>CM076569.1:324039139-324311535 GCA_034641835.2 Pinus albicaulis | reverse complement strand
ATAGTGGAATATCTTCTAACACTCAGTTGCCTGCCCAGCTGTGACAAAGCTAAATACATAACACTGAGGTTGAGGTCACAGAAGTATGTTGTTGCAAACAGTTGACTGTACTAGCGAGACCCCTCAGGCATCCTGCTCCTGTGTCTCACAGAAGAAGAGGTAGAGAGTATAATGGCTGAGTTCCATGAAGGAATCTGTGGGGGTCATTACAGTTGTAGGGCTACTACTCACAACATCCTGAAGGCTGGTTTCTTCTGGCCCAAACTCTTTGGAGATGTGTTTTCCCGGGTCAGAGCTTGTGAGAAATGTCAGAGGTTTGTTGAAAGACAGAATTTAGCACCTATGCCCATGATCCTGGTTCATGTGGATGAACCATTTCATCAATGGGGAATTGACTTTATAGGAGAAATACACCCACCCTCAAGTGGATAGCATAAATGGATATTAACGGCCACAAATTATTTCACAAAGTGGGTGGAAGCTATACCTGTCAGGAATGCAACAGATGTTGTGATAAACCCGGCACGCGGTGTGTTAGTGTCAGTCTAGTCATACTGCCATCAGTGATCAAAACTGCTCTTTTGCATTTGCATATTAGGTGTCTCATACCGAATAAATTTCACCATTCCGCTAGGTCATGGAGTCATTGATGGTAGTAATTCTTCATCCGTTTTCCCTCATGAGGTACTTGTTGATTTTCCTTTCTATGGTCTTTAGTCATTACTCATTTTCATTCTCAAAATCATACCACTAGGTCATAGGATGGGTCTCATTAGTTTCTAGGGTCTCACCATGGTCAAATTAATGAGTCAAATGTCAATAATATCAGCAAGGTCATGAGGAAGCCAATAAGCTCAAAGTCATAGCACCAGGAAGAATCAGAGAGACATTTTATTCATCTTGATGTAATTTTCACCTCAAAACCATGTTTTGAGGTGAAACGTAATATTTTTCCTTTATTATCATTCATTATGTAATTTTATATCATCATATGTAATAAGCCACAATTCAGAAGCTGTTATCTCCACAAAGTGATGTTCCTGCCTTCAAAGAAATTTTCCACAGCATGATCATCACCAAATCATCCTCCAAGCAAATCCATCATAAAGAGCCCGGAAAGAGCTTTCCAACGGTATACTACACTCTCAAAACTGACTTCTGGATTGAATTTTATGCTTGAGTGAAGTAAAATTCCCTAAACCTCCCCTATTTCCCATGTTCCCCTTTAACTTTATGTTTAAAAGTTTCATATTTCTTTAATAAAAAACCCCTTTACCCCCTTTCCGATTACAAAATCGAATTATAAAATATTCGATTTAATTATAAACCACTTCCCTGACCATACCCCATAGAAAATTTATAATAAACAAATATCAAACTTTATTATAAGTCCCGTCGTTCCCAACCACTTCCCCACCATGCATTGTAATAAAAATTTATTATAAAGTTATATATTATATATAACCCGCCATAATCGCACCCCCTTATCTAATCGCAATCGCAAACCTTTTCCAATCACAATGTTTAAATGACACGCCCCGATCACTCCAATCGCTCAAAACTCCGATGCGATTGATCACACCATCCCCCGATCGATTAATCGCACAAAAATCCGATCCGCCAATCGCAAGCCCTCCTCCAATCACCCGATCGTACCTCCTCCTTCCGATCACCCGATCACACCTCCTCCTTCCGATCTCTCAATCGTACAAAACTCCGATTGCGATCAATCGCAAGTCCCTTCCCTGATCCTCCGATTGTAACAACCCCCAATTGATCCGGCACCGTTGATCTCTTCCCGGTGATCTGACGGCTCAAATTCAATCGGGCCTATCGCATCGGCATTTCCATTTGTTTTTCACTCCGCTCCCCTCCGATGTTGCGATTGAGATTGACCCTCGGTCCCACCACTTAAATCTTCCGCCTGTTCATAAATACAAAGGTCGTCCTCCCTTTCATTGCATCTGAATTTTTTGGTTTGATTCATATATATCCAACCCCTGACCCCAATTGTGATTACGTTATATATTATATGTCGCATACACCTCCGCTCCGATTGCGATTGTGATTTCACCATTATTTTCCATATTATGTCTCTCCACTCCCACCCGATTCCGATTGCGATTTATAAGCGGGTCCCACCTCCTCTCCCTTCCGTCCTATTCATTATTTTCCCTTCACTACAGCCAAAGTTCCATTCCGAAAGTCATGTTTATTAAAAATTCAGTTTTATTCAAAAATAATATGGAAAGCAACAATCAAAGGGTTGAGAGCTTATTTAAAACAAATATTGTTACAGCAAGCAGCAAAATAGGGAAATTTGTTCATCGGTTTACCTATTTTCATTCGTATAGCCCAAACAGAAAATCTCCAAAGTGGTCAAATGCAATGTTGTCCCTTATTTTCAGGGGCAGATTGTTGTATTTCTTTCTATGATTGTATTTTAGTTCTTCAGCTGTTAGAACAGCTCCCTTCTCTTGTGGATCTATGTTCCCACATTTCAACCTATTTAATGTAATTGTAAATCATTTGTAAAGCAGTCTGAGATTCTGAGAATCTGTAACTCAGAAAGTAGGCGAAAAGTGTGGAATAACATCTCTGCGCTACATTGTATGTTTGATAGGAATTAATAAGAGATGCAGCTCTGATTTGTGGGATCTATGTGGTATGAGATTTAGTATTTGTTTTTCTCCTTTGTTTCATATGTGAATTGTTATGTGTTCCATCCATCCATAAACATTTCCTTTTGAATGCTTTAAAGATAGAAAGGTAGAATCCATTTTATATGCTCTACCTTGGGAAATCATTCATACTCTGTATTTTTCTTCTGTTTGAAAAGGATCCATTTATTGTGCCCTTTTCAGCTCCGCACCAGTCTTTCCATCCCATCCTCATTAAATTTTAATTGCTAAGTTTCCTGCCTATCTTGCCCCATGAAATACCCTGTGTCCTGATTTAATTCCCCGTTTCAACTGTCCCTTTATATCCCACAAGTCCCTGAAATTCATTCATTCATTTTATTAAACCTTTTATCCCTATCATTTTATCTAGCCTAATATCAGTCCATTTATTGTGTTCCATTGAATATTCTTTTACGGAGAGAGCCCTTTCCTGTCCTTGTAGGGCTAGCTACAAGGCTGAGCGTGGTTTAGTTGTTACCCTGATTTTCCTTTTGCAGCCTGGGGTCCAATTCAGGTGCTAACATCTCTGGCGACCATACTGGGGAAAGTAAGTTCAAGGTTGTTTGTTTGTTAGTGTTATTTGTTTTATAAACTACAGATGGAGCCTGAAGTTATGCCAGGTAGCCTTCGAAATGCATATTTCTTTGCAAGTGCATAAGTAGATAAATGCTGCTTCAGTCAATATCCGGTCTAGTTTTATAAACATAACATCTGACTTGCAAGATTTGCCCCAGTACATCAAATAATTCCAGAATTTTGAAAGATGATGTTCATATTTTTACTAGGCTGCAAAATAAGATTTTTGTAAAATAGAAATTCAACCACACTGGCTTCAAGAAGATACACCAGGGCTAATCTAGATCCAAATCCTCCCCCTGTGTTTGAAAATCCAAATCTTATACCAAGAATTGTCCGAAGACGAGAAGGATCATTAAGCCCCAGACCCGTTTTCAGGTCCTATACTTGGCCTAGTGAATGGTTTTTTGTAGAGGATCTTTCCTTTGACAAGAATTTTGAGCTTTATTTATTTAGGAATAAGTTTGAAAATGACATTGATGATACAGTTTTAGATCTTGATTTCCTTGTAGATATTGAAGTCCAAAGAGAAAATACCTCCATTGACGATTACTTTGAATTCTCCTTAGTCCATCACTGTAACTAATATCCCTGAGCCTTCAGAATCATCAGGAATAACATTTCCCCCTCCCAATTCATCAACATTCCCATCAGTCAATTCCCAATTATCATCTCCTCCATTAACACCTCCCTCAAATCCTACAAATCCTGTCAAAAATCCACCCAGAGTTATGGCTGCCAGGTATGCACCCCTGGTCTTACCCCAGGTCCTCAATGATATGCCGGTTGACTATCAAAGTAAAATTCCTATCTTTGATGCCACTCAAAGCATCACAGCTCAGCAACATGTTGATAAAATGAATGAATTTTTTGATTTGCATGAGGTAGAAGCAAAGAATGTAACGACAAGGCTGTTTGTTCAAAGTTTCGGAGGTGAAGTCAGAAAGTGGTTTTGAGCCCTACCACCAGGCACAATTCACACTTTACAGGAGTTGCACACTCAGGTCCTGGACCGGTGGGAGGTAAAAAAGAACCCACTTCAAATTCTGTCTGAATATGAGAACATTAAAAGAAATGTGGGTGAAACCGTGCAGGATTATTGTTTGAGATTCAATGTGGTATATAATGCTATTCCAACTAATTTGAAGCCTCCTGTGGGATTAGCATTGTTAAAATTTCCTGATGGATTTGATGCCGACATGGCATATCAGCTGCGTGAAAGAGATTTGTCTTCACTTGAATACATGCAGAAGATAGTGGTAAATGTTGAAGCTAATCTGCTGGCTAAAAGAGCACGAGCCAGAGCTCAGAAAAGAGTCACAATAAAAGAGGAGGCCTCTACTTCAGACAGTAAAATGGACACTCTGATCAGAACGGTGGAAAAAATGGTTGATAGGTTGACCATTGTAGATATACCTAAGCCTCAAATAAGAAATCTAAATTTTAGAGGGCAGTAGCTGCAATTCAGAATTAAACAGTGAGAGAAGAGAACGCAGGACCAATTTTTGCCACCACAGCAGCAGATTAAAACTCCATTGCAGCAGAACTATGTGCAAGGGACAGATTCAGATGACGATGATCCTGTGATTGAGGCTAATCACTTTTTCACGGCTGACGGTGCACCCATTTCCTTACAGAAGACGAAGAATACACAGTGGCGACTCTAGACATTCAAAAAGACCAAAATTTCATTTTGGCCAATGATACAGTACTGGAAGAGGACTCTGATGACTATCAAAGAGGGTATATGAATGCTCTGTTGGCTCAGCAAAGGTAGTACTCTTTAAGGAACAGAGAGGTTACAGTCAGCCCCATTCAAAAGAGAAAGGAACTCCAAATGAAAAACGATGCATATAAGAAAGGAAAGGAGCCGGCTGATCCTTCCTCTAGCAAAGCACCTGCAGTTGCTAACACAGCCAATGAGAAGAAACAACAAAACGCAGTAAAGGAGCCAACAGAGAAGAAAGGCCCGCCCATCAAAGAGGTAGAAAAACCTCCCTCCTTTAATCTAGAAAATGAAATCTCTAAATTAAAAGTGTCTATTCCCCTCACAGAGTTGGTGAAGAATAGTGTGTATATGTACAAAGTCTTGCAAATAGATTCCGTCTCCGATATGGTCAATGTAGAAGACAACTACCCTGAACTTATTTTCGGTCCAGCCACAGAAGAATATGAAGAAAATGAAGTCCCTCATTTTTACTTGAGTCTTAGAGTACATGATTTTATCCTGCATAATGCTATGTTGGACTCCGGGGCCTCACATAATTTGATGCCCAAAGCTGTCATGGAGAAGCTAGGCCTTGACATCACTCGTAAATATCATGACTTTTATTCCTTCGACTCAAGTAGGGTCCACTGTATTGGTTTAATTAAATATTTGGTAGTGTCTTTAGACCAGATTCCAGCAAAGAATGTCTTGATGGATGTAGTTGTTGCTGATGTCCCACCAAGGTTTGGAATGCTTCTATCTAGGTCTTGGGGTGAAAAACTTAAGGGAACCATGCAGCTTGACTTCTCTTATGCCACTATCCCTGTATTTGGCCAGTTGAGGAAGTTATATAGGGAAAAGAAAATGAAATATATGATTACCAGCAAAGACAAGCCTGTAAATCATCCCATCAATGCTGTCCATACAGACTTAGAGTCTTTTGTCTTGTATTCTGATGGTGGTTTAAATGATGAGAATGTTCAATTGTTACAAGTGGATGAAATACCTGAGATTTTATAGAATTTTAGAGAAGTCCTCAAACAGGAAAAGGACAAAGAAACAAACACTTCTGAACCTCCTGCCTACCAGCAGCAAAGGGACAATGAACAGCCAGAAATCAGCCAAGGTAAAGAAGAGAAAGAAACAAATTTCTAGCATCTTCAAGAAGAAGAAGAAGGGCTATGGAGTATGGATTTTGATGGAGCTGGCATTGGAATATGGATTAGGAGCCCTATTTTTCAACCTGAGAAGGTTCCAAGTAATGTTAGAGTTTGTGCTTATAAGCTAGCTTTTGATTGCTCTAACAATGAAGCAGAATATGAGGCTTTGATTGCAGGCCTCAAAATTTTGAAGAAGTTGAATGCAAAAAGGATTTCTGTATATGGCGACTTTGAATTGATAATAAAACAGGTGAAGGGAGAGTATCAAGAAAAACATCCAAGATTGAGGGCATACAGAAATGCAGTCCTGGACATTTTGAAAACATTCCCAAAGTATACTTTGAAAGCAGTGCCCCAGATGCAGAATCTGATTGCCGAGTCCATGGCCACTACTGCAAGTAACTTGAAGATTTCGATGAACTACAGCAATAAGTTTGAAATCTATGTCAAAAATAGGCCTGCTGTTCTAGATAATTTAAGGTATTGGCAAGTATTTTGGGATGATAATGAGATCAATGCATTTTTGCAGGGTGATCGAAAATTCAAAGATAATTCAATAGAGGGTGAGTATGAGGTTAATGATCAGGATTTGGAAGCAAATAAGATGGACATATTACGGTTAAAGGATAATGTAATTCCTAGAGGTCTCATACCTCTAGAGGAGCATTTTGATCAGGATGATGTCACAAAGAAACCAAGCTTGGTGCCCACAGAGAAAGGAGTTGAAGATGTGAATATTGGAATAGTTGATCATCCCAAGTTTGTCAAATTATCAAAGGCATTATCACTTGAGGTAAAGGAGAAGTATGTTAAATTTCTTTCTGAATTTTCTGATGTATCTGCATGGGATTATTCAGATTTGAAAGTGTATGATAAGAACATAATTCAACATACAATTCCTATCAAGCCGGATAAAAAAACTTTTAGACAGAAGCTGAGAAGAATCAATCCAAAGCTACTGCCATCAATTGAAAAGGAGGTAAACAGGTTGCACAAAGCAGGAATCATAGTTCCTATTAGATTTTCTGATTGGATTTTGAATTTGGTCCTAGTGCGTAAAAAGACTAGAGAAATAAGACGGTGTATTGACTTTCGGAACTTGAATAAGGCATCCTTAAAGGATAATTACCCACTTCCGAAAATGGATCATATTCTGCAGAGAGTAGTTGGAGCATCTAGGATGTCACTACTTAATGGCTACTCAGGCTACAATCAGATCTTGGTGCATGAGAAGGACCAAGATAAAACTACCTTCACAATACCCTGGGGAACCTTCCAGTATGCCAAGATGCCCTTGGACTGAAGAACGTTGGAGCCACCTTCCAGCGTGCAATGGACATTGCTTTTGCAAATGAAAAAGATGTTTTTATTGTTGTTTATTTGGATGATTTGACAGTGTTTTCAGGTTCAGATGATGAGCATTTGCACCATCTAAGAGTGGTTTTTTAGCGTTGCAGAAAATTTGGGATTTCTCTCAATCCCGAAAAGAGCCTTTTTGCCATGAATGAGGGAAAATTGCTCAGGAATATCATCTCTAAAGATGGCATCCGCATAGATCCAGCTAGAGTGGAGACAATTCAGCTCATAGATCTTCCATGGAACAAGAAAGAGATTCAGGCCTTTAATGGGAAGATGAATTTTTTGCGCACATTTATACCTAATTTGGCTGAGCATTTGAGAGAAATGACCAATATGTTGAAGAAAGAAAGCACGGTTAAGTGGAGTGAGGAAGCTATCAAGTCATTCAATCTGGTAAAGTTTTCTTTGTCTAATGCCCCAGTTCTGATCAGTCCCGACTATACTCAAGATTTTATTATATTTTCGTTTGCATCTGAGCATACTATGGCTGTTGTTTTAATGCAAAAGAGAGATGAAGTAGAAAATCCAAGTGCCTTTTTCAGTAGGACTATTATAGATTATGCTTTAAGATATAATATTATTGAAAAGCAGGAATTGGATCTTGTCAAGGCATTGAGATATTTTAGTGTCTATATTCTACATTCACACACTATAGCGTATGTCCCTAACGCAACAGTCAAGGATGTGCTCATGCAAACTGATCTAGAAGGTTGAAGAGGCAAATGGATAGCAGCTATGTTGGAGTACGATCTGGAGATCAAGCCTACTAAGTTGATCAAAGGCCAAGGTTTGGAAAAATTGATGGCCCAATAAAATCTGCGTGCTTTAGATATAAACCTCATTTCAGCAATGTCAGAAGAGGAAGATGAAGGTTTGTTCGTTCCTATTTTAGATATTTTTCTGCAGTCCCCTTGGTATTCAGATATTGTGTATGTTCTTCAGCATCTATCACCTCCTCTAGGCATGTATAAGAGTAAAGGTAGATCTTTGAAGCTTAAATCTACAAAATATTGCATTTTGAACAGTGCTCTATTTTGGAAGGATCCGGGAGGCGTTTTGCTAAACTGCCTGGTTGAAGAAGAAGCTCAGAAGGTAATGCACGATTTCCATAAAGGTGACTGTGGTGGTCACCTGTTTTGGAAAAATACAATGAACAAGGTATTGAGAGCTGGGTATTATTGGCCCACATTATTTTCTGATTTATATAAAATAGTGATGAATTGTCATGAATGTCGAATTTTCCAAGGGAAGAAGAAATTGCTTCCACTTCCTTTGAAACCTGTTTCAATGAACGCGCCCTTTAGCAGTGGGGGCTCAATTTTATAGGAGAAATACATCCCACGTCCTCAGCACAACATTGATGGATATTGACTGGGACAGATTACTTTATGAAATGGATCAAGGCCATCCCTGCCAGGCAAGCAACCGACATAGTAATTATTCAATTCTCGGAATCAAATATTTTATCCCGTTTTGGTTGCCCATGTAAAATTGTGACAGATAATGCAGTCGCATTCAGATCAAAGAAAATGCTTGATTTCTATGAAAAATACAACATTGTGATGGGCCATTCAACAACGTATTATCCACAAGGCAATGGCCTGGCAGAGTCATCCAACAAGTCACTGATGAATATAATTAAGAAAATGTTGGAGGCAAACAAAAGAAATTGGCATCAGAAGCTTATCAACGCACTGTGGGCAGACAGAGTTAGCAGTAAAAAATCAATAGGTATGTCACCTTTTGAGCTGGTTTATGGTACTAATGCTATCTTTCCTAATTCTCTTACAGTTCCGGTGATGACATTATTACAAGAAGTTGGCAGCAAAGATGATGACAACCAGCGAAGGATCAACCAAATGATCCACCTTCAACAAACAAGAGAAGAAGTGTCACAGAAAGCGAGCCAGTTGTAGGACAATATTAAAAAGATCTATGACAGGAAGACTAAAGCAGAAAAGTTTCAGTTGGATGATGTAGTGTTGAAATGGGATGCAAGAAATGAAGACAAAGGGAAGCACGGTAAATTTAACAACCTTTGGAAGGGACCATACAGAATTACAGCATACAGGGGTTAGAATGCCTTCTTGCTTTCAGAAATGGATGGCCAGGATTGTCCTGGAGGAGCAGTAAATGGTAGGCTATTGAAGCACTACCATTTTTGAAGACATGGATCAGAATCTATCTCATCATCATTGTATATACCATTTTATTTTTCTAAAATCAAAGTTCAAAATGCACAGTCATTCAAGTTTGGGGCCCGAGGTGAAGGCTATAAAACTTGGATGATATGTGTATGGTTTGGTTTTATTTCAGTTTTCAATCTTATTCTAGAGTCAGAGTCAGTTTTCATTTGTGTCAGTTTTCAACATCTTTGATTCCATGCCCAATGGATAAGGCTACTTGGTCTACGGTTTTCTTGGCACCTCCAAGAAGCTACCATCCCCATTGGAGCCAATGTTAGTGTCAATCTAGTCATACTTCCATCAGTGATCAAAACTGCTCTTTTGCATTTGCATATTAGGTGTCTCATACCGAATACATTTCACCATTCCGTTAGGTCATGGATTCATTGATGGTAGTAATTTTCATCAGTTGTCCCTCATGAGGTACTTGCTAATTTTCCTTTCTATGGTCTTTAGTCATTAGTCACTTTTATTCTCAAAATCATATCATTAGATCATAGGATGGGTCTCATTAGTTTCTAGGGTCTCACCATGGTCAAATTAATGAGTCAAATTTCAATAATATCAGCAAGGTCATGAGGAAGTCAATAAAATCAGAAGTCACAACACCTGGAAGATCAAAAAGATATTTTATTCAGCTTGACATAATTTTCACCTCAAAACTATGTTTTGAGGTGAAAATGTGATATTTCACCTTTATTATTATTCATTATGTAATTCTATATCATCATGTGTAATAAGTCACAATTAAGAAGCTGTTATCTCCACAAAGTGATGTCCCATCCTTCAGAGATTTTTCCGTAGCATATTCAGTGCCAAATCATCTTCCAAGTAGATCCATCAAAAAGAGCCCGGAACGAGCTTTCCAACGGTATAATACACTCTCAAAACTGACTTCTGGATTGAAATTTATGCTTAAGTGAAGTAAAAGCCCTTATATCCTCATATACCCCCTATTTCCCCAATTTTCCTTAAATTTTGTTTTACTAAAGTTTTAAATTTCTTTAATAAATCCCTTTCCCCCCTTTCTGATTATAAAAACGCATTATAAATCTTTAAATACATGTGTGATTTATTCCATAACCACTTCCCCAACCATACCTTGTAGAACTTTATAATAAACAAATATCAAAGTTTATTATAAGTTCCGTCGTTCCCAACCACTTCCCCACCATGCTTTGTAATAAAACTTTATTACAAAGTTTTATATCTTATAAACTTCGCCATTCTTTCAATCGCAAATCACTAAATTTTGTGCTCCCATTCATCGATCGCACTATCCCTTTATTATTAATCGAAAATTGCAGTATGTATGTTCCGACCCGCCAATCACAACAAACTCCGATTGATCCATCGCATCATCCTCCGATCAATCGCAAGTCTTTCCTTCCGATATCCCGATCAGACCCCTCCCTCCGATTACCCGATCCGCTCCTCCGATCGCGACTACCCCCGATTGATCTCCCCACCATCGATTTTCCCCGCCGATCGGATGGCCCATAGCTAATCAGGCCATCGCAATTGGCATTCCCCATATGTGTTGCACTCTGCTCCCCCTCCAATTTTCGATTGCGATTAATCCCTGGGCCCACCATATAGTCCTTCTGCCCATTCATATATAAAATATTTTTTCCCCTTTAATCCGAACTTTGGTTAATTTCATTACATAAAGGTTCTCCCAAATCGCATCGACGTTTCATATTAATATCACTCAGCCCACTCCCCGATCGCCGATTGCGATGAACATAATATAATATGTTTTATCATATTAATATGTTTTATTGTATTACAACGTGTTTTAATATGTTGTGTCCCTCCGCCCATCCATTCTGGTTGCGATTACACTATGTTTATTATATTATATCTCTCCGCCCCACTCTGATTCCTATTGCGATTTTCATATGACTTCCGCCCCATTTCCCTTCCCTTTTCCCATTTAAAAATAAATTTTCCCTTCACGAAAGGCATAAGTTCAATTTATTTTATTGCAACGGTATTTTATTAAAAGGTCAGAGAATAAAGAAATAGTGGAAAGAAAAGCGACAGTCAAAGGGCTGAGAGCTTATTTAAAACAAATATTGTTACAACAAGCAGCAAAATAGGAGATCTGTTCATCGGATTACCTATTTTCTTTCATACAGCCTAACAACAAATCTCCAAGTGGTCAAATGCAATACTGCCCCTTATTTTTAGAGGCAGATTGTTGTATTTCTTTCTATGATTGTATTTTAGTTCTTCAGATGTTAGAACAGCTCCCTTTTCTATGGATCTATTTTTCCACATTTTAGCCTATTTAATGTAATTGTAAATCATTTGTAAAGGATTCTGAGAGTCTGAGAATCTGTAACTCAGAAAGTAGGGGAATAGTGTGGAAGAACATCTTTGCGCTACAGTGTACAGTTTGACAGGAATTAATAAGAGATGCAGCTCTGATTTGTGGGGTCCATGTGGTATGAGAGTTAGCATTTGTTTTCTCCTTTGTTTCATATGTGAATTGTTATGTGTTCCATCCATCCATAAACATTTCCTTTTGAATGCTTTCAAGATAGAAAGGTAGAATCCATTTTATATGCTCTGCCTTGGGAAATCATTCATACTCTGTATTTTTCTTTTGTTTGAAAAGGATCCATTTATTGTGCCCTTTTCAGCTCCTCACCAGTCTTTCCATCCCATCCTCATTAAATTTTAATTGCTAATTTTCCTGCCTATCTTTCCCCATGAAATACCCTGTGTCCTGATTTAATTCCAGTTTCAACTATCCTTTTATATCCCACACATCCCTGAAATTCATTCATTCATTTTATTAAACCTTTTTCCCATCATTTTATCTAGCCTAATATCAGTCCATTTATTGTGTTCCTTTGAATATTATTTTACGGAGAGCCCTCTCCTATCCTTGTAAAAACTATTTCTAAGGTTGAGCATGGTTTATTTGTTACCACTGATTTTCCTTTTGCGGTCTGGGGTCCAATTAGTGCTAACATAGTATATATTGTCATTTTTGTACTAAAGAAATTAAACTAATTCATTGGATTTTTTTCTTATCATGTTGAATTTGTGTTATTTTTTTTTAATGATCATGGTCTCTATGTGAGCTACTTCGCTAGATAAATAACGAATCTTTCTTTTCTCTTGTGTGTCTCTCTTAGGTTAGTACTAGTAATTCCTTATAGAGACTCACTCTTGTCTCCCCTCGTGAAAGTATTATTTTACACATTGCACTATGTTTATCACAATGTAAACTTAATTTCTTATTCAAAGGTTATGTGTTTAATCTCTTATGTTATTCATTTAAACCAAGGAAAAAATTACAGTTATGGTGGTCAGGCCTATAATCTATATGGGGCTCCTACTCCAAATTGTGTGAGGTATTATTGGGACTTCACATCAGGGAGACCCCTTGTTTGTTGGCAATATATAGTACCATCAACATCCTGGCACTAGAAGGAGGGCCATATGAAAACTTGTGCCCATTGAGTCTATTTTTAATCTATTATCTTAAATGGATCTTACCAAAATCATATTCCCATAGTGTTTTTCTAACCTCTTTAATTTTTTCATCTTCGCGGAATTGTTTGATCACTTTTCTCAATTGAAGTTTCATGGAAAGGGTGGTACATTCATAGCCAAACAAAGAAATTATTTTCTTGGGTTTTTCAAATATTATGAAATCAATGATGAATACATTGTGTGTATTATATTCACCCTCACCCTTGAAGTTTCAGTTAATTGACGGTGTCAAATCTTACCATCTTCCATCTACTCATTTTATCAATTCCTCAAGGAGGTTCATTAATCCTTTGGTAGGTATGATTACTGATATGTTTAAAAAGTAATTAATTAATTTATAATAAATTGTATTGAATCAATTGAGTATTTTTCTAATAGATTCCTTCGCATATGTATTAGTTTCATGAAGAACATACAAATTGGGATTTATTTCAACAAAACTTTGAAAATTTCATTCAAAACTCCTTGAATCAATGTCAACATAAGTCCCTAGATGTTCTTGTTCTCCGAAATTTTGTAAACCATGAGACACCCTTAATTTCATAGGAGGAATCTAATATTCCTATTGTTCCTTGTCCTCATCCTTTTCTAGTACTGATTAGGATGCCCTTATTTATTAATTATCAATTTGGGAAATATAGAAATAAAATTCTTGATCCATTTGCTCAATCTTCTTCCACTTTCCATGATTCATATCCCGTGGAGGAAACCTTGGAATGGTTCATGACACATAAATACTAATCCTTCCATTCCTCAATATGATATTTACACTCATAACTTCAATCTTAAATATGATTTTAATTCTTTTCCTCCTCTCCCATGTCATTCTCACAACACATTTCCCCTTGATTTTCCTGATTCTCAATTTTCCAATATAAAAATTGATCAGGTGCAAGATAATCACTTTTCACAGTTAAAGGGGCAAGAATGTGAGGAATTGTTTTGTATATTTCTTCTCTTTTTCAAAACCCTTCATTGATTTTGAATCTAGGAAATTCAGTAATGAATCAAATGAATTTGATTCTCCTAATCAATGTGAAGTATTGCAAAACCATCACTCTGATGATTTCTGATTCTATTGATGTATGTGACAATGATTTCCCAGGTGCACCAATTCATCTTTTGATTTATAAACAATATTTTGTTTTGAAAGATTTAGATCTCGAGTTTATTTCGATTAAAGAATATTTTCTCATGGAAACTTCCTCTTGAATTCCTTTTTCCTTGTTTCCTATATCTTATATTTTGTCTTTTAATATCTCCCACCTGATAATTAGAAATTTGAATTTTCATAACGTAGTGAGGTCATACAAGATGAACAAGTGAGTAATCAACTTGCCAAGTATCCTTTCCATTCCTTATCATTTCCAACATTGCATGATGAATATTCTTCAGTTAAGGTTACTCATGAGATTTATCCAACTCATCCATCCTTGGATTTCCAATTAGAATAACCTTATAAATTAAGTAATATATTTTTTGAACTTGAAAAATTCGATCAAATTGGTGATGTAGATGGCTTCCATATGGATAGTAGTGATATTGTTAAAATTACTGATAGTATTTGTCCACACTCCACGCATGATATGATCCAATTTTAAAAATATGATTCTGTAATTATTTAAAGTTCTAGGACTTTTCAGGAAGTCGAGACACTTCAACTTCCATTGATGGTATGTGAGGTTCTCAAAACTATAGTGAGATCCCTAAAATAATTCAGGTTTTAATTTTCTCGCACATTTATTTTCTTTGCATGGGTTTACTGAATACAAATTCATTCTTGGAAGATCTTTGGTATTTCATATATATTTTATATAAATTTCAATATTTGATCCCCAAACTAATTGAAGGTTCAATTTTAGTTGATTCATCTTCATGAAAATATGTTGTATCAATCTGAGGTTTGGAACGTATTCCCTTCATGGATGTACTAAGTTGTGAAGCTGATCATTCTGAAGATTATAATTTCCTGAAGCATTCATGTCTATCAAATTAATTTGAAAGAAATTAGCTCTTAGTCTTTCTTTTGGATATTCTAATGCTAATGATTTTATTTATGGCACCAGATATCCTCTTCATTGTTAATAAATTCTTGTGTTATTTGTTGAATCAAGTTCCTCTTTTTCATCCACTACATCTTGATTGGTTTCATGTGTTTTCCATGTTGGAATTCCTCTTTAATGATTATGATGTTAATATAGTTTTTAGGTAGTCACAAGAATATGGTTTTTCACATTCAACATATGAGGAATATTATTATTTCATTCAAATCATTTGTAAAGTTGTTCAAAACGACTTATCTTTATTCTCTGTTAACCGGAAATTTTATTCCTTAATCAGTCTATCTAATCATGAAAACTATCATTCAATTTTTCATGTTCCCACCATTATATATCATGAAAATTATTTTACATTCATTGATCCTTATGGTATATCTTCCTACTATTCATATACTTTTCAAGTGGTTGAGCCACTTCAACATTCACTAATGATTATGTCAAGCCTTCACTATCTTGAAAAACCTTATGAACCTGGTCATATTCATTTAAACTTACAGGATTCTCATCTTGATTGCATGCCATGGCCCATTAATTCGAATTTTCTCTTCTAAAAGGTTTCAAGGTTTCTAGGAGGATTGTTTTGAATTTTTTGATTGAATTTATGACTAGTTGGAAGCATATTACTTAGCAAGCCCTTATGCAAATAATAAGTTATGATATTTTTATATGTTTGCTAAGGAGAACAACAAAGATGCAAGTACATTTACAAGAAGCCTTCAAGGTTTGACTATGATTTTCATTAAAAAGATAAGGTTTCATGTTGGTTAAAGCTAAGTGTTATGACACAGTTCTTCTTATAGGAAAGACATTAAAAATTTTGTGCAAGATTTTCAAGTTCTTATCTTCTTTGTTGCATATTATTATATATCAGTTTTAATTTCTTTTATCTTTTTGTTCATAAGTCGGGATCAGTCATGTTGGATACAGTTGAAATTTCATTACACTTTACCCTCACTATCTAGCTAGTTAGGTTAGGAGTAGGTCTAGTGGCATTCTAATTTCCCTTTACATTTTTCTTGCATCAGCTCTCCATCTAGTCTCTACATTTATTTATTTTTATTTTCTGTTATGCATTTTACATATATATGTTACTTTTATTTGTTCCTTATTTCTTGTTTTGTGATGTCTTTTCTTCCATATTGTGTTTAGTAATAATTTTCATGGGATATGTTCTCTTTTGGCCTAAAATACAAACATGGGAAAAATTGAAAAGGGAAATTGTGATGACAAACAATGATTGGCTAATATTTTACCCCTTATCTATCTAGGTTTACATATCTTTAAATTCAATGATGTATGAATGGAAAATATGATTCATTCCAAACAAAAAGGCTTTGGTTGAACTACCAAGCCTATATATTTATAAGGTTATTTATTCCAGCTCAACCTTCTATAGAATAGTGTTTCAACCTATCAACTCAACCGAGTAGAGAAAGGAAAGGAGAAAACATTAAAACAACCATATATATTTCAAATCCCTTAAACAAGAAATAATCAGTCATGCTATCAGTAAGTTAGGATCCCTATTCCACCTATGTTATAAATGTTCAAAAATTCTTAAATCATATATTTAACAAAAGAAAATAAATGGTGAAGATGAGAAATTCTTCCTATAGGGATAGATGAAGAAATCAACATCTCCGGGGTATTGTCCAAGCCTTTTGGCAGTGAATCAATGCTTGCGTTTCCTTGAGGTGACTCCGTCGGGGTACCGTTCAGGCTTGCTAGAAGTGGAGCAACAAAGAGGAATGTGCTTAAAATATCTGTGTTATGAAACCATCTCACAAAATAGAACAAAATAGAGATGAACGCCTTAGAAATCAGACACTTCGAGGGGGAAACCTCCTTTACATTACATAAATGAACAATTCTTGGTTGACACAAATGAAAAAACCTCCTTTCTATATATAGGAGTCCATGGGGTCACAATATAATCCTATCCAACTGAACAATAATAATGTAAGGGCAAAATAATAAAAATATGGGGACTACAGGGGTACAACAATAATAATAAGGGGGCTACACTAACAACAATAAGGGACTAAAGTAGTAATATACGGCCCTAACATGCCCCTCTCCTTAAAAAAAAGTGGTGTCCTCAACGCTTGAGCAGTTCTATATGCTTTTGTCTAAAATTATCATCCTCCCATGTGAAATATTCATTTGGTAAGTTCTTCCACTTGATGAGATACTCTAAAATTGATTGATTTTGTAGCTGTCGATTTCTTGTTTTTGTGACTGCTTCAGGTTCCAATATGACTTTTCCTTCCTCATCAAGTTCTGGAAATATCGTTTGAACCAAAATTTTGTCACGTATAACCTTATTTAGGCATGAAACATGGAAAACTGGGTGCACTTAGAAAGATGCACGAAGCTCCAGTTTGTATGCCATAGTGCCAATATTTTGCAACACCTTGTAAGGTCCATAGTACTTTGGTGATAATTTATTATCCTTCTTAGCTTGCTTGAGGGAATTTTTTTTTATGGTTGTAGCCATAAAATTACCTAGTCTCCTGTTGGAGTGTGTTTGGTCCATGTATGTACGAAATCACACTAACTTAAGGGGTGTGGTCTACCCACTTAAGTTATTGGTAACAGGCAGAAAAAGAAATGAAGTCAAACAAGTTAGTGGAACAAGTTAGAATCATAAGCATACTAGATATAGAAATAGCATGCATAAATAAACTAAAAACTAAAACAAATAAACATGATTTGTGAAAAGAGTCAAATGACAAAAATAATACGAATGGTGGCTGTAGGCCCCTCTTATTGAGCGTTGGTAGTAATAAGAGTGAAACTTTACCCTCTTGCCAAAGGGCCCCTAGAACATGGGTTCTAAATCCTGATGCAAGGATGTTTTTATCCCAAGTTTTCCTTGGTGCAATCTCCCTCTCTCTCTACTGTGTTGGACTGAACTTGTTGGATGGCCAACTATTGAGTCCCCTCTATCTTCAACTCTGGATCACACACTGCTGGTATTTCTTGGGAAGTTCTGGCTAGCATAAAAATGTGTTCACCAATTCTTCATCTCATGGTGGCCTTATATAGGATATTTAAAATCCCCCCTTCCCTCTCTTAGTACGTTGTGGATGGTGAACCAAGAGAGGGGTATGATTCTTTTGTGTGCTCCAAATATTCCATTGTGTGCTCACTTGGTGTTTAAGGAGGCATTGGTGCTTGTCCTTAGGCGGCTTCAAGTGAGGAATCACTTGTCCTTTGCTTTGTGTGGTCCTGGAAAGTGACATTTTTCCATTTCCAGGAATGCGCACATTTCTGACCATAAGGCGCGCAAGTGCGTTCTTCACGAAGGATTATGCATGTAAAGAGAATTTAGGACTTGTTCAAATTTGATTTTCCTCAGAACTTAGATATTTTTAAATATTTTCTATATTTTGTAATGTCTTCTAGCCCTGTAAACCCTTCTTCTTGACATTGAATAATGTCATCTTCTGCTATAGGATTTTCCAATGTTAGCAGTTGCCCCCTAATGTGTGAGGTCTAGGAAGAACTGTATAGCCAAAATACATTATAGTTTATTTTCTATATATCTGTGTAGAGAGAGAGAGAGAGACCTGCGTGAAGCTTGGAATTGAAAATAACCTACACTGGTTCCAAGAATGACTATGTCCTAAGGGACCCCTATAAGAAAATATAATACAATACATATACAAATTTTCTACAAGGTTGGAATGTACCATGCTCTTGATGCTATGGCTAGTTAAACAAATCTATTTTGACAGATATATGTTTTGTCAGTATCAATGATGTGGTAGTGATCCAGTGGTTGCTGAAAATAACTGCTGACGCCCGCAGGGGAATTTTTTCTTTGAAAATAGGTGGAATATGGTACCCATATCCGTAAACTTTGTATGGAATATATTTGCACATTATATGCATAGGTGTTGGCTAGGACCTTCCCATGTAATAATTTCTGAAAGAGATGCTTATGGAGGCACGGGTCTTTGACAAATTTGATCAAAGTGCAATGGTTGTAAGGTACGATACTATCTTGACATGAAAGCTTTTGTTGTAGTTAAATTTTAAGAGGATCGATGACATCTATGGGAAATGATGTCTCCCATAGTGCCACCCAAGGATACCCCTTTTATGGAGAGGTGTAATCCAAGGTACTTCTTCCTTTTTGGAGAATAGGTGTCGAAATCGACAAAAAGGAAGCCTAAACTGACTAAGGGGTCATCGACATGAGGGGTTGAGGACCTGGATGTGATGGGTTTAAGATAGTCATGTTGGCAAGGGGTGATTGAACACTGATGATGGGGATTCAGCGGCCCACGGTCGGAGTATACTAAGCAGCTTGGTGGCAGTCATAGTTATTTCTGATGGGGAAATCCCTGGAGCTGGTAGGACTTCCAGTGTGATTATAAACTAGTCTATGAATGTCATGGTGTAATGCGCGTGGGGGTGTAATACTCTGATCAATGGTGTTGAGGGACTGCTGCCATGGGAGAAAAATATGGATGGAGGGTGAAGGACGTAGTGCACTATTCAGGGTCTTTGTACACTTACCAAAAGAATAAAATGATGGGGTTTGGTTTGTACAAAACATAGAGACGGGTACCCAAAAACATGAAAGTGTTCGCTCATTGATGCTGTGAGGAAGGAGTTTTGTTGAGGGTGGGGGTTCCATTGGTTGGTCTCATGTCCGAGGTTGATGAAGTAGATGAGAAAGTATTGCAGATGGGATTATGTTGGTGGAGGTATGGTGGGCCAAATGCGAGGCGTGGTAGTGCGCTTTTGATCTGCTTGTACAACCTGGTCATCCAGGAAGGGGGTATTAACTTGTGTGGTAAAATTTTCCTTATGCATGGTGAATGGATGGGCATGAGGTGCTTCCCGAACTAAAGTGGTATGGCTATGGCATCACTTTTGTTGTGATATATGGTCTACTATGGGTGACGAGCACCATGGAGGGGAGGATTTATTAACCAACGAGGATGTTTATCATGTGGAGGGTGAGGTGATGATAAAAAAAAGTTAGATGTGAGGACCCTATGGTTGATTTCTGATGGAGAAATGATGTCAGGATATGCAGAGTTGACTGGGACTCTATCATTATGGCATTAGAATGATACCTACTCTGGAAATTTTAGTCAATGGCGTTGTGGATGGTTTGCGATATTTTCTTGCAAAAAAAACTACCTCAAGTGAAAGCATCTTCTTTATCAAATATTATTAAAAGTTATTAGATTTAAAAAAAAAGAAGATGAGAGAGGGCATACCTGCCGGCACTGAAAAAATAATTTTTTGGGAGTGCGATTGTGTGGCATCGCTTCTGTTTATCATGGACTGATGGTCGCGATGCAACTTAGGGTTCGAAGAATGGACCTTCTAATCTCTCGTTATGGTCCTCCCAAGTTTTTGAAAATGGTGATATATAGGTGAATATGGCCCTAATTCAGTTCATTTGTACTTTATGAGTTTTTGAGAGGTCATAGGGTTCTGTGTAGCAGTTCTTGTCATTGCGGTCAGCCTCAGCACCAAGGATTAGCGAGATCATGCCCAGGTAACCTCCCTGACATCCTACACTTTAATTTTTTCTGTTGATGGTGCTGGGGTCCGTACAGACTGGGTTTGTACAAATTCTGGGTGATTTTTTCCCTAGATTGCGTGGGAAATTGGGGCAAAGGTGTGCTCTCCTTGTGCACATTTTTGGGGGATAAATGTGCTAAAGTGCTCTATTCCCCTTTTTTAGCACACCTTAAGCGTGCCTGTCTAAGGGACAGGTGAAAAATATCTTGGTTTTTTGTTTATTTTTGTGTTTTTTCTGTACTGATGGGCACCTGTTTTGATGACAGGTTATTGTGGATGGAGCGAGATTGACCCGAGCTTCCAACTCCATTGGCTACTGATGCTGGGGCGCACCATCAGCTGGCACAATGGGGGCTCCTAAATTTCATGGAGAACAAGCTTCATCGGTTGCAGGACCGATTGCTATGGTACCTCATCCGACACTGGCGCAAGAGGCAAAACATGTTTTTCTTATGGGGGATGAACTTGGTCATACGTCCTAAGACAAATGTGTATTTTGTGACCAGGTTACTCCCTCATTGCGAGGCGCTGAGATATCCACTCCCTTCTGAGAAGGTGGATCTGGAGAGGTTTCGAAGATGACACTGTGGTGGGGCGCTTCTTACTGAGGGGTGCATCAACATTGCAACCGTGAAATTTTTGGAAGAGAAATGTGATATGGTAGTGATTGTACGACTGGCAGGGTTGTTTCCTTCACATCGGGCATCAGGCCTGCAAGTTGGAGTACTGCGCTAGTTGAGGTCTGGGCATTTTTACGAATTTTCCCATTTTTGCTATGACAAATGGTGACACAACTCAAAAAGGTCCATAGTGGATCTAAGTTGTTTGCGTATGCTAGTATATTGTGTTACATTATGTAAGAGAGGGTAGTGCTGCTGAGGCCAGTAGTGGCAGTG
The DNA here is from genome assembly GCA_034641835.2 of Pinus albicaulis. Taxonomy (NCBI): domain Eukaryota; kingdom Viridiplantae; phylum Streptophyta; class Pinopsida; order Pinales; family Pinaceae; genus Pinus; species Pinus albicaulis. Next base: position 324,289,849 of record CM076569.1, on the reverse strand, counting down.
CCTCCTAGAGGGCCACAAGAGGCTAGTATGATGAGGTGGGCTTAAGTGATGCCGCGAGGCGGTGGTGGCATGGTGGAGACTTATTGGAATGCCACGATAGAGGCTTGGTTTGAGGCCATCCCACAGATTTTCTTACCATTCCCATATTTGGGGATGGACTTCTAGGGTTATCTAGACATGGGTTTCCCTTTTGGTTATGCTTGGGGACCTACAAGTACGTTGTGCAAGTTTTCTGCATTTATTTGAGTATATATGTACTTATGTGTTTTTCTAGTGACACTGACATCATTTTGGTTACTCTTGCAGATGTTGGCAAGGTGGGTCACCCTATGGCTCAATTTGTTGGCCACGATCCTCTACGGTGACCTAGGGGTGGTCAGAGAGGAGGTGCTGTTGGGGGACCTAGTGGTGGTGCTGGCCCTTAAGGAGAGGGAAGCATCTCGGCCGCTATGGAGACTACGGTTGAGCAGGCTCGTGCCGATGCAGTAGTAGAACATGAAAATACGGTGCAGGCTCGTATCGAGGAGTTGACTGCTCGGGTGTCAGCACTTGAGGATGCCCGGGGTCGAGTGGAACGCTTGACCTAGAGGGTGCCTGCTTAAGGATTTATGGATGATTTTGAGGAGGTCTGATTGGAGATCGTGATGTCCCATGAGAGGGCATATCGGCCCGTTCTATGTCGAGTGGCGATCTCGGTTGCGACAACAGCTCTAGTGGTGGCACCAAGAGTGGTTGTGGGTCCAAGTGCCCCTCCTGAGGGGGCACTACCCTAGAGTATGCTTGTACATAGGGAAAGCACCCATTATGAGGATGCTTCCCTTATTTTTGTCCACTCTTGTATCCTCGGGCTAGCAGTTGGGCCAGCGACACTATTTCTTTTTGTAGTCTGACATATACATTGTGACATATATATACATGAGAGATATTTTTTGTGGCTCTGTGTTGTGTCACTTGTTTCGGTTTATGTATGATGTTATGCTGATGGATATCTATATTGTTAGTTTTTGTGTATGATGGTTTATTTGAGATACATTCCAGTTTAGGATATTGTTGGCTATGCAATCAGCTGTTTGGTTTTGACTCCTTGGTACATGTGTGAATGCAATATAGTCAAATTTTCTGCTTAATCTTTTTGCACACAAATATTTTCTAAATAGATGTGTATCTCTTGTCTCAAATGTTTGGTTTAACTGCGACACTACTAACTGGGAATCGATGTAGATATGCATATGGCATATACCCTGATGGAGGGCATCACACATAAGTCCGATGACGACTTCATATTCTTCCGGATTTTCTATTGTTGAACCGATGCACACACCGTTTGAGCAGATTGGTGATCGGTCAGGGTGGTAAATGACCCGGGCATTTGCGGATAATATTTGAGACCATCGTGATGCTCCATTAGCAAATCCGAAATAGGGTGCAGTTTGGTGATCCATGGTGGCACTTTGATCACTTTTAAATAAGTCTTTTGGTAAAAAATGTTCAGTGGTTAGGGTTGTGTACGTTCACTCTAGGGAAGGGCCATTTTGGCCCTTATGGGTAGAACTTATTTGAGGTAAAGGCCATTGACGAGGTTTCTGAGGAAAGTCCTTTCCGATTCCACCAAGATGTATGCCCCCTGTCGGAGGTAATTTTTGATGATGTATGGTCCTTTCCACAAGGTTTCAAACTTTCTTGGCCCTAAGGTTTCTTTTGCGACATCATAGCAGAGGACTACCTCACCCTCAGCGAATGAGCGAGGGTTGATGTGGCAATCGAATGATGCTTTCACCCTTTTCTTGTGGGCCTCATTGTGTTGCAGCAACTGTCATCGACTTTCATCAACAAGCTCTAGTTTTATGAGGCACTATTTCAGAGGTTCGGTATCATCAAGGAGTTCGATGGTGGCATGTAAATTTGGGCTCTTGCTGAAATCAATGCAAAAGCGCAAGGTACCTTGACCTTTTGTGATAGGAATAGCTAGAAATCCTAGGAAATGGGGGTACTTGAAATATTATTTTTGATATGTAATGATACAAATCATATATGGTGGATCGTGTCATCGACGTTTGGTGGGGGAAGAATCTCCGTAATGGGATTTTGCGTGAGCGCAAGATTGGGTTCTCGGCTAGGATGGTTAATTTCCTATAGGTGGAAATTGTGCCTACCGCAAAGGTGCTTGAACGTTTCCATTAACGGGTATACCTCTGGTGTGTGATTTTGGCTAGTGCAGATAGTGCATGGTATCACTGTGCCAATGGAGTAGATTGTGTGAGATTCTACTCTACTGGTTTTTCCTGATGTAGACGCTTGGAAATGGTCTGTTGTCGAAGAGGTTGTCTTCTGTTTCCATTTCCGTATTGTTGGCTTGGGTGTGTCTACCTCTTTAGGGGATTCTAGACTCAATGCTACTCTTGCAACTCTTAGCTTAGGGATATGTACACATTTAATCATATGGTGAAAGTGTGAACAAATATAGCAATAGGTACGGGTGATTTTCTCTTGGTTAGAGAGAAGTTTATGAGGGAGAGAAGAGACTATACGAAATTTTTTTGCAAGGTGCTTCAGTTCTTTGCACTAGTTGACCCAGTGGTCTTTAAGGTCGTATAGTTCACATGTTATCCTAGGCTTGGCCAGGGTCATGCTTGGTTGGTATGTTGTATTAGCTTACCTGTTATGCCACTGTGGGGGTAGGGATGTTGACCCGATGATGTAATTTTTATGCCATTCCCGGAGGTCTTCATGTCTCTTCTCTATAGTATGAATCATGTCGATGGTGGGACGAAGTTGAGAGTCACAAGTACAGTGCCTCTCATAATGATTTCCTAGACGTATTAGGCATAATATCCTTGATATGGGGATTCCATCGTGCTCAGCTTGAGGTCTTGTGGGGAACCATCATCGTAATGCTACTAAATTAGGACAAGTGGCGACCGCATGATTGGGTGTTTTTCTTAACGTGCATGCTAGTCTTTTCTGTAGAGAGCAGTTAGGGGTAACTAAGGGTTCCTTTATTGGTCACTTTTCATATAACAAGAACATGATGGATCCACTTATCACATCTTTTTGGGTTTTGGATTTTTCTATGGACTCCGCATCCATGTCAGCTTCTTGGGAGAGGGGGACTATGTAATGTTCCTTTTTTAGGAAATTGCTACAACAATGAGAATATCTCCAGATATTCTAAAGTTGGAGCTCCAGTAATAGGCAAGCACAATAATGGTGCATCAACAACACTCAACTCATAGAAACATGAGAGAAACCCATAGCCATATTATTAAGAAATAGCAGCAACAACTGAGTACAAGATCTTGAGGAAAGGTTATACAAGATAGGCCATGCTTAGCCTCAAAGAACAAGTACATAAATCATGATGAGAAAACTGCTATACATATGAACTCAAGCTATGATTGCACAGTCTGTGAAGGGAAACTGCTGCATAATAGTGTCAATACACAAATATGTCAATATGTGGCCCAAATACAATAGGGGGAGAAAAGTCTCAACCCCTGGAAACAATAATGCATAATCCCTAAAAGGATTGGCTGCAAAACACACAAAATGGAAATTTTATAGAAATGTCAGAGTTGCTGGGTAGCTACAGAAACTTAGAAATAGAACTAGATGGAGATGGCTAAATCTGATGCTCAAACTAAATATGCCTCCTCTTGTGGATCTTTCAAGTGAAAGGCTGATCCCTTCACCAAAGATCTTCCCCTCCAATACTCTACAAGAGCCCCACTGCAAATGCTCCTCTCAAAATAACGCAGTCACTGGATGGAACTATGTTGTAGGGATATGGAATGATTTGGCCTTGATGCCAAAGTATGAAATAAGCTCCGAGATGCGTCCAAACTGATCTCCCAAAGAGAATAGAGACTCCTCCTCTGAAAAATGGCTAAAGGAGATGGTGTAGTGAACCCTCACTGCAACACCCAGCAACACAATGTTAATCTGCTGCAGAAATAACACTGTCTTGATGGAGGATGCTTGGTCTCAAGCCTGGATGTGAGGAAAATTAAGAACAATCCCTCAAGGGACCTCTCAAGAAGGAGAAGGAATCCTAAATAGGAATTCCTCAAACAATTCTTGCTAAACAACAAAGAATGCTCAATTGTCTCAATAGATAATGAAATGAATAATACAAGCATGAGAAACAATGGTTGGCTTGTCCTCCTTTTTAAAAAATGAAAGCCCCTCTCCATGGGTCCCACTCCTTTATGGTTTCCTCCACCAAATAACCCTTTACTCATTCACACTGTGCTGGCTTCCTAAGTAAGCTACTCCTCCTATGGCAGCGCTATTGACTTGGTGAAACTTAACCAAGCCTCCTTGCAAATAACCTTGTTCACACATGAGGGTGTGAAAACCAGCTCCAAATATGATCCCCTTTCAGACATAGAGGGATTTTATTGATATTTTTATTATTCATGGGTCTCCTTCACCATTTATTCTCCTCCTAGGTGAAATCAGCAAAATTTAATGTTCCAAATTATTGTCGGAAAATTTTGGAACATTACAGTCCTCCCCTCCCAAATGTTGCTTGTCCTCAAGAAACTATAAGGATAGAACTGAAAAGCCTTCTCTCAATGCATGGAGTCTATTCAGTTTTGAGGCACATCTTCCTCATGTGGGTCCTCCATCCCCAAGAAATCATCCATACAAAATGAGCTACCTCCCAACTAGGCAACTCCTGGAAACTGTCCTCCACCTTTGGCTCCGGCAAAGTAGGTGGGATGAAAATATGCTCATGGTAGAAAATGTAGCATACCCCACACTTTCCTTCTCCCCACTCAAGATAAGTGTAGAGAAAGTGTTGATCTTGGGCTGCAAAATACTTTCCCTCAAGTGGCAAGATGAAGGATAGATCCCCAAGGACCTCTCCTCCAACGCTGCAAATATTACTGGCCCAAGTATCTCCATATATGATGAGTTGGAAGTCATCAACATATGGCATCTCCTCCAACATATGGCTCACCTCATAAAGTGACAAATGTGTTGTTAAGGTAACCATATCATGTCCCATGTTCCCCTTAGAACATGTAGTGCAAAAGGTGTGAGGAATTTCTCACTCCAAGGACACATTCACCCAATGTGTCTCTCTTCCAATCATGTTCCCAAGGAAAGCTCCAGCAATGTCAACCAAGGGAAACATAATGAGAATCATGATGGCTTCCATGTGAAGTAAATGAGTAGGACAATGGTCCCTCAAATGTAGCCAATGCAGTTTGACTCTCCACTACCATAGAAAATAAAATGATGGGTGGCCTCCCCACCATTTGCTTGCTACCCCATTATATTGGAGAAAGTGAATGATGTAATGTGAAATGTATGTATGTAATCCATGAAAATTTTCCTCCCCATCTCCTCTTAAGGATTGATCATCAACAATGGCCTCATATAGACCATCAAATCTAGAAGGAAGAATATCCTTCCTGTGAGAAAATCCCTACGCACATATGGTTAAGAGATGCATATATATAGACAAACGCAAGTCAACAATAATCTCACCATATGTTTTGCCAATATCAATGGAGTGGACCATAGATGATTCTCCCCTCATCCTCAAAGGGAAAAGAGTTGTTTGTGCTAACTCCTCCATCTCAGCATGATCCATGGAGTGCCTCCTCAAGTTCTTCAAGTGGTCCTTCCCACAAGAAGGAAAGAATTGCAATGTGGCTCTCATGGTTGGCCCATGGATTCTCCCTTAAATGTACAACATGCATAGTAAGGAGAGTCATGCTCCCAATGGGCATCCTCAATCTCACTCCCAAATAAAAGCTTCCCATGAACATATACATATCAAGAATACATGGAAGCAAAAATAGAAACAATTTGTCACATGACAACCGGAAAGTCGATCAAGGTCCCACACGGAACCAAAGATAGTGCATGCCCCAATTTACATCAAATCAAACAAAAACAAGCTCCTCCCATCCACTTGTTTTCCTCGCCACAATCATGTTACAAGATATAAGCATGAAGCACAAAGGGCTGGAAATATCAGCAGGTGCTGGATTCCTGCCTTATATTCTTGACTGTTTTTACTTATTTATTTATTTATTTTTATTTTTATTTTATATTTTATATTTTTATTTATTTGATTTATTTATTTATACTTTATTTATTTGTTTATTTTTATTTAAAAAAAATAAATAAATGAATAAATAATAATAATAATAATAATTAATTAATTAATTAAAATGAAATAAAATATTTTTATTTATTTTTATTATTTATTAATTTATTTTTTATTTTATTTTTCTTTATTTATTTATTTATTTGTTTTTATTTATTTTTATTTTTATTTTTATTTTATTTACTTATTTATTTATTTATTTGACTCTATGTTTGACTATTTGATAGATGGTTTGTTATAATTAAATTATATGAATAAGAATTTATTATATTTATTAATTAATTATAATAATTGATTATTATATAATTTAATCAAAAATTTACATATATACACCACGTTTTGTTAAATTACTTACCATTATATTAATTAGTTGGTTAATTAGTTGTATAAATATATTAAAGGTTTTATAAATAAATAAAATAATAATAAATAAATAAATAAAAATTAATTAAATAAATAAATAATGGAATATTTACTTTTTCAAAGTCAAACTAGCCGTTATCCTAACGGCTAGTTGAGCCATCTCTACATCTATTTATACTTAATGTCTGGATCTGATCTCTCACATAGTCCTGATGATGAACCACACTAGTTGGTTCGAAACGCGTCGACCTCGTTTTATTTCATGTGATTATTACCGAAATAATTCTGCTAATATATATGATGGATCACAGAAACTTAAATTCCATACAAAAGGGTGTCAATGGTGCACACCAAAAATCATGTGGCTTTCCCGAAAAACCACCAATGAGATAGCTAATATCAATGCTACAAATGGCTCCAAGTACATCATGATACAATATGCAAGAAGGTATAATCCTCCTTGGTACAATATGCTGCTCATAAAAATACAAGAAGTACAAAACATAAGGTGGAATTGTACATTCTCCATCATGCACTAGAAGACTTGAGCTGAAATGGCTCAATTAAAAATGCTCCCTTACTCTCCTTGAGTAGGAAGGTGGCTGTGACCTCATCTCGGTCATCATCTGGGATCTACATCTATCCATATGATAAAATATGTCTTTCTGAATGCCCTCCCAAATGAACTCCTCTGCCAAGGCAAGATATGCATCAAAGTGCATGGAAAAGAATTCCTCCTGTGCTACATGCAACAACTTCTCCTTGAGACTAGAATCTCTAGTCAAGAAGACTCTACCATGGGAATAGATGACCATATCATCCATCATATACTCATCATCTCTACTTGGGTCATCTAGAATAATGCATGCATCAAGATCCTTAGAGTACTTAACTAAGAGCTGATATCTCCAGTAAGGATCAATCCTCCTAAGAGACAGAGCTAGTGATCTGGCATGTGTAGCTCTCATCATGCTGTTGTCTGCTACTTTGAAATCCCCCATGCCAAATTTTTCCTCCAAAATATTCGCCTCTCCAAAATCCAAGAGCAGTGAATCCAAAGACAAAATTTCTCTCATCAATGATAAATTAGGTGGCCTCCCTAGTGGAATGCCTCTATGCAGTGAGACATCAATATCAAGAGTGGACTGTACATATGGTTGGGCCATCTTGCCCTTGCTCTCATAGCATAATATAGTCTACCTCCTCTTTACACTAGTTCTCTAAAATAGAGATGGGTGTGTGCCTCTAATCACATGATGCTACTCTTCCTCCCTTCCTCCTTCTTCCAGCCACAGTGCTGCACAATCATGCTGCTCATTGATTGTGCTTGGACCTCCATGTATGAGATCTTGGGGACTTCCTTGCAAAGCTACAAGAATCCCTCTAGTTGGAGCAAGAGCTCCTCCTTCCTCTACATGTGGTACTAGATCAACTCTAGAAATGACAGTGTTGTTGCCCTCAGCTTCCCAAATATGAGTGGGAAACCCTCCAATGATTGGATCCTCTTTCGGAAAAATGATCTCTTTGCTTCCTTGTGCCAAAAATGAATATCTTACCTCCAACAAGGCATCATGCAAGACATCATCCTCCTTCATAGCTTTCTGCAGTGATTCTGAGTCTATGGTTTTCTTCATTACATGCAAGGGTTTTGTTTGTCTGAATGTGTTTGTTTCCTTTACATGCATTTTAGAATTCTTCCTATCAAATATCTTCATCAAAGTTCTAATGAACATTGCATATGAAGATTTATTTTCATTTTTCAAAGTAAAAGACTCAAATAACCACCATGCATAGAATTTACCTCCTAATTGCAGCACTGCTACTCTGATGGCTTCATCTTCAGGAATCTAATGCTACTACAAAAAGGTGTCTAGCTCTTCAATCCAAGCCTTCGCTAAAAAAGTAGGAGAACCATCAAAGATAGATAGAAGAAATCTATCCTCATAATTTTGCTTGCTCCTCCTCACCATGATCTTGAAAAACTCTGGAAATGTAATATGATCTCTAAACCTCTCGGTTTGAGATTCACACTCATGCAAGAAACCTCTAAGAGTTCCTTTCTTCGACATTTCTTCTTCTTCTTCTCTTCTCATGGAAAAGCTGGCCATGTGAATGCATTGTGTATTATAGGGTGTAATTGTATTCTCACATTCCCTACAAGAAAATATAGAGTTTGACTCAATTTCAAACCCTTTTGGAGATCCTGTACAAATCTCCCTCCTTATATTCTCAAATTCTTCATGAATGTTCAGTAAGGATCCTGGAAGTAGCTTTGTAAGATTTCCTTCCCTCTTTTCTCCATATGATGGAGCCTTCATTTTCTCTCTTTTTGATAGAACTGGAAATTTCCCATCTCAGGAATATCGAAATTCTATTCCAGAGATTGACTGCAGGGGAATTTACTGGATATGTCACCTTTGAAAAAAGGATAAGATCTAGAGGCTACATAGACATCTGCAGACTCTGTCTATAGAGTTCGAAATATTCCCCCTTCATGGATTCAGTAATTTTTCTTGAAGCCACAGGCTGATCCAAAGATCATGCTCTGATACCACTGTAATGTTCCTTTTTCAGGAAATTGCTACAACAATGAGAATATCTCCAGATATTCTAAAGTTGGAGCTCCAGTAATAGGCAAGCACAATAATAGTGTAGCAGAAACACTCAACTCACATAAACATGAGAGAAACCCATAGCCATATTATTAATAAATAGCAGTAACAACTGAGTACAAGATCTTGAGGAAATGTTATACAAGATAGGCCATGCTCAACCTCAAAGAACAAGTACATAAATCATGATGAGAACACTGCTATACATATGAACTCAAGCTATGACTGCGTAGTTCATGAAGGGAAACTACTGCATAATAGTGTCAATACACAAATATGTCAATATGTGGCCCAAAAAAAATAGGGGGAGAAAGGTCTCAACCCCTAGAAACAATAATGCACAATCCCTAAAAGGATTGGCTGCAAAACATACAAAATGGAAATTCTACAGAAATGTCGGAGTTGCTGGGTAGCTATAGCAACTCAGAAATAGAACTAGATGGATATGGCTGAATCTGAAGCTCAAACTAAATATGCCTCCTACAATGGATCTTTCAAGTGAAAGGTTGATCCCTTCACTAAAGATCTTCCCCTCCAATACTCTATAAGAGCCCCACTGCAAATGCTCCTCTCAAAATAACGCAGTCACTGGATGGAACTACGTTATAGGGCTATGGAATGAGTTGGCCTTGATTCCAAAGTATGCAATAAGCTCCAAGATGCCTCCAAACTAATCTCCCAAAGAGAAGAGAGACTCCTCCTCTGAAAAGTAGCTGAAGGAGATGGTGTACTGAACCCTCACTGCAACACCCAACAACACAGTGTTAATCTGCTGCAGAAATAACACTGTCTGGATGGAGGATGCTTGACCTCAAGCCTGGATGTGAGGAAAATTAAGAAAAATCCCTCAAGATACCTCTCAAGAAGGAGAAGGAATCATAAATAGGAATTCCTCCAGCAATTCTTGCTAAACAACAAAGAATGCTCAATTGTCTTAATAGATAATGAAATGAATAATACAAGCATGAGAAACAATGGTTGCCTTGTCCTCCTTTAAAAAAAATGAAAGCCCCTCTCCATGGGTCCCACTCCTTTAGGTTTTCCTCCACCAAATAAGCCTTTCCTCATTCACACTGCGCTGGCTTCCTAAGTAAGCCACTCCTCCTATGGCAGCGTTGTTGACTTGGTCAAACTTAACCAAGCCTCCTTGAAAATAACCTTGTTCACACATGAGGGTGTGCAAACCAGCTCCAAATATGATATCCTTTCATACATAGAGGGATTTTATTGATATTTTTATTATGCATGGGTCTCCTTACCCATTTATTCTCCTCCTAGGTGAAATCAGCAAAATTTAATGTTCCAAATTATTGTTGAAAAATTTTGGAACATTACAGACTATGGCGGAGTGTAAGCTAGCGAGGGCTAGCTGGAATCATGGGATATAGTGACAATTCTCCAAAAGGTGATTATCGGTGCATAACGTACATGTGATTTTCATTGCCTACAATCCAATGTAGTAAACCCTTTCTATAGGATATCATCTGTGGATGAGTTCCAGGGTTGCGCACTCTTCGACAAAATGACCACGTTCATCACATAGCGTGCAACATATAATAGGCATGACTGGGGGTCTTTCTTGTGCCCTTCGTTGTTCCTCCTATAGGTACAATATGGTACTAGGTTCATTTAAAATTTCCTGGGTGGAGGAATCCTCATGATAGGACCGCTTGATGGCATGTAAGGCATCCCTATATCGTGGGATCTCTGGGAAATGGTGGGTATAATGCCCATAGTTGCTGCAGAGGGCGCATGTGTGATTGGTACACAATGATTTACCTTTACCTTTGGTGGTAGGTTCCTTTATGGGAGCACGACATCACAATGTCTGTATCAGATCCAAGGAGTGGTTTTAATTCATCTAGTTCCAGAAATATATGGGTAGGGTGACCTGTTACGTCGCATATGGCGCAAACTAGTGATTCCCGTTGAGCGGCAGGGGTCACCATATTATTTCCTCTTTTCTCCGTTTTCTTAGCCATAATCACCGGTTTTTCAATGTGAATTTCCTTTGCAAGGGTGGCTTCAACTGTTTCTTGGATGAGTGGGGCCTCCTTGGGAATAAGTGGCTTTAATCCTGTGGTAGTAACATAGTTAGCTCCTATTCCTGTCGGGTGAATGAGGTACCAAACTATGATTGGCAATGATATGTTGGGTAAACCAGTGTTTCCAAAACTTGTTGGGAGATGAAACCACTTGGGGGGTAGAGGAAATGGGTTTGGGAGGCAGCGTAGGCTAGAGAGGTTGCCATAGTCGATGAATCTGTGCCATTACTACTTGTGTCTGTGTCTTGAATAGATTCTACGCTTGATGGGGACATCATGCACACTGGAGCCCCTGTGACATCGGGCGATGACTCAAGGATTATGGGAGAATCTCCTAGGAATGACCCTAGAACAGACGATAGTTTGAATTGGTCGGGGCCATATTCTTGATACTATGAGAGAGCATCCAAGGATGTGTCTACATAGGGTAGAATTACATCATAATTTTTTAGGGGTTGCTTCTCATTGTGTGTTAGTTGGTCTACTGTAATGATGCGGTCCTCGTGGGGGAACATCATGATGCGAAAGACGGAGGAGGCTATGGAAGACATAGCATACATATAACTCCATCCAAGGAGTATATTGTAGTCTAGGTGAGTGTCCAAGACTTCAATATTTATGTGGACCATCTTTCTAGCTAAGCAGACCAGGATGTTTTGGTAGAGGCCGACGGGGGTTGATGGATGACCGTCATATTCTTGAAGCGTGATGACTGAGGGTTTTAGTTCGGGAGAACCTAAATTCTGCCAAACATTTTTGGACATGATGCATGTGGATGCACCCTTATCTATGACACATCCATGAATTGTGATATTTTGGATCGACACTGATATCTAAAAGACGACCATGGAAGGAATCCTAGGTGGCTTTGTCTAAGTCAAAATACATTAGGCACGTATTGATAGGGTCGATAGCGCCTAACATGGAAAGTATGGCTTTCCTTTGTTTTGGGCATGATGAAAATACTTCCAAAGCTGACATAGGAGCAGGAGATTGTGCTAAATCATCCACGATACTATAATTATGGGCCGCTTTTGAGTAGCTTCCTACTCACCTATTGGGTCCCTTTGCCATTTTTGGCAATGGTTATATAGGCATATTTGAAATGGTCAAAGGTGCAGTTGATGCACTAGTACTTGCCCCTAACGTATTGGTGTCTGGTGGGGTGTCATAATTTTGATTTTGTGTTTGGAAAAACATCTCTTCGCTAGTCATGCAGATTTCATGGCTGCTTTTCCAAAAGTTGTCTATATTTTGCTGTTGAGTTCTTACCGTCCCTTGATGGGGGAAAGGTTCTTGCATCATAGCTAGTTGCTGGGAAGATCCTCCTTGTCCTCAGTTACTCTGTAGCTTCTTTAGCTCAGCGAGATCGCGACAGTGTTGAGTATAGTGGCCGTACTCACCACATATCAAACAAGAATGTTTTGTTCGAAGAGGTGACCTTTTGATATGTCGTTGGGCATTTATCAGCTCCTAGTTCTAATTCTGGTTGGAGTTTCCTCTAGCTTGGGATCGTGGTGGGAATTTCTGGTTGTTGCCCCCCTGTCCAAGGTTCCCATTTGGCTTGTTTTTGGATTTTTTCTTCACCACGCTAGGAGGGTAGTTCTCTTGGTTGTATTGACGTGGTTGGTTTTGGGACGGTTCCACAAAGTTCACCTGTGTATTGGTCTGCATAGGCAGGTATTGTGCTGGGGACTGAACATAACGTGGTCCCTAGTTTGCACCTCATTATTGGAGGGGAGCCCTTCCATCAGTGTTTCTTTCTGTGTACCGATTCCCTTGAACCAGAGGATAAGGTCCTCCCTGGTGATACGCTAGTGCCCTATTTGTCAATTTTTGCTGAGGAATATGATGAATTTGAAAACCAGGTTGAGGTACATTCTACGTAGAACTGTATGCATAATCGGGTTTTGACTGCTACTACCTAGGCAACCTTGGGTCACTGACCCAATTAGTCGGTCTGTAGAGTTTGATGCACCTAGAAATTCTTGATAAGTTTTCATGCTCAGGGAGTTAGGCAGGATATTATAATTGCATCCTAACTACGTATAAATCATATCAAGCTGATGGGCTTTGCTGATAACATCCTCTTCGAATGTGGGTCTCTATTGCACCACATCCTTTGAAATCTCTGTTGTAATAGTTTTCAAGAACAAATCTAAGAGAACCTGATTGTTGAGTTTAGCTTTACATAAATTGCGACACCACTTCCATTCATGGAGATGGTCTGAGATATGGACGATGGGGGTTTTTCTAAAATGTGTCAGTAATTCCATTCCAGAATCATGGTGAATGAGTTAGGGAAAATTTTAAGAACCCCCAAATTTATATGTATAATAAATGGGCGAATCCCCATGATACATAGGAAAAATGGAAGGCGATTTTATTAATAATATAACATGTATATATAATTTTTTGGCGAATCTCTCACGAGATTATATTATCCTGTAAAATCATGGCGAATCACCAGTACAAATGGCGAATCACTACTACAAAATGGTGAATCGTTGTCTAGTGGAGTTCGGGGTGTTGGTTCCAATGAAGATATGGTAGTTGAACTAGGAGTTGAAGGAAGAGAACCACCGAGACCAAGCATGGCACATGGTGACTCGTGAGGGAAGTAGTTCTCGTGCAGTTTGGAAAACGCGTTCTTCTAGTTCTGCTAAGCGTAGTGTTGTTGCTCATGCTACTACTAGCACTGATATTGAGGTTGGAGAGGATTTTGAGGAAGCATGGAAGGTAGCAGTGGCGGAGAATTACAAAGAGTACCCCATGATGGGTTCCATTTTTCCCTTTGGTATTTGTGCCTGCAAGATCTTCTGTTCATTGAACCAACAATTAATCATTCAACCAACAATCAACTTGACTAAGTTGATTAGGTACAAGTCAACTTAGACTAATCTTCAAAACTATGCTTTGCACTATCCCATATTTATCACACTAATGCTACACAACATTGTGCATTTGCACCCAACTCTCATGCATGCACACAAAATTTTCATTAACATCTATAACCCTAACCAAATGAGAATTGATCAACAATTTGCACCAAAGTTTGTTATAGTGTTGAAAGTTCATAAGAAATTTAGATCCATGGTACCTTAAATAAATTTTGAGATAACCTCCACAAATTCAACCACAATAGAGCAAACTTGTGATAAATTTTAAACCTACAAAAAATAGGATTCATGTTCCTACGAAAGATCATAAGACGTAGTTGGCATATAGGTCGAGTTTTGAGCCTTGACACATTGATAATGCAATGGATTAGGTCAAAACTCACACATTGAAAATTCATCAATGAAGAGAAGGTAAGATCATTATGAATTACACATACTCCAAACTATGAGGTCCCACAAAATTGTTGCTCCCGCCTGAACAACAGACAACTTGAATGTGAGAATTCAAAAACAAAGAAAAATCTCAATCGCATGATCTTGAGGATGAACGCGATCTCAAATCCAACACCCATAAAATTTATATCCAAAACTAAAACTCATCAAATTTGGAAGTATATTGGAAACAAAACTAAGGCGAAAGAGCTAAATTTGAATGCAGGAACTAATACAAAATCTGCAAACTTGAGCAATTTTTGACATACATTACCTCCACTCCCTCGATCTCAAGATTGATTTTCTCCCCAACTCTAATGGGGAACTCTACTGCAGGCTTGTGAGATCCAAAATCTACATCTTTGGTCCTGCTAAGTCCCCCATACTGTATAGGCACATTCTTTGGAGATATAAATCTGCAAGTAAAATCAAGTATTAAATAAGTTTCTAGGAAATTTTCATTGAATATATCCTTCATTCCATCATATATAATCAGAGTCTTCAATTGAGGTTGAGCATATTTTCACTACATCAGAGAAGGAATTTCACATACTTGTAGAAGGTCTTTGTGACTTTTCCTTCACGTGCAATTACAAATTTTCTCTTGGTACATTGTGTCAAGAAAGGGCTCAACATGTAGTACAGTGCACTGAAATACCATGGGACATTGATGAACACCTGAAAAGAGAGATAATGCTAATTAAGAGGTGATTTTTCTATTTGATAATTTGAGTATAATATCCTCGCCCTTATAGGGCCCAACAAAATCCCATGCTTGCAAACTGAATATAGCAAAAATACTTAATTACATATGGAATACTTGACAATTACCAAGATTGGACAAATTCTTCAACATTGTCTATTTTGAAAAATATATTATCAACAAGAAGGATTGAGATCAATTCATATTTGGCAATGGCTATCCTCATATGCAACGATGGAACAATTGGAAATGCATGATCGTCTTAACATTGATTTCACTCCACAATATCTTCATGTGAAAATTTTATCTAAGGTTTTCCAAGCATTTTTTTGAAGACTGATCAAATATCTTCAAGCTGTAAGCAACATTGGCTCTATACATACATATTTTTGTGAAAATCAATCTCAAAAATGGGCTCTTGCTTTCAAGCAACCTATAACAAGTTTCTAGTAGCTTGGTTCTCTAACTAGTTTTGGAGCCTTGGATTTGACTTATTATCTACGTCATTATATAATTTCCAAAGCATTGCATTTGGCATTGCCACCTCTATTTGAAGTGACATCACCACATTACACAAAAGATCGCATTATGAAATGAAATATTTTTAATGATCATCACATAATCCTCACTCTTTCTCACTCTCACTCATTTGTGGCCACATGTCCCTCCAATGATCAGGACTACTCATTCTAATGCCATGAGAATCAATGTAATGGTAATGGCATCATATCTCTGGTAATTTGTATCATCATACGCTCTTGTGCTATATCCTCTCTTCTATATATATGGCATATCTAGCTCAACATAATTTATTGCATTATTGTTTTATTCCATAAGCCATGATAATATATTGAATCTCTTGTAAATTTCCAACTGTGTTATAGTCTTGTTGTGAACAAAACAGTCGGATAGTTCATCTTGTTAAATTTTATTTATGAAGAAGCTCATGGGATATACTACTAAGAGAAAATACATCACTTTTCATAAATGCAACACACCTGCAGCCCCTATTTTAAAGATAAACTAAGAAAAGAAGTGCATGGCACTATGGAACAATCTGTTTTAGGGAAACACGCATCGACACGAAATCTAAGTTGTCCTAAAGAAGGTACATGAAAGATTCTATGTCTTGTCGAGCATGATAAGCAGAAGATCCTATAAGAAATATTCTTACAGATATAGTCACCTGAATGCAAAGGAATCTTCCCTATCATGGATTAGTTGCCTCATGGAAGTCTCATCTGTCGTATGGATAGCACATGATTAAAGGCTAGATGATCATCCAAAACAGAGCTTCAAAGGGAGCTATAAAATCCCAGGATTAATAGAAAATTGTAGATGGTTACATTATAGGTAGGGTTACCTTATCAATATTAAGGGGGAGCTATGATGTTTGGATTCAACAATTAATTTTGATAATCATCCTCTTCTCTATTAATTTTTTGCCTTGATACGAAGATGGAGAGCTGCTCATTGAGATAGTATGATCAAGAGTTCATTGTAGACAGAGGGAAAGTATAAAAGGAATCTAAGAAGAGGCTCATGACACATCGTGTCCAAGAGAGATGTCTCCCTCTTGTACTAAGTGTGCCATAAGAGGGTCGAGTTTTGTTCATAAGGCAACAACCCTAATGAAGGTGGAAAACTAGTGTGAGCAACCCAAGTTTGCTAAGGCAAGGTCATGGAAGTTAGAGACCTAACCGTGTTCTGTTTTGAGTATTGGAGAAGGGTTGAGGCCCTATTTTTCTTGTTGTAGGTAGAGCGTAAGGCTTATAAGGCAATTGGAAAGGGACCAAGACTCCTCAAGACTATACACAGAAGGGAGAGAAGAGTCGTAGGATGGTTAGGTTGTCCACAGGTCTGTAGAGGCCATATTTTAGAGGGTCAAGGCACAAATTAGTAGCCTGGTGTGGGTTAGAGAAGGCCGCAATGTGGTTAAGGCCTAATATGGCCTAACACTGCTAAGAAAAAGGTGTTGAGATTTAGATCTGGAAGCTCGATGGTTAGCTTTGGTAAACCAAGGATCATATTTGAGGTTCCAAGGGTCAGATCAAGGGTGTTGAAGGAAAAATCTAGAGCGCTTAAGGTCTAAACAAAGTGTTGTAGCAGATCATATGTGAAAATAGGGCATCGATGGTCTAAATGAAGGGTTCTATGGGTCTGGTAGACTTGGAAAAAGATCCAAGAAGGACTGACCATGTATCTTATCACTAAAAGAAATAAGGAATCAAGATCTAGACAGGAAGGTTGAGATCTAGGAGCTATGAACGTGTATTTAAGGGCTAATGTATAGTCATGATGGTGGAACTAATGAGCATGAGCAAGTTGATTGTTAAAGGATTGATATACAGTGAATTAGAGAAATAATTCACTATGAATTGTTGATCTTATATGGAGCTGATTGTACAATGATTTGATGGTAAAATCCACTGTCAGAAGTAAATCTACTAGGGTTGAGTATACAATGTATTTTGGAGTAGAAAATAAACTTGTGAGCATCTGATCTGAGGAAAAAGGACATGCCAGGTGTCAAGGACAACAAGACCAAACCAAAGTATCCTCAAAAGGGGACAGAGAAATGAGACATTGTCTTAACAACTTTGTGTAGTGAGACCATTCCTGTGCAAGGTGATCTCCAAAGTGAAGTTCATTCGCATCTTTCCAAGTTTGCATACCAAAAAATCCAGCCCTATTTGAGACCCAGTGAAGGTAGAAATACCCTTGATCATTTAAATTCTGAACGAGATGCTCTGCAAGGATGTGTGAGTCCCTGCTACCAATCCTAGGATCCTTTCCAATGAGAATATTTTTGTTATTGTCCCTGCTATTGTCTAACTCCCATCAATAAAGGATATTATTGTTATTTTTCACAATGAAGGGTTTCATAAGGTGTTATTCTTATAACATTCTCTTAGATGTGATGATGTCCAATACAAAAATTTTCAGTTATATGATTAATAAACAGAAGAAAGGAATTTAACTTTGCCCAAATCATGTGTCTTAGTTGTCCCCACATTTTAACATCCTTATCTGCAAAAAAAATTGTCTCAAAATGGTCAACTGAAGCGTTACCAATTTACCAAGGCAGTTACCAAGTTCTTAAATCATTAAGAATCAGGAATCCTTTGGAAGCATCTTCTAGCAATCTTTGTTATTATTTCATAAAGACTTGTTCTGCATCGTATAAAGGTTGAAATGAATAGCAGCAGGAAGAAAATACTGCACAGACTCAAGGTTGAAGATCTGCAATTTTGCTGGGGTGTGCATAAGAATATTAATGTATCTAAGATCTAGGAGCTATGAACGTGTATTTAAGGGCTAATGTATAGTCATGATGGTGGACCTAATGAGTGTGAGCAAGTTGATTGTTAAAGGATTGATATACAGTGAATTAGAGAAATAATTCACTATGAGTTTTTGATCTTATATGGAGCTGATTGTACAATGATTTGATGGGAAAATCCACTGTCAGAAGTAAATCTACTAGGGCTGAGTATACAATGTATTTTGGAGCAGAAAATACACTTGTGAGCAGCTGATCTAAGGAGGAAAAAGGGCATGCCAGGTGTCAAGGAAAACAAGACCAAACCAAAGTGTCCTCAAAAGGGGACAGATAAATGAGACATTATCTTAACAACTTTGTGTAGTGAGACCATTCCTGTGCAAGGTGATCTCCAAAGTGAAGTTCATTCACATCTATCCAAGTTTGCATACCAAAAAATCCAGCCCTATTTGAGACCCAGTGAAGGTAGAAATACCCTTGATCATTTAAAGTCTGAACGAGATGCTCTGAAAGGATGTGTGAGTCCCTGCTACCAATCCCAGGATCCTTTCCAGTGAGAATATTTGTGTTATTGTCCCTGCTATTGTCTAAATCCCATCAATAAAGGATATTATTGTTATTTTGCACAATGGAGGGTTTCATAAGGTGTTATTCTTATAACATTCTCTTAGATGTGATGATGTCCAATATAGAATTTTTCAGTTATATGATTAATAAACAGAAGAAAGTAATTTAACTTTTCCCAACTCATGTGTCTTAGTTGTCCCCACATTTTACCATCCTTATCTGCAAAACAAATTGTCTCAAAATAGTCAACTGAAGCATTACCAAGTTACCAAGGTAGTTACCAAGTTCTTAAATCATTAAGAATCAGGAATCCTTTGGAAGCATCTTCTAGTGATCTTTGCTATTATTTCATAAAGACTTGTTCTGCATCGTATAAAGGTTGAAATGAACAGCAACAGGAAGAAAATACTGCACAGACTCAAGGTTGCAGATCTGCAATTTTGCTGGGGTGTGCATAAGATTATTAATGTATCTTAGATCTAGGAGCTATGAACGTGTATTTATGGGCTAATGTATAGTCATGATGGTGGACCTAATGAGTGTGAGCAAGTTGATTGTTAAAGGATTGATATACAGTGAATTAGAGAAATAATTAACTATGAGTTGTTGATCTTATATGGAGCTAATTGTACAATGATTTGATGGGAAAATCCACTGTCAGAAGTAAATCTACTAGGGCTGAGTATATAATGTATTTTGGAGCAGCAAATACACTTGTGAGCAGCTGATCTAAGGAGTAAAAAGGACATGCCAGGTGTCAAGGACAACAAGACCAAACCAAAGTGTCCTCAAAAGGGGACAGAGAAATGAGACATTTTCTTAACAAATTTGTGTAGTGAGACCATTCCTGTGCAAGGTGATCTCAAAAGTGAAGTTCATTCACATCTTTCCAAGTTTTCATACCAAAAAATCCAGCCCTATTTGAGACCCAGTGAAGGTAGAAAAACCCTTGATCATTTAAATTCTGAACGAGATGCTCTGAAAGGATGTGTGAGTCCCTGCTACCAATCCCAGGATCCTTTCCAATGAGAATATTTGTGTTATTGTCCCTGCTATTGTCTAACTCCCATCAATAAAGGATATTATTGTTATTTTGCACAATGGAGGGTTTCATAAGGTGTTATTATTATAACATTCTCTTAGATGTGATGATGTCCAATATAGAATTATTCAGTTATATGATTAATAAACAGAAGAAAGGAATTTAACTTTGCCCAACTCATGTGTCTTAGTTGTCCCCAAATTTTACCAACCTTATCTACAAAACAAATTGTCTCAAAATGGTCAACTGAAGTGTTACCAAGTTACCAAGGCTGTTACCAAGTTCTTAAATCATTAAGAATCAAGAATCCTTTGGAAGCATATTCTAGCGATCTTTGCTATTATTTTAAAAATACTTGTTCTGCATCGTATAAAGGTTGAAATGAACAACAGCAGGATGAAATTACTGCACAAACTCAAGGTTGCAGAACTGTAATTTTGCTGGGTTGTGCATAAGATTATTAATGTGTCTGAGATCTAGGAGCTATGAACATGTATTTAAGGGCTAATGTACAGTCATGCTAGTGGACCTAATGAGTGTGAGAAAGTTCATTGTTAAAGGATTGATATACAGTGAATTAGAGAAATAATTCACTATGAGTTGTTGATCTTATATGGAGCTGATTGTACAATGATTTGATGGGAAAATCCACTGTCAGAAGTAAATCTACTAGGGCTGAGTATACAATGTATTTTGGAGCAGCAAATACACTTGTGAGCAGCTGATCTAAGGAGGAAAAAGGACATGCCAGGTGTCAAGGACAACAAGACCAAACCAAAGTATCCTCAAAAGGGGACAAAGAAATGAGACATTGTCTTAACAACTTTGTGTAGTGAGACCATTCCTGTGCAAGGTGATCTCCAAAGTGAAGTTCATTCGCATATTTCCAAGTTTGCATACCAAAAAATCCAGCCCTATTTGAGACCCAGTGAAGGTAGAAATACCCTTGATCATTTAAAGTCTGAACGAGATGCTCTGAAAGGATGTGTGAGTCCCTGCTACCAATCCTGTGATCCTTTCAAGCCAAGCACCAGAAATTTGTCCTATCAAAATGTGGCCAAAACATTGTTCAGTCTTCAAGAAACACTTTCATGGCCAAAATGTTATCTCTTGAAGCCTGTGGAAGATCTCATGCTCATGTTTAAAAAGTATTCACTACTTGATTCTCTCTAGAACTCAAAAATTCTGCTAAAAATTCTATGATGAAGACTGTTGCAAAATCCCCTCCCTCCCCTTCTTCCATTCAGAAACTAACCTTCATTTGTGTCCCTTTTCCTACGTAATTTGCCTCTTTTTTATGTGTCCCCTTCTTCCATCCATGAAAATTATTGTTGCATAGTTTAAGACCCATTTTTAAACTATAGCAAAAATCGAAAAACCCTTTGAAAACCATTAAAAATCATGGAAAAACCCATTTTTTGTATTAAGGGTTTAAGCCCCTTTGGGCCAGGTCTCAACCACTTCCCCACCGTATGCCCATGGTGCTAAGACCAAGCGCAGACCATTCGGCACTTATCACATCACAAAAATCGATGGTGCGCAAGTATTCTGTTCCTTTTAAACCCCGATGCGATCAACTCTTTTATATAAACCTTCCCGATCGCATCGCAAAAACTCAGCGCACTAGTTTGTTTTGACGTCTTCCGAAATTCCGATTGCAATTAAGCCCTATCCTTCGATCATATTATTTATATATATATATACTATGGGCCCGCCTCCGCACTTAAAACCATTGAAAATCCGTTCTCGATCCATTTTTTCCTTTGTAAAAACCAAAAACCCACTTTTCCAAAGTTTTGGTCTAAAAACCAAAATCACGTGTTAAATATTTAAATGGGTAGATTGAAAGACCGATCGCGCAATCGCAATCGTAGAAAATACAATGGGTTGATTGAAAAGCCCGGGCCCAAAGTTACGATATGCGATAAGCCCCTTCTCCGTAAACTCCGGTCACACAGCCTTCATATAACCCTCGGCCCCGCAATCGGGCGCCTATCCGCTTCAAAATAAAATAAATCCCGACCAAGGTTAAGAACATTGGTTATATATTAAAAGTGTTGATTTTTGCTATTTTCTAACTTTTTCGCCGATCCTACTTTCAAAATTGATCTCCACCGTCGATCTAAATCCACAAATCAATGGTGCGGAGTCCGTTTCCCCATGGTCCCCACTGTTCATAAGCCGATTGCCCAAAACCGGCGGTATCCATCGCACCGCCCTTGGGAGAAAAGTTGTTTTCCCCTGATCGCCAGCGATTCCATACACTGCTTGACACGCGTCGTGGGCACTGTTTGGAAAACCGCCATCCATCGCGCGTTATTGTTCGGACGTGGACGCCCAGCGATATCGCCATGGACCGTCCGATCTGGAGCAGGCCATCCAACGGTTATTGCTCACCTATGATGCCCGATGTTTAAGCGGGCTACAGTGTAGCATTCAATCAACCTCCACCGTCGATCTGATCTGTAGATCGACAGTCCACATTCCATCGTCCTGTTTCCTCCGTTTGACTTTCAAACTCCACTCCCTACTGTTGATCTTTGCGCGATCGACGGCTCAGATTCAATCTTCTTCCACCCATTCTACGATCTCTCCCGATTAATCCCGACCGTTGGATGATGCCATCCAACGGCCACGCTTCCTCCACACGTCCTCTGCAGCAATAAACCTAAAACACGCAGGATTTCTTAATTATTTTGTGTTTTATGCAGGTTTTAAATGGTTTCCGCTGTTATATTGAAGAAAGGCCAAGGGCCGAGAATGACGATTCCCGTGCCTTTAGTCCTTAAAAGAAAACCATTCGCAAGGTGCGGATTATCTGTTTTTATCGGCATTTCATGAAGCATTGATGCCTTATAAGCCCTGCGCGGCCTGCACATCAACAAGACACTATGTTTTTTAAATCACAGTTAAAGAGTATCAGTTTATACCAAAACAGAAGATCGAAGACACAGGTCGAGCGTGATCTGTCCTGAGAACACGGAACTAAAGTAAATAAACCTCTCCAGCTCCCAAAGGGCACCTGCAGCCTCATGGTAATTAAAGAAGGCTTAGTCATTATTACAAACAAAGGTGTTTTGCCCAAAGGCTGCCGAACAGTTAATACTGATCAAGGATCTTATCTCTAAATTGTCGACAAAACTATTTTAAAAGATTAAAGAATAGTCCAGAAGCAGACCTTTTTAATCATTAGGCCTCGAAAGGCAGAAACAGAGTTATGAAGCAGAGTTAGAAGTGATTACATTCCCGCCTTATGCCTTGCCTGGTTCTCAAAGGCCAAAGATTGCATTGATTACATAATTAATGATACTTGACCCCTGGGAAATCCTCCCACCTCTTCATTCTTCTATAAATACTTCTGTAGAAGATGAGCAAATGTTGGTCTCTGGACATCTAAATGTATGTAATAGTTATTCTGAAGCTACTGATGCCCTGTTTGCAATTCAAAGATATATAAGCTGATATGGGAAGTTCGAAGTTGTAGAGACCCACCGGGCTTGCTGATTGTAACTGGTTTGAACATCTAATACAAGCTGCTGATTTATGGGATCCTGATTTGTGTCAATGGTGATGTGTTTCTCACTATCAATTGTTATTTTGCTTAATGTTTCCACTCTGTTCACTTTCTCTGATAAAGAGCAGCAAACATAGAGCTAGGATTTACTTTCAACAGTACCCTACTCTTATTGAAAGCTTTATTGTCTATGTTTTCTTCATTTGAACGTTCTCTTTGAAGAGTACATCAATGCAGGTCGGTTTAAAGGCACTTGCCTGATCTGAATTGCTCTTTGTCACTGTTATCTATGTTTTCCTTATTGAATATGCTGAAAGCAGGGTAGTTTAAAGGTACTTACCTGATCTTAAGCTTTCAATTGTTTTTTAATGTTTCCTAACTGAAAGTACTTCAAAGAAGGCTAGTTTAAAGGTATTAACCTGATCTCAGAATACTTTTATGTTTTTTCTTATTGAAAATGCTGAAAGCAGGGTAGTTTAAAGGTACTTACCTGATCTTAAGCTTTTCAACTGTTGTTTAATGTTTTCTAACTGAAAGAACTTCAAAGCGGGCTAGTTTAAAGGTATTAACCTGATCTCAGAATACTCTCATGTTTTTCTTTAAGTACATGCTGAAGCAATATAGTTTAAAAGAACTTATTTGATCTTAGGCTGTTTCACTATACCTTCATTTGTTTGTTCTTCATTTCCTATTTGTTTCATTCCATAAAATCACCTTAAGAGATCCTTTGACATAAGTGACTTGCCCCATGGATCCTGCTTGAACCTTGCTGTCCAATTAAAATCCTCCTATGACTCCATAGCCCAATGGGTTAAAACTGTCTTTGCCTTTCTGTCAACCAAATCATTCCTTCATCTGCAGACACCTTCACCCTTCATTTTGAAACTACATTCAACTCCATCATGTCCTTGCCCAACCAAAACAAACAAAAACAAAACCCAAGCTCTTCATAACTAGCCTAATATCATAATTTTAGCTATTAAAGATCACATCTTTAAATTCATTCATAGAGAGATCCCTCTCTGGATTCAGGAGGGCTAGATCCTAGAATCCCAAAGTTGGTTGAAATAATGTTGCTTCTGTAATTGGACTTTGCCAATCTTGCTAATAAATTACAGATTCCTAACATTTCTGGTGACTTCACTGGGGAACAACTTCCCTTAAAAACTTCATAAAACTTGTGAGTAAAAAGCAGCCTTTTCAAGCACTGCCAAAGAATGGTCATCATGATAAAACTTGTTTGAATCAATGACAAACTAGGTAAACCCTAGGATTCTCCTAAGAATTTATCCAACCTTGAAAAATCAACTGGCTTAGCCATAAGAGTAGGCTTTCTTTGTCTCATAACCATAGCTAAGTTTTGAAACAGAGTTAGGATATTCTTAAAAACCACACAACTGAAAAATAACTCAGAAAAAACCAAAAATATTTCAGATTGGTAGTAAAACACTTACTCTTACTTTTCACTGACCTTTGAAGTGTTTTACCCCATACTCTCAGACAGAGTCTGGAAAGGGCCAGTTAGCCTCCAGATCTCATCCTCTTTCAGAGGTGACATATCTAGTAAATTCCCTTCCAATCAATCTCTGGTTAGAGTTTGTTGTGTTCCAGGATATCCTTGAAAAGGGATATTTCACAAGAATGGTGGTGGACCATAAAACCTTTTACCTCTAAAAAGAGCTAAAAACTTCCACTTGGCGACTCCACAATCCTAAAAAAACCTTAAGACTCCACTGGGAAGAACCCTGATCATCATAATATTATTCAAACTCAGTTAGAGAACTGTAGGATTCAAATTTAGGTAAACAGGTTAGTTAACCATTCAAAGACTGTCATATCTGGTTGAACTTTTCTTGTTTATTCAGGTCTTAAAAACATAGCATAGTGGCTCCTAGAAAGATTCACACTAGAGCCTACCCTAACCCAGACCCACCTGAAGTAGTTGATAACCCAGAAAGTATCCTCAGGAAGTCTCCTGAGATTAAATTATCAACTATTTTTAGATCACCCTTGAGAGTTAATTCAGTCCCTGAAAATCTTTCAGCTCTACAACAATCTCAAGTTGACTTAGTAAATCCATTTAGAACTAGGTCTCTTGGTGATTTAGATCAGTTAGATTCTGAGTCTTCACTATCATCCCCGGAAACAAGTGAACCTCTTGGTAGCAGAGAAACAACACCTCCTGATTTGCATTTTCTTCACAACTTAGGTGTCTCTCATCCAAGATCAACTCAGTAGTCTATTCCTGGTCCATCTACCTCTGCTCACCCTACATCCATTGTTCAAATCACTCCACTTCAGCCCACTTTCCCTTTTGTTAATACACCTCTTGTAAATCCACCTCCACCACATATCATGGCAACATGGTATGCTCCCTTAGTCCTTCCTGCACCATTAGTCAATCTTCCACAGGACTATCAGTCCAAAATTCCATTATATGATGCTAGCAATGCTACAATTGCATCACGACATGTGGATAAGATGAATGACTACTTTGACAGAAATGAAATTGATGATGATTCGGTCAAGCTTAGGTTATTTTCTCAGAGCTTAGGGGGAGAAGTGAGGAAATGGTTCAAAGGTTTAACCCCCCATAGTATCCGTGATCTACAAGCCTTCCATCAAACATTCTTAAACAAATGGGAAGTAAATAAAAACCCTCTCCAAGTCCTTTCTGACTATAAAAATCTCCATAGAGACACTGGGGAAAGTGTGCAAGCTTATTGCACTAGATTCAATAGTGTGTATAACGCACTTTCCCCAGAACTAAAACCTCCACAAGGCTCAGCTTTAAACAAGTTTCCGGAAGGGTTTGATCCTGAGATGGCCTATCAGTTGAGGGAGAGAGATTTTTCAACTCTTGAAGATATGCAAAAGGGTGCTCTTTCTGTGGAAGTCAACCTAATGGAGAAGAGAGCAAGAATGAAAACTGAAAAGAGAGTATCCTTCAGAGAGGAAAATGTCCCTTCTACTTCCAACTCAAAGATGGAAAGAATGATGGAGGAGATGATGAAGAAAATGAGCATCCTTGAGAGAGCACAAGCAAGTCAAAACCAAACTGCTCCTCAAAAAAAGAACCAGAACCAGAATCAGAATTTTAGAAGGAACCAACCTCCAAACAAACCTAGGGAAGATGATCAACATATCACTCCTCCCTTTCATCAAAACTATATAAGTGAGGTTGAGGAAACAAAGGAGATAACAGAGGAAGATGATATCAACATGTTGGGAGTAGATAATGATGACTTTGAGATTCATTTTGATAGGGAACAAGGTTTTCAAACCCCTTATGATGACAACAAAGATGATAATGCAAGTTATTTTCAGGACATGGAAAATGTCATCATAGAGCCTCAAAAAGAATATGACCTTAGAAGCAAAACCAGTCAACAAACTCCCAACACCAAAACCTCTGACAAATCTTCACAAAACAACACTACAACCAAGCCCAAAAGGATAAAACAATAGCTGTGAATTCTGATAGAGATAGAGAGAAAGGCACTCAAAATAATGAAAAACAGAGTGCGGACATTAGTAGTACTACCACTTCAGCTAGTACTCCTGTTAAGACCATTTTGTCAAAAACAAGTAGAACAAATCAGCAAGCTGATGTTGCTGATAGACTGGGAGCTAGTAAGGCTGAGACAAGTTCATCAAAGAACCAGATTCTTTTCAGCCTAGAGCAGGAAATTTCAAAGATCAGAATCTCTGTTCCCTTGACTGAGTTAGCTGCCCAGAATGTATATAGGACCCAAATTTTGAAGGCTTTAAATATTGAGGATAATAATGACTCAGTCAATCTTAATGATGACCAGCCAGAGCTCATTTTTGGTCCTAAGATTGAAGGTATATATCAAGAGGGACCTGTACCTCCCTTTTATGTGAGTTTAAATGTTCATGACAAGATCCTGCATAATGCTATGCATGACTCTGGAGCCTCGCACAACCTGATGCCAAAGGTGATAATGGAAAGGCTAGGATTAGAGATAACCAGACCTTACAAGGATTTATATTCTTTTGATTCTAATAGAGTGAAGTGCCTTGGCCTGATCAAAGACCTTTGTGTGAATTTGACCCAAATCCCAGCCAAGTGCATGGTGATGGATGTTGTGGTGGCTGATGTACCTCCTAAGTATGGCATGTTGTTGTCAAGATCATGGGGTGCCAAACTGCAAGGTACCATACAGATGGATGGGACATATGCCACTATCCCTGTTTTTAGCCAGCTCAGAAGACTGTACAGAGAGTCACAGATGAAATTCATGGTCAGTAGCCCAGAAAAGCCTAAAAATTCTCCCATGTATTCTGTCCATACTGTCCTAGATTCTTTTATATTTTACAATAATGAACCAACAAAACAGTCAGATCCAAAACACAGTGACTTAGATAAACAGTTAGAGATCCCGAATCTAGAAATAAATGCAATTCTAGATATGGAAGAAAATGAGAGAGAAATTTTGGAACAGCGCGTTGAAACAATGGACCAGAGTGAACAAAGCCAAGATGGCAAACAACAGACTACCCCTCACGCTCAGCTCCATGAAAATCCTGAGGAACGAGACCCAGCATAACACATTGTGGATTTCAGAATAGAACATAATGATGAAACACTTAGTGAACAAGTCACTTTAACAGGATTAATGGCCGATAGGGAGGAAGAGAAACACAACTTAGAAGTGTCAAAATAGTTTGCTGCATTTGAAGACATTAGCAAACCAAACAAAGGTTTTGAGCTACGAGTCATGTGTCCATTGCTCTTAAAACTTGAAAATCAAGAGAACAACCTTCAACGCAGTGAAAAACCTGAGGAGGTGAAACAAATAAAACTAAGTGCTGATATTTCACAACAACCCTTGAGCACATTGGTTGGAGAAGATGGAACTGAAAATAGTCCTCTGTGGAGTATGTATTTTGATGGGTCATGCACTAAGAGAAATGCTGGTGCAGGTGTTTGGATTATCAACACTGAAAACAACCACACAGAAAGCATTTCCTGCAAATTAAACTTTCAGTGTTCCAATAACATAGTAGAATATGAATCTCTTCTCTTAGGCTTACATCTATTAAAAAAGTTAGGAGCCACAAGAATTAATGTGTATGGGGATTCAGAACTAGTCATTAAGCAAGTCAATGGGGAATATAACACAAATCATCCCAGACTTAGAGATTACCGAAACAATGTCATGGACCTTTTAGAAACTTTTGAGGAGTCCAAATTGATTTTTGTTCCAAGAAAAAGAAATATTTCCACACACAATTTAGCTTTTGCGGCTAGAACATGCTTAACGCCATTTGAAACCAAAGGTTGTACAACTCATATTAAGTTTAGACCAGCTATGCCAGATAATGAAAAATATTGGCAGGTCTTTGAGGGTGACAAATAGATAGAGGATTTTCTGTTGGGAAGGAATGAATTTGAGTTAGCTGATTGGGATTCTAAATCCGATGAAAATTTCCTAAACAAAAATTCCCCCAAAAAAGAAAAACCATCTGGTCCCATAGAAATCAACATGTTTAATAAAAAACTTGAAACTCATACTGAAGAATACAAGGATACAGAAAACGAAGACATTGAGGTATTGTCATCAAAGGACAAGAACATACCTAGGGGGCTAGCACCGTTAGAATACCTCTTTGATTTTAACAACGTATCAAAGAAGCCTACCGTAGAATACATAGAGTCTGAGGTCGAGGAATGCAACATAGGCACCTAGGATCAGCCTAAAATGATTAAATTAGCTAGGTCCTTGGCACCAGACATGAAAAGGAAATACGTTGACCTGTTTAAAGAGTTTGTCGATGTGTTTTCCTGGAGCTATGAAGACTTGAAAGCCTATGATACAGAAATCATTCAGCACAAGATCCCTTTTAAACAAAATAAAAAACCCTTTAAGAAAAAACTGTGTAGAATTAATCCAATACAACTGCCTCTAGTAGAAAAGGAAATCAAGAAGATGTATGAGGCAGGAATCATTGTGCCTGTGAGGTTTTCAGACTGGGTTTCTAACCTTGTAGCCATGAGAAAAAAGACAGGAGAAATCATGTTGTGCATTGATTTCAGAAACCTTAACAAAGCCTCCCTGAAAGACAACTACCCTTTACCCAAAATGGAACACATTCTACAAAGGGTAGTCTGTTCGAAGAGGATTTCTCTATTAAATGGTTTTTCAGGATATAACCAGGTTTTAGTACTCCCAGAAGACCAACTCAAGACAACGTTCACCACTCCTTGGGGCACTTTCATGTATGTGAAAATGCCTTTTGGATTAATGAATGTTGGGGCCACTTTCCAAAGGGCCACTAACATTGCATTTTCAGAGGAGATAGGGAACTTCATTGTAATTTACCTTGATGACATAACAGTTTATTCCAAATCTGGTGAAGAGCACCTAAAACATTTAAGAAAGGTCCTTGAAAAATGCAGAAGGTTTGGGTTATCTTTAAATCCCAAAAAGACAGTGTTTGGCCTTCAGGAAGGTAAACTCCTTGGCCATATCATATCAGAAGAAGGGATTAAAATAGATCCAAATAGAGTTGAGGGAATACTATAGATTAGCCAACCAAGGAACATAAAATAATTGTAGTCCTTTATTGGAAAGATTAACTTCTTGAGGAGGTTTATTCCCAACTTAGCAGAGCTCCTTAGAAACATGACTAATATGCTCAAGAAAGAAGTAGGAGTGAAGTGGACTGTAGAAACCAAAAAATCCTTCGAATTGGTAAAACATGCACTCACCCGGGCACCAGTCCTAATCAGCCCAGACTTTTCAAAAGAGTTCCTTATTTTCTCCTTTGCCTCAGATCATACTGTGGCTGCAGTCCTGTTGCAGAAAAACCCAAAGGGACAGGAACAACCCATTTCTTTTTTCAGCATGGCTTTAAGGGATGCACTCTTGAAATATAACATAATGGAAAAACATGCCTATGATTTGGTAAAGGCCTTAAAGGATTTCAGGGTGTATATTCTACATTCCCACATCATTGCCTATGTACCTAATATAGTGGTAAAAGACATCTTGTCACAAGACCCAGATGGAAAGAGAGGAAAATGGATTGCTGCTATATTAGAGTATGATTTGGAAATCAGACCAACCAAACTTATTAAAGGTCAGGTCTTAGCTCAATTAATGGCTAAATATAATCTACAAGCCCTTGACATTAACATGGTAGATGCCTTGGATGAACAGGAAGAATTACCTGCTCCCACTGTCGAAGAGCAGTTTCAAAACTCACCTTGGTACACTGATATCTTGTATGTGCTTGCAAATCTTAATGCTCCTCCTGATTTATCAAAAACAAAGGCAAGGTTTTTAAAATTGAAAACTAGGAACTATTGCATTTTAAATGAATGTTTATTTTGGAAAAATGCTGATGGTTTATTGCTTAAATGTTTGCCTGAAGTTGATGCAGAGAGGATCAAACATGAATTCCATGAAAGAGAGTGTGGAGGTCATCTTTACTGGAAAACCACAGCCAATAAAATCCGTAGAGTTGTCTATTACTGGCCCACCCTCTTCCAGGATGTCCATAAAATGATAGTTGCCTGTCACAAATGCCAAATTTTTGAAGGCAAAAGAAAACTTCTTCCTTTACCATTACAACCTATCACTGTTGAAGCTCCTTTTCAATAGTGGGGCCTAGATTTTATAGGGGAAATCCATCCTGCTTCATTTTCCCAACACAAATGGATTCTCACAGCCACTGACTACTTCACAAAATGGATTGAAGCCATCCCTTCTAGGAATGCCACAGATTCTGTCATTATAAAATTCCTTGAAGACCATATCTTGTCTAGATTCGGATGCCCTAGGAAGATTATTACTGATAATGCTGCTGCTTTTTGTTCCAAAAAGATGATTGATTTTTGTCACAGGTATCAGATTACACTTGGTCATTCTACTGCTTACTACCCTCAAGGTAATGGGCTAGCAGAATCTTCGAATAAAAGTTTGGTGACCATCATCAAGAAGCTGCTTGAAGAGAATAAAAAATCATGGCATAACAAGTTGGTGCATGCTCTGTGGGCAGACAGATTGACCACAAAAAAGTCCATTGGAATGTCCCCTTACCAGCTTGTTTATGGAGCAGATGCAGTGTTTCCCACCAGCCTAGGTGTACCAGTAATAAAATTAATCCAAGAAATACAGTCAGAAGAGGACAACATGATTAGGAGGATCAGTCAGACAATACATCTCCAGCAGACAAGGGAAGAGGTTTACAATAGGGCTAAGAAGGTGCAAGAAAACATAAAGAATTTGTTTGACAAAAGAACAAAGGCTTGTGTTTTCAACATTGGAGATAAGGTACTCAAATGGGATTCCAAAAGAGAAGATAAGGGCAAACATCGAAAATTTGACATTTTGTGGCAAGGTCCTTACATCATTCAGTCCACCATTGGACCAAATGCCTTTTTTCTACAAGAGTTCGATGGCACAGATCTGTTTGGGGGTCCTGTCAATGGCAGAGTCCTTAAGCATTACTACTACTGAGTTCAATTTTAAAAGCTTTCATTTCCATTATAAATACCATTTTCTTTGTCCAGTCTCATAAAAGAAAAAGTACAAAAATAATAAAAAGAAAAGAAAATAGGGCATATTGTACAAAACAATAAAGGTATAGCCCCATACCAAAAAGAGAAGCAAATTCTGAAAGTGTGCAAGCTCAAATGCCACTCCTGAATAACACACTTCTAGTTAGTCAAACTGTCTAATCTTGACTAATTAGCTTTAAATTTTCTGCTGATAGGATAGTGAATTAGATTTTCCAAACTGTTTAATCTTGGCTTATCAGTATATAGATTAGGATAGAAATTAAAGGTTCAAACATGTTCAAAATCTGAACCTGAGTTTCCAAAGGGAGATGACTCAAATCTGTTTTTTTCTGAGTCAAGAAGAAGTAAATTTGGTTCTAATTAGCTCAAGATTTGAACCAGAGAAAAAGGAAGAAACAACTCAAAAAAAATCCAAAACAGAGCTGTAAAAAGAGGAGGCCATGATAAGAAGTTTTCAGATCTTAAGCCTTCCATTTTGTTTTAAATTTTCTGCAAAATAAATTTCTATGTGCAGCTTGTTTTTATGCCATAGACCAACACCAAGTTAGACTGCTTAACCCTGACTTGAATGCTTTTAAATTTCTGTTGTAGAAATTAGAGAATAAAATCTATTAGACTGTTTAATCCTAATAGATTGATAGAATAGGTAGAGAATCATATGGGATCAACTGTTTAATTTGAGTCCATGGAGAAATAAGGAGTAGAAATAGATTAGATTTCCTGCTTTCAAAAGAATAAAATGTTGTGAAAAGAGTTTGCCAATCCAAGTGCACTCTGATGAAGAAAAAATGCTAGATCAGTAGGATTGGGTAGGTAGAAATCTTGTTGAATGAAGATCCATTATTTTTCATAGCTGCTAACATGTTTCGAGACGGTGAATCATCGACAAAGGAAAGTAGCCAAATGGATCGGCCACCGTCGACCTCCCAAAGTCCATAGTGAATTATGCACGAGATATTCTCGAGAACACAATGGATCAGGCACAGGTCAGCCTCCCAGAGAATGCAGGTCTAAAGTTCTTGATGCCTTCAAGAAGGCACCATCCCCAAGTGGAGCCACTGTTGGCCAACTGTAAAATTTGTCCTATCAAAATGTGGCCAAAACATTGTTCAGTCTTCAAGAAACACTTTCATGGCCAAAATGTTATCTCTTGAAGCCTGTGGAAGATATCATGCTCATGTTTAAAAAGTCTTTACTGCTTGATTCCCTCTAGAACTCAAAAATTCTGCTAAAAATTCTATGACGAAGACTGCTGCAAAATCCCCTCCCTCCCCTTCTTCCATTCAGAAACTAACCTTCATTTGTGTCCCTTTTCCTCCGTAATTTTCCTTTTTTTTTATGTGTCCCCTTCCTCCATCCATGAAACTCATTGTTCCATAGTTTAAGACCCCTTTTTTAAACTATAGTGAAAAACCCAAAACCCTTTGAAAACCATTAAAAATCATGGAAAAACCCATTTTTTATATTAAGGGTTTAAGCCCCTTTGGGCCAGGTCTCAACCACTTCCCCACCGTATGCCCATGGTGCGAAGACCAAGCGCTAGACCTTTCGGTGCTTATCGCATCGCAAAAATCGATGGTGCACAAGTCTTGTGTTCCTTTTAAACCCCGATGCGATCAACTCTTTTATATAAACCTTCCCGATTGCATCGCAAAAACTCAGCGCACCAGTTTGTTTTGACGTCTTCCGAAATTCCGATTGCGATTAAGCCCTATCCTCCGATCATATTATTTATATATATACACTGTGGGCCCACCTCCAGGCTTAAAACCATTGAAAATCCGTTCTCAATCCGCTTTTTCCTTTGTAAAAACAAAAAACCCACTTTTCCAAAGTTTTGGTTTAAAAACCAAAATCACGTGTTAAATATTTAAATGGGTAGATTGAAAGACCGATTGCGCAATCACAATCGCAGAAAATACAATGGGTTGATTGAAAAGCCCGGGCCCGAAGTTCCAATATGCGATAAGCCCTTTCTCCGTAAACCCCGGTCACACAGCCTTCATATAACCCTCAGCCCCGCAATCAGGTGCCTATCCGCTTCAAAATAAAATAAATCCCGACCAAAGTTAAAAACATTGGTTATATATTAAAAGCGTTGATTTTTTCTATTTTCTAACTTTTCCACCGATCCGACTTTCAAATTGATCTCCACCATTGATCTGAATCCACAGATCAACGGTGCGGAGTTCGTCTCCTCATGGTCCCCACTATTCATAAGCTGATTTCCCAAAACTGACAGTATCCATCGCATTGCCCTTGGGCGAAAAGCTGTTTTCCCCTGATCGCCAGCGATTCCATACAATGCTTGACACGCTTCTTGGGCACTGTTTGGAAAACCGCCATCCATCGCGCGTTATCGTTCGGACGTGGACGCCTAGCAATATCGCCGTGGACCGTTCGATCTGGAGCAGGCCATCCAACGGTTAACTCACCTATGATGCCCGATGTTTAAGCGGGCTACAACGCAACATTCAACGGTCCACATTCCATCGCCCTGTTTCCTCCGTTTGACTTTCAAAATCC
The DNA here is from genome assembly GCA_034641835.2 of Pinus albicaulis. Classification (NCBI taxonomy): domain Eukaryota; kingdom Viridiplantae; phylum Streptophyta; class Pinopsida; order Pinales; family Pinaceae; genus Pinus; species Pinus albicaulis. Next base: position 324,255,187 of record CM076569.1, on the reverse strand, counting down.
ACTCCTGACCGTCGATCTCTGTGCAATCGACGGCTCAGATTCAATCTTCTTCCGCCTATTCTACGATCTCTCCCAATTAATCCCGACTGTTGAATGATGCCATCCAACAGCCATGCTTCCTCCACACATCCTCTACAGCAATAAACCTAAAACACGCAGGATTTCTTAATTATTTTGTGTTTTATGCAGGTTTTAAATGGTTTCCGCTGTTATATTGAAGAAAGGCCAAGGGCCGGGAATGACGATTCCCGTGCCTTTAGTCCTTAAAAGAGAACCATTCGCAAGGTGTGGATTATCTATTTTTATCGGAATTTCATGAGGCATTGATGCCTTATAAGACCGAAGACACAGGTCGAGCGTGATCTGTCCTGAGAAAACAGAACTAAAGTAAATAAAACTCTCCAGCTCCCAAAGGGCACATGCAGCCTCATGGTAATTAAAGAAGGCTTAGTCATTATTACAAACAAAGGTGTTTTGCCCAAAGGCTGCTGAACAGTTAATACTGATCAAGGATCTTATCTCTAAATTTTCGGCAAAACTATTTTAAAAGATTAAAGAACAATCCAGAAGCAGATCTTTTTAATCATTAGGCCTCGAAAGGCAGAAAAAAAGTTATGAAGTAGAGTTAGAAGTGATTACATTCCCGCTTTATGCCTTGCCTGGTTCTCAAAGGCCAGAGATTGCATTGATTACAAAATTAATGATACTTGACCCCTGGGAAATCCTCCCACCTCTTCATTCTTCTATAAATACTTCTATAGAAGATGAGAAAATGTTGGTCTCTGGACATCTGAATGTATGTAATAATTATTCTGAAGCTACTGATGCCCTGTTTGCAATTCAAAGATATATAAGTTGATATGGGAAGTTCAAAGTTGTAGAGACCCACCGGGCTTGCTGATTGTAACTGGTTTGAACATCTAATACAAGTTGCTGATTTATGGGATCCTGATTTGTGTCAATGGTGATGTGTTTCTCATTGTAAATTGTTATTTTGCTTAATGTTTCCACTCTGGTCACTTTCTCTGATAAAGAGCAGCAAACATAGAGCTAGGATTTACTTTCAACAGTACCCTACTCTTACTGAAAGCTTTATTTTCTATGTTTTCTTCATTTGAACGTTCTCTTTGAAGAGTACATCAATGCAGGTCGGTTTAAAGGCACTTGCCTGATCTAAATTGCTCTTTGTCACTGTTATCTATGTTTTCCTTATTGAATATGCTGAAAGCAGGGTATTTGAAAGGTACTTACCTGATCTTAAGCTTTTCAACTATTTTTTAATGTTTCCTAATTGAAAGTACTTCAAAGCAGGCTATTTTAAAGGTATTAACCTGATGTCAGAATACTTTTATGTTTTTTCTTATTGAAAATGCTGAAAGCAGGGTATTTTAAAGGTACTTACCTGATCTTAAGCTTTTCAACTGTTGTTTAATGTTTTCTAACTGAAAGAACTTCAAAGCAGGCTAGTTTAAAGGTATTAACCTGATCTCAGAATACTCTCATGGTTTTATTTAAGTACATGTTGAAGCAATATAGTTTAAAAGAACTTATTTGACCTTAGGCTGTTTCACTATACCTTCATTTGTTTGTTCTTCATTTCCTATATGTTTCATTCCATAGATTCACCTTAAGAGATCCTTTGACATAAGTGACTTGCCCAATGGATCCTGCTTGAACCTTGCTGTCCAATTAAAATCCTTCTATGACTCCATAGCCCAATGGGTTAAAACTGTCTTTGCCTTTTCTATCAGCCAAATCATTCCTTTATCTCCAGACACCTTCACCCTTCATTTTGAAACTGCCTTCACCTTCATCATGTCCTTGCCCAACCAAAACAAAACAAAAAAAACCCAAGCTCTTCATAACTTGTCTAATATCATAATTTTAGCTATTAAAGATCACATCTTTAAACTCATTCATAGAGAGATCCCTCTCTGGATTCAGGAGGGCTAGATCCTAGAATCCCAAAGTTGGTTGAAATAATGTTGCTTCTACAGTTTTAGTCTTACCAATCTGCTAAAATTACAGATTCCTAACAGAAGGGACACAAAATGGCACAAGAAACACAAATCACCATCAATACTTGCAGAAAACTTACTGCTTCTTTCATTTACCCATCAGAAAAATAAGTACAAAATGTAAAACCCAAGAGGTCTAGAACTCAGAACCCCCTTTCCCTCTTTCTCTCTTCCTTAAATACAAACACTAATAGTTTGTAACTGCTCCATCTTCTTGAAACTCCTAAACTACCTAAACTGTTAAACTACTTATTACATCGCAATCGAGGACACGATTGTAGCTTTGATCTTAACAAAGAAAACAAAATACACTTGGAATATAATCCTTTTGCTAAGTCTGGTTTGTTGATGATGTGTCTCCTTTTGTTTCGGCTGTGATGTCCTAATAATTTGCATCAACGTATCTCCACCCGATTCTGCCCATGCTTTTGCGTTTCGAACATTGTCATCATGTCACCTACTACCCGAATCTACCTCTTCTGCGCGTGCTTGTTGTGTTTGGTCTTCTCTTCTCCTTTGCTCTGCGTTAGGTCACTTACCCAAGTCTCTTTGTCGTGTTTTTCCTATTTCTTCATAAAATGGCGCACATAACTTAAACCACTTACATATACGCATAACAGTGGTTGTAGGGTCCCACAATATGGTGAAAAATCACGGTGCATCACATATCAGTGAACTTAACATATAAATTAAATGGTAAACAATAAAAACGCCGATGCGAATTTGCGACGTAATCTCAATCATAGATCTTCTTCAGATCTAATCGCCCCGTTGTACCGTCTCACACTGCCACCTCCCGTCCTTGTCTCATCGCAACCAAAATAATTACCTTGCAAAGTATTAATGCTAAACTCTAAGCTTTCCAATGTGCGATATGCGCTGGATCGCTATGCCAACACGTGGCTCCTCCCTTTATTGCATCGCAAGTTTCAATTCTTACCGCATCGAAAGTTATTTTTTTTAACTTGCGAAGTCCTTAACACATAAAATCAATGATCGCCAATGCGAAATTGTGCTATGCCGACACATGGCCCTTCTCCTCATCGCATCATAAGATGTATTGTTTAACTTGCGATGTCATCTCAGTCGTCGGTCTCTTCCCCTTCAGAGCTACGATTTGATCCTCGCCGTCCGATCGCCTCCTTTGGAAATCTTCTAATTGTTTCTGTCTTAGTCGATTTCTCTGCTTTCTACCGTCGCCACTTTGCAACTCTACTATCCTTCCTGAGATTTATTTAGTCTTTAAAAGCATTGATCTATCCTGAGCTTATTCTCCTGTTTGTTATTCACTCCAACTTGGGATTACCCTGCTTGCTACATGCCTTAATCACTATTTCAATCTAGAATAGAGACCACCATTATGTATTACGTCTCTGAATCCAAAATTTGTGATTTGATTCTTCCTCGACCTGTAAGAGCATATTACAGGTCTTCTTGAAATGTTAGATCTGAGACTTTTGTGATCCATAGATTAGATAAATGTCTTTCCAGATTAATCACATCATTAGGATTTGGTCGATGTTTCGAACCAACTAGAGTGGTTCATCCTAAGGACAAGGTGAACCAAACTAGTTGGTTCGAAACGTCGACTGAATCCTAATTATGTGATTAATACAGAAATACATTTATCTTCTTGAAATTTTAATAACTGTTCCTCAATAACATTGAATTTCTTAGAACCCTTCTTTACTTTTAGCTGAGTCAAATTAGGCTACAACATCTGGCTCCAATTGGGGACATAATTTTGGTAGCAAAGTGTTGAGAACTTGTAGATTAGTAGCCTTTATTGGGCATGGAGTCAAGGAGCACTTGTAGATTAGGAGCCTTTATTGGGCATGTATTCAAAGAGCACTTGTAGATCAACAGAATTTATTGGGCATGGATTCAATCCCAAATGGGAGATGATCCAGTATGAAATATTCCAGAAACTTGCTACACTTTGGACTCCTTCCTTTATTCTTAAACTGAAAATACTGAAACAAAAATACTACAACTAAAAATTCTCATCTTCTAAGCTTATTTATGCACAAATCCTATCTATATACATGGCTAAACTCAATCAGGTGAAGTCAGCCTTCCAATGGCACCAATCCAACATCTGTGTGTTAGACTTAATGCCCCTACACTGTGGAAATTTGAAAATCAAAACAGGGATGTACAATGAAAATTTCTCAGATACAGAGCTTTGCACATACCCTTGCATAAATGCTTGGTGCTGATAAAAGAAAGTTGTCATTTAGTCAGCCATTGAATCATATAATTGATGAGACAAATTTTCGCCTACCTCCTTTTCTTGAACATCTTGTTGATGTAGACTTCTTTGAACAAGGCAACTTCCTTCACTATTTGACTCCTTAATTTGAGTTTATTGTGATAAGATTGATTGTTGTTTTATGCTCATAACCATTTAGGCCAGAAATATAAATATAAGGTTTTTTCCTCATAATGCTGATGTTCTTCATATAATGCCAATTCTTGACAAAAATCTCCCCCCTCCTGCAAACACACCTAGGAAGCTCCATTAGTTTCTCCTCTATTCACAAACTCATTAAAATTATGAAAATTGTGATGATATTCTAGGCTTTCAACATGTAGTTCAGTTGTTGCAAGAAATTTCTGACCAAAATCCTTGGAATGATTCAATTCTTGTGTTTCAGCAATACAATAATCCCCTGACCCCATTTGAAAATCCTTATTCATCTCTGGATTTGCATTCTCTTGTAAAGAAATTCCAATGTTTTCTTGATAGGCCCTCTTGTCTTCAACAAAACTTGTTCTTTCAACATGATAGGAGAAATTTCTACAAGCCCACACATTATCTTCGATTTCCTGTGCATAAAGAAACATCACCTCTAGAGTGCAAGGCTTTCTCTCCTTGAGATAAAAGGCCAATACAATAGAAAGAGCCCTCAAATAGTAAACCATAGCTGCAGCTTCAGGAGGTTGAATATCTTTTGGCATGCTAAAATAAATTTTTTGAAACCTCCAATAAAAATTAGCGATTGATTCATTGCTCTGCCTCTGGATATAATATAATTCCAAAAGGTGTTTTTCATATGACTTATGCTCACCCTAATATCTAAGAAATATATCTTGAAAACCTTGCCAGGAACTAATTGAAATTGCTTCCAAACTCTAGAACCATTGCTGAGCACCCTGCTTTAATGAATGACAAAACATCCTTAAAGCCACGTATTCATAAATAATTTGAAATTTTTCCAGAAAGTACTCAAATTCCAAGATATGTTGTTCAGTTGAAATATCTTCCTCTTCTCCATAAAAACTTGGCAAAAATTTGAATCCTTTTGAAGGATATTGATGGAGGATTGCAGGCAGCACTAAGGGTTTGAAAATAACCTTGGTTCCAAGCTGGAAAGAAGCGGATTTCTTATGAGGTAGAATGTTATCACCCAAAGATGATGAATCCTCACCTTTATGCCTAGACTATGACAGATTACTTTTAGAAATAGTAATGCAACAATCATCTCTCCTTCATATTTAGGAGTTAAAGTTGTGTCACGATCAATAATACAATCGGAATTAAAATCTTCTTTCTCCAATAAAGAATGTACATTTTGGGCCTTATAATATTATGAGAAAATAAAGTAGGAAACAATATTCTTGATATGTAAGGGAAAATAGACCACCAAACTGATAGTGAAAAATAAAACTTCCTTTAAAATATTCAAACTCTGATATCTGTATTTTCCACGGTGCTTTCTCATTTTCTTGCCCGCATAATTCCTCATCTAATGAAACCTTCATTAGTGGAGTTGCTTGGTGAATAATAAACAAAAAATTTGCATCTAAATCATGTTCACCATCAAGAAATAGATTTCAATACCTAGGGAAAATAACTTCGTGCCTTCGTCCCCAGCAACGACGCCAAAAAATGTTGTATCTTAAGAGACAATCCCTCGGTTGTGAAAGGAATCAATGCTTAAGACATTTTAAAAGTGTGTCACATAAATGATTTTATCATGAGGTATTTTTTCTATCACTTTGGAGACTAGTTTTCTAAAACCCTTAATGATCTGGAATGATAAATATTTCATAATTCCATTCACTATTGATATCTGAATGAAAAGAAGAACTGCAAGGGAAACTCACATTAATATGCTGTAAACACACAATCTACCACTTCTAAGTTTAAGATGAAATTCATGGAGAGAGAGGAAACTCAAAATAATATGTTGTAAACACATAATATATTACTTTAAAGTTTCATCAGGAGCTTGTGAAGAGAGGGGAAACTCAAATTAATATGCTGTAAACACATAATCTATTACTTTTAAGTTTCAGAGAGAATTTTTGAAAGGAGAAGAGATGGAGTGAAGGAGCGCAAATTAAGGTTATTTAACTCTTACTCACAGATGTAATTAAGAGACCGGCTGCTACATCAAAAGAAGAAGGGACACAAAATGGCACAAGAAAAACGAATCACCATCAATAGTTGCTGGAAACTTACTGCTTCTTTCATTTACCCATAAGAAAAATAAGTAAAAAATGTAATACCGAAGAGGTCCAGAACTCGAAACCCCCTTTCCTTCTTTCTCTCTTCCTTAAATAAAAACAACAATAGTTTGTAACCGCTCTAGTTTCTTGAAACTCCTAAACTGCCTAAACAGTTAAACTACTTATTACATTGCAATCGAGGACACCATTGTAGCTCTGATCTTAACAAAGAAAAAAAAGTACACTTGGAATATAATCCTTTTTCTAAGTCTGATTTGTTGCTGATGTGTCTCATTCCGTTTCGGCTATGATGTCCTAACAATATGCATAAACACATCTCCACTCGACTCTGCCCATGATTTTTCATTTCGAACGCTGTCGTCATGTCACCTGCTACCCAAATTTTCCTCTTCTGCGCGTGCCTGTTGTGTTTGGTCTTCTCTTCTCCTTGCTCTGTGTCGGGTCACTTACCCCAGTCTCTCTGCCGTGTTTTTCCCGTTTCTTCATAAAATGGTGCACATAACTTAAACCACTTACATATACGTGTAACAGTGGTTGTAGGGTCCCACAATATGGTGACCAATCACGGTGCATCCCATATAGGTGAACTTAACATATAACTTAAATGGTAAAGAATACAAACGTAGATGCGAAGTTGCGATGTAATCTCCATCATAGATATTTGCCAAATCTAATGGCCCCGCTGTACCTTCTCACACTTCCATCTCCTATCCTTGTCACATCGCAACCAAAATAATTTACCTTGCGAATTCTTAATGCTAAACTCTAAACTTTCCGATGTGCGATATGTGCTGGATCGCTGTGCCAACACGTGGCTCCTCCCTTTATCGCATCGTAAGTTTCAATTCTCACCACATCACAAGTTATTTTGTTTAACTTCCAAAGTCCTTAACACATAAACTAAATGATTGCCAATGCGAAATCGCGCTATGTCGACACGTGGCCCTTCTCCTCATTGCATCACAAGATATATTGTTTAACTTGTGATGTCATCTCAGCGGTTGGTCTCTTCCCCTTCAAATCTGTGATTTGATCCTTGCCGTCTGATCACCTCCTTTGGAAATCTTCTAAGTGTTTCTGTCTTATTCGATTTCTTTGCTTTCTACCGTCACCGCTATCCTTCCTGAGTTTTATTCAATGTTTAGAAGCGCTGATCTCTGCTAAGCTTGTTCTCCTGTTTGTTATTCACTCCAACTTGGGATTATCTCGCTTGCTGCACGCCTTACTCACTATTTCAATCCAGAATATAGACCACCATTCTATATTACGTCTCTGAATCCAGAATTCATGATTTTTTTCTTACTCGACCTATAAGAGCATATTATGGTTTTTCTTGAAATTTTAACAACTGTTCCTCAATAACCTTGGATTGATCAGAACCTCTCTTTACTTTTAGCTGAGGAATTAGGCTACAACACAATCTATGATCATGATGAAGACTCTCATGGCATAAAATAGGGGAGAGTAAAACATCTTAACTTGTTAACCTGTGATGTCAGGGAATTCCACCAATGTTGGAATATTCAACAATATTAAATTCCTCGAATGTTGAAATTGATACAAACAAAGGACATAAAGGGTTTTCCATGTGAGGGATTTCCAATCTCCTATCACCCATTAATACCCATGCAAAGCCATTCAAACCAGTGGATTTTCCCATGGCATTCACATAGATGTAATGGATCCTACCAACCACATTCACGATGAAGAATTGAAGGCCCAACTGCATGCGAAAATATTGATCCCAAAGCTCCTAGGTGAAATAAATATGGCTAAAGTGTACTATAAACTTTGGAACACCTGAATGAGGACAATCTCAATGTCGAACCTGCAATAGATCCCACCCTGTGCTAATTGTCCGTGTCTCGTGTTTTGATAGTTTGGAAAATCAAAAGACAAGGCAACATCATAACCAATCTTTAGAGTTCCAAGATCTAGTCCTCCTGTTCTCAAAGAGGGATATCTCAAATGTTTGTTTGCAAAGGTTTATCTTGTGTGCTTTGAGTATTTGTTTTAGACTAGTTATTAAGTGCAGGTGTTTGTTTATTTTTTTGGTTGAATTGATACAACATAAAATGAAAGGTCTAGGAAATATATATAGAAAGGAGAAACATCAGGTTCATTGGGCAATGGAGTCAAGAAGAGGTCATAACATACTCATCAATGGATATGGGATATCAGAGGGAAAATCTAACTTTGCCACAAGATCCTTTGGTTTTTGGAATGAGATGGACATCAATGATTTGGAAAGAGAAGTTTAATTCTCAAACAAAGGGAATTTGAAAGCACAACTTGAACAATAAAGAGCTATTTGGTAGACAAGGCTAACCATAAATTCTACAAATGACACCTTTAAGCAAATAATGATTTCAAAAAAACTTTTAAAATGAAATATAAGATTTGGGGAACACCCTATTTCCTCAAAGATTTTATTTCAAATGACTTAGAAAACATAAAAATTCACTGATAATTGCAGTCATAGAAGAGGGAACACCTAACACATCTATGATTACAACTATAAAGACCTTTTGTTAGAGTCGGTCTTTTCATCCCTCCATCAGAGATCATTTCTCTTATTGCATTTCATTTTTAGGTGTCTCATTCAGTTCATTTAGTTGCATTCCGTTAGGGGCATGCCATCATCTGACGGAAGGGCCTTGTCACTCATACCCCTCATGCCTTATCCTGCTGGCTCATGTCTATTCATCAAATCAATTTTAAAAGCCATTCATAGTCCTGTTTGGTCTCTTGGTCAACATAGAATCATTTTAGGGTTTTTAGGTCTTTTTAGGTCTAGGGTTTAGCTGATTTAGTCCTCAAAATGACTAATAATGCCAACAGGCCAGAGGGAAGTTTGAAATAAGTTTCTATTTCAAAATTTTCATCATCAATAATGCTTAAGAATGATTCTTCTTCAAAACCCTGTTTTGAAGAAGAAATTGTCAAATTTATTTTTTGTAATAAATGTAATTTCATCCTTTGTAATTTTTAAAGTTTTTCAGTCATGAAGTAATTCAAGCGCAGCCCTGGTCATCCTTTTCCGAAATCCAATACCAACCATCCCTGCAAAATTGACAAAAGATTCATCATTCAAGTCAAAAAAGTAAAATGGAAACCAAAACAGAGTTTGTATTAAAATGTCAAAGTGCCAAAGCCAGAACATTACCAAAGTGGGTCATTGCAAAACAAAAATCAAATCCATGACTATACAAGATATTTTCCACATTTCAAAAATCATTTTCACTTCAAGAGTTATCAAAAACCCAAGGGAAAAGTCGTGGAAGAGAAAAATAGAGTTTTGGAGGGTGAAACTGTGAGTTTGAAGATGGACTGTCTGTGAAGATAGTTGCGCGACGCATTGGGAGGAAGGCGCGGTGCACATAGAAAACGTGGCGCATACAGAGGTTTTTCACTGTGTAAATTCTAACTGTCGCGGCGCACATAGACAACGCGACGCACTGGGTTGTGCGCGCGGCGCACAGAGTTGCCAACTAAAATTTCACCCCTACTTCACAAAATTCAAATCGATTCCGTCATCTATGATCCAAGTAAATGTGTGATGCCTTTGCCATTGCTATTAAACGGTGTTTGCTGTGATTTGGAGGGAAAAATATAAGAGTTTGATTGGTGAAAATATAAACCCTATATTCATATCAAAATCTGCTCCTTAGGGTTTCAAATGGTGTTTTAAAAAATCGTTTTCATGCTGAATACTCACTGTCATACTATCATTTCTCACGTGTAATTCCTTTCCCCTCACTGTCACATCATTATACAGTCCCTTTCCTATTCCCATATATTCCAAAAACACTCATATCACTTAATGAGCTGCAAGCCTGCCCACTTGCCATATCATGCTTTCAGCAACAATCATGCTTTTAGTATTGTGAGATGATTGCTCAAACTCAGCATCATCAGGAGTTGGTTCGCTTATTTGTTTTACATTTGCATGACGGTCATGTAACTCTGGCTGGTGTAAATTTCACCTTGACACCAGAAACCATTTCTCAGGCAACAGGAATACCGAATGTAGGTGAACAGTGGAACAAGAGACAACAGCTAGACAAAGTGTATTATGAGCCATACATCAAGCCTGGTTATGTGAGGCAGCTCAGCAGGGTGTGCCCTTTCAGATTCTTGAAGGAGTCCTATGTGCCATTGATGAAACTCATCATCAGATACTTCAGCTGTGAGGGCCGGTTCTCGCGCCTTTATGCTTACCATATTCGATTATTGATGCATTTCACGAGAGTGAGGATGATGAGCATTCCATATTTCATGTGTCGAAAAATAGAGCGGATGAATACTCTTGTGCAGAAGAATACTCCCGAGCAACAACATAACAACATTTATCATTATGCGCTCATCAAGATCATTGTTGTACATCAGCTTGGATTGCAGGGCATTGCATGGGAGGATTTCATTTCCCATGACTTTTTTACAGCCCATCACCCTCCTCCGGAGATTTTTCATGGTGCGGGTGAGCCTTCACATCAGTTTGGGGGTCCTCAGACAGAGCCTATCATCAGTGTGCCAGTATTTTTTACTTATCAGAGAGGCACGAGATCATTATTTGCAGCAGCCCGATGAGTAGTATCTCCACCCGGGGTGGAAGGGGTCTCGTTACCTTCATCAGCAGCGCGAGTACTATCTCCACTTGGGGTGGAAGGGGTCTCGCCTTCGACATCAGCACAGGTATAGGACATAGACAAGAGGCCTATGTAGGATGAGGGCCCTTCAGGAGGCCAAGACACTGATTTTACACTCATTGATGTTGATTTGAGCTCTCCTAGCTCAAAACTGAGGGAGATCATTCAGGAGTAGAAAACTGAGATCGACACATTGAATGACAAGTTACAGAGAGCTCAGTGGATCATTAACTATATAGATCAGTGGAATAAGTAGTTGGAGGATCAGCAGACGATCATGGAGTTGCAAAACATCCGTGAGAACCGATAAGCTGCCCGGAGAAGCCCATCCGAGATGACACCTATCGAGCGGGAGATTGAGGCAGATAGAGAGACATGGCTGGAGAGAGTCAACATGCATCCTTAGAAACTATTGGAGAAGGCAAGAAAAGAGAAGAACATGCTCCGACACATGAAGAACCACTATTGGGCACGCACACATGTCTGCAAAGCGAAAATCAAGATCCTGAAAGTGAGGCTAAGAAGGGCACTGAGGAGGCGCAAAAGGAATGATCGACTCCAAATCTTGGCCGAAGCTTCTTTGGCTAAGCATGGTACTTGATGAGGGACCTTTAGTCAAAATTTCAAGGAATTTGGAGAAAATTTTGTCAATTTTGAATTTTTTGGTCACAAAACAGGTTTTTCTGCCCGACGCGTAGCGCCACCTTGCGGGCGCTTACGATTAGGAGATCTTATAGAGAAAAAATTGACATTTTTGGATTTTTTATGAAAATTTATGCATGCTTAGGAATGGCCTAAGGATTTCATCAAGTTCTGGGTGGCCTAAAGGGTCAAAAACACCTTGAAAATGGCCTTTCTGCCACCTTTTACACACACAGGAAACAATCTTGGGAGATTGAAGTTTTGGAGGGGAAAATGGACACTAAATCCAGAAATTACACTTGGGTTGGAAAGTAGATAGGTAGGGCTTTCCAACGAGCTATCATGAACTCAATTTGGAAATCGGGACGGGCCTCAAAATCAGCTCCAAAGTTGTGCTATGAATAGAGATTTTGGGCGCGACGCATAGAGAATTTTGGCCTATTTTCCACTTTTCAGCTCAGAATTTCGCCCAGTTTTGACTAGTTTCACTTTTTCATGTAACTATTGATCTACCTTGATGTAATTTCATGACCATGATGTAAATTTGGCACATTTTTACTTGTTCTAGAGGATTCATTCACTAAAAAGTAAAAATTAAATGAATGAATTAGTTTCCTACCATATAGAGGCAAGTTGTTTGATTACCTAGATTTCAGTTCGTAGTTTAGAATTGGTTGAAACAACTCCTGGAAGGATGAGCTAGACCCCTAGAGGCATGGGAATGGGTTAGGCTGATCTATATTATGTATTTTATGAGTCATTTTCAGGGTTGGATACTTGGGAATTGTTTGGCACTTCATTGTACATACACTTCTGCATTTTTGGCAAAGGAAAGACCAGGGTTTGCAACACTTTTTGGGATCCTTGTGGCTCTGTGTTTTGATGGTGTTCTTCTATATGTATTTGTAAGTTTCACTAAATGTTTATGTGTATCATTTCCCTTCTCTGTTCTTCTTAAATTAAACAAATCAGTGTTAAAGGTGGAATCCAATAGCTTGCTTTGCTCTGCCTTTAGTTTTGCTTGATTTTACATGTTTTCATCTATTTGGAGAGGATCCTTGAGATCTCTTGCTCTCTTCATCCCCTCAGCGGTCTAAACCATCCGTCCATTAAATTTCGAAGCATCAAAACCATTGCTTTCCCTGCCCCAATTAGAATTCTGCAAAAACTGGGCCTAATCCCCAGACCCAAAATTGCCTTTCCCTTGTTTCTGACAAAAACCCCCAAAATCATTTCAAACTCCTTGATTTATATACCTAGCCTAAAATTAGCATTCATTTCAGTCATCTCAAGACCTATTGATACATTTTTCCTGAGATTGACCCGGAGAGAGCCCTCTCTTGTTCTGGTAGGGCTAGCTACCAGACTGAGCGTGGTTTGATGTTACCCTGAATTCTTCCTTCTTTCACCCTGAGGTAGATTTAGGAAATAACACCTTTAAGACAATTGTTTAAGTAAGGACAAAGGGCAAGATCAGATCAGACCTCCTTGGCTTACTGTAAACAGAAATACTTCAAAGGGAGACTTCAATAATAACCTTTTAAGTGGTAGCAGACAAGCAGGGAGAACCATAAATCATGCTGAAACCATCTTATTCAAACTATCATAGAAATAAACAAGCATGAGGACTAAAGAGAGAGATTAAAGACTCTAAAATACATCAGCAGAAGAAAACATGAAACAATGAAGGATGAACAGGTCTAAGTTGCTTCCAGGAGTCATTTCTTAGCCTAAAACTTTCAACCTACTATAGTAAGAAATTATGGAACATGATGAAAACAGGAGAAAACATTAAAAAATTTAGAATAATTCACCAACAGCCAAGCTCATGGATCCAATGATAGAGCCTTCTCAAGAACAAGCATGCAACAACATCATCAAGGCTTCCAAGACTTCAATTTCTTCTTCAACTTCAACAGACTATGTATTATTTCAGAGAGTTTCAATGTTACAACTAGTGATCAACCAACAACTTCTCATCTTTTATAGAAGTATTTATAGAAGAATGAGGAGGTGAGATCTGATAAAGATCTCCAAAGATAATTAATATAGTATTAATGGCTTCTTGGCCTTTGGGGGGCTCAATGAAGAAGCTTACATGGGTGTCCTTTGTATTAAATAATTTACATTCAGATTTAAGCTCGGTGGGAGCTCTTTTTGACCTTTGAGGCTCTATGTGATGTCAAAGTAACTCTGCTAATATTTTGTCATTAAGTTTGTCTGCAAAATTTATCCTTTGGCTGCGTTGTGAGGCAGAAATCTAGTCTTGATCAATAACGTTGGCCTCTGATATGAATGCTTTGAGGCACAGGTGGCAACGTGGCAGCTGGGAGGAATCAATTTTCCTCAGCTGTGGCAGTGGAGGCTTTTTGTTTGATGAACCTCTATGATTTTCCTCTTTAACTATGTTTTAATCGGGGATTGGGCTTTTGATAAACGATTTTAGACATAATCCCCACAAATCTGTCTTTAATCTTCTGTCTCGATATATTTTGTCTTCGGCGCTCATAGTCTCTGATTGTGCTTGATTTAATGTGTTTTGCTGGTATGCAGGGTTGCACAGGGGTCGATAGGGCATCAATGCCTCATGAAACACCGATGAAACATGGAGTTTAAACCCTGCGGATGATTCTCTTAGATGAATCTAAGGCAGGAGGATCATCACCCTTAGCCTGTGAATTTTCTTAATCATGGCAGAAAAACCATTTAAACCCTACAAAATACAAAAAACATTATGAAATCCTGCATGTATAGGTTAACTACTTCAGAAGGCGCGTGGAGAGAGCATGGCTGTTGGATGGCATCATCCAACGGTCGAGATTGATTAGAGGAGGTCAAAGGAGAGCCGAGGAGGAAATTAAATCGGAACAGTTGATCGCGCAGAGATCAACGGTCGGGAGCGAGGGTGACTAAACAACGTGAAGGGGTCATGTTATTAAAAAATAAAATGAAAAATGGGAAAAAATGTTTAAAACCTTTGTTTTGGCGAAAAAATGGTCAAAAATCATGTTCGGGGTTCGAGACGATCGTGGGCCATCGAATGAGATCGGCCCACGTGATCAACAGTGGAGAACAGACACTAATAAACCTTAGAAACGTGCCCGGACATCAAATTTTCAATAAAATCCAGATGAATAAAACCCCCGGGTCCAGAAATGATGACTGGACGAGGAATCAGGGTGATGAATTTTGGGCAGTCAATCTGCAGATCAGATCGACGGCGGAGATGCTTTTAATACCGTGTCGTACCCTGAGTTATCGCACGGACATCTTTGGAGAGCGATCACCGTTTGATGAGCAGCCTCAGATCGGACAATGGACATCAATATCGTGCCGGGTCCATGTCCGAACTTTAACGTGCGATGAGGGCAGTTTTTCAGCAGTGCTCAAGGCCACGCATCGGGCGGTGAATGGAATTGCTTCCGATCGGGAAAAAACTGCCCTCCGCTTGAAAGCAGTGCGATGGATTCCACTTGGTTTTGAAATAGTGAGTGGCTGGCGGGGACCACCGGGGTGATAGACTGCGCGTCGTCGATCTATAGATCAGATCGATGGTGGAGAGAGACTAGCATTTTGTACTGGTGGAAAACTTTACGAAATAATAAAAAAATGACAAATTAATATAACTGAAGGTTTATACTTCAGGGCGGAATATTAATTTTTCAATACGGCTTGGTGCCCGTCTGCGGGGCCGTGGGTTATATGGAAAACCATATGATCAGGGGTTTATGGAGGAAGGGCTAATTGCGATCGGGCGATGTGATAAGCGCTTGGATGGCTAGCACTTGGTTCTAGCACCAAGGTGTATGGAGGGGAAGGTTTAAAGACTTAGCCCAAGGGGCTTAAGTCTATAATATATAAAAATATGATTTTTATAGATATTCAATGATTTTCAAAGGATTTTGGGGTTTCGGTATAGTTTAAAAATTAGTTTTAAACTATGGAAAATGATTTTCATGAATGGAAGAAGGGGAATCATGAAAATAGAGGAATTTATGGAGGTAAAAGGGGTAAAAATGAAGGTTAGTTTTGTGGTGGAGGGAAAGGAAAAAATGGGATTTTGTAGAAATTTTTCTTCATGTAATGACAAGAGAATTTTTGAGTTGAAAAGGGGGAAAAGCAGTGACGATTATCCAAAGGATAGGATATTATCAAAAGCCTTTAAGCATCAACAATTTTAGCAATGAAATTGTTTCTTAAAGGTTATCCAAAATCATTTAGCCACCACTTGATATGACATAATTTATAGGTGGCTAACAGTGGCTCCACTTGGGGATGGTGCCTTCTTGAAGGGATCAAGAACTTTAGACTTGCATTCTCTAGGAGGCTAACCTGTGCCTCATCCATTGGGCTGCCCTTCCTTTGCTGGGATGATCTTGCTTTGAAAACATATTAGCAGCCATAAAAACAATGGATCTTCATCAATACAAGCTTTCTACCTACCCAATCCTACTAATCTAACATTTTTTCTTCTTTTAGAGTGCACTTGGATTGGAAAACTCTTTTACAACACTTTATTCTTTTGAAAGAAAGAAAACTAATCTACTTCTACTCCTTATTTCTCCATGGACCCAGATTAAACAGTCGGGCCCATATGATTCTCTACCTAATCTACTATCCGTTGGGATTAAACTGTCCAACAGATTTTATTTCTCTAAATTCTACTACAGAAATTTAAAAAGAAATCAAGTCAGGATTGAAAAGTCTAACTTGATGCTAGTCTATGGCATAAGAAAAAATTACACATAGACATTATTTTGCACAAAATTTAAAAACAAAAAATGGAAGGCTTGAGATTTGAAAATTGAAAGCGTTTCCTTCCTCCTCTTTACAACTCTGTTTTGACTCTTACTTGAGCTGTCTTTCCTTTGTTAACTGGTTCAGATTTTAAGCTGTTCAGAACCAAATTTTTACATCTTTTGACTCATAATTCGAAACAGATTTTAGTCATTTTCTCTTTGAAACTTTAGGTTCAGATTTTAAGCATGTTTGAACCTTTAGTTTCTATCCTAAACTTCCTACCGATAAGCCAAGATTAAACAGTTTGGCAAATCGAATTCACTAATCCTATCAGCAGTAAATTTAAAACTAATTAGTCAAGAATAGGCAGTATAACTAATTAGGAATGTGTTTTTTAGCAGTGGAATTTAAGCTTGCACACTTTCAGATTTGTTTCTCTTTTTGGTATGGGGCTATACCTTTCTTGTTTTCACAATCTGCCCTCTTTTCTTTCTTTCTTTGTTTTTGTATTTGTATTTTTATAACTTTGAATGCAATGTTTAGACTATGATATTTACAATGAAAATAAAATTCTTTAAAACTCAAGACTCTTGGCAGAAGTAATGCTTGAGCATCCTGCCATTGACAGGACCTCCATATAGATCTTCTCCATTCAATTCTTTCAGGAAAAATGCATTGTGACCCCTCTCAGCATGAATAATATAGGGCCCTTTCCACAAGTTCTCAAACTTGCCATGTTTTCCCTTCTCTTCTCTCCTTGAATCCCACTTAAGAACAACATTTCCAACTTGGAAATTGTCTGCCTTAGTTCTCTTATCAAATAGCTTCTTCATATTTTCTTGGACCAACTGTGTTCTTTCATAGACTTCTTCTCTGGTCTACTGTAAATGGATGGTTTGATTGATTCTCCTCTGCATATCATTCTCTTCAACCTGTACTTCTTGAAGGAGCTTCATGACTGGCAGTCCTAATGAGGTGGGAAAGACTACATCCATGCCATAAACTAACTTATATGGGGACATATTTATTGATTTCTTTGTAGTTAACCTATCAGCCCATAAGGCATGAACAAGTTTACTATGCCATGATTTTTGATTTTGTTCCAGCAGTTTTTTAATGATATTGATGAGGCTCTTGTTGGAAGATTCAGCTAATCCATTTCCTTGAGGATAGTAAGCAGTAGAATGGCCCAAGGTTATGTGGTATTTGTAACAGAAATCCACCATCTTTTTAGATTTAAAAGTAGCATCATTGTCTGTTATGATTTTTCTGGGACAACCAAATCTGGATAGGATATTTATTTCAAGAAACTTGATAATGACAGAATCATTAGCATTCCTGGAGGGTATAGCTTCTATCCACTTGGTAAAGAAGTCAGTGGCTGTGAGGATCCACTTATGTTGAGTTGAGGAGGATGGATGAATTTCCCCAATGAAGTCTAAACCCCATTGTTGAAAAGGTGCCTCAACTCTGATAGGATGTAAGGGTAAGGGAAGGAGTTTTATTTTGCCATAAAAAATTTGACACTTATGGCAAGACATGACCAAATTTTGAGTTTCTGGGAAAAGGGTAGGCAAATAGTAACCATAACTAAGAATTTTGTTTGTTGTGGCCTTCCAGTAGAGGTGTTCTCCACATTCTCCATCATGCAACTCATGCATGATTTTTCCTGCATCATCTTCAAGTAAACATTTAAGCAAAATTCCAACAACATTTTTTCAATATAATATCCCATCTACAATGCAAAAACTCAAAGCTTTTTTTTTCAAAAATCTAGCTTTAGTTTTAGACAAATAAGGAGGGTTATTTAAATATAAAAGCACATAAATAATTTCAGTGTATGAAGGAGAATTCAGAAATGTTTGTTCAATAAAAGGAGCAGTAGATTCTTCTATTTCTTCCAACACATCTACCATATTCATGTCTAGTGCTTGAAAGTTAGACTCAACCATAAGTTTTGCTAATCCCTGCCCTTTAACTAGTTTGGTGGGCTTGATTTCCAAGTCATATTCAAGAATAGTTGCAATCCATTTTCCCCTTTTACCATCAGGGTCTTGACTTAGAATTTTCTTTACAACAGTATGTGGAACAAAAGAAATTATGTGAGAGTGTAAAATATAGACCCTAAAGTCTTTTAATGCTTTCACTAATGCTAAGGCTTGCTTCTCCATGATGTTATATTTGAGAGGAGCATCTCTTAAGGCCCTACTAAAAAATGATATTGGTTGTTCTTGCCCTGAATCATTCTTTTGAAGTAAAACTGTAGCTATTGTATGTTCAAATGCAAAATAAAATATATAAAAGTCTTTGGTGAAATCTGGACTAATCAGGACTGGTGTTTGAGTAAGAGCTTGTTTGACCAGTTTGAATGATTGTTTAGCTGGTAAATTCCATTTTAGACCTACATCTTTCTTAAGCATGTTTGTAATTTTTTTTAATAGCTCAACACGATTAGGGATAAACCTCCTCAAAAAATTAATCTTTTCGATGAAAGATTGCAACTCTTTGAGGCTTCTAGGATGAGTGATTTGTAATATGCCATCTATCCTTGTAGGGTCTATTTTGATTCCCTCTTCTGAAATTATATGGCCAAGAATTTTACCCTCTTGGAGACCAAAGAGTGTCTTCTTGGGATTCAATGACAAGCCACATTTCCTACACTTCTCAAAAACTTTTCTTAGGTGAATCAAATGTTCTTCATCAGTTTTTGAGAAAACAATTATGTCATCAAGGTAAATGACTATGAAATAGCCAATATCTTCAGAAAAGGCTATGTCCATGGCCCTTTGGAAGGTGGCCCCTGCATTCATTAATTCGAAAGGCATTTTGACATACATAAAGGTGCCCCAAGGTGTAGTGAAAGAAGTTTTGATTTGATCACTTAGGAGCACTAACACCTGGTTGTAACCCGAGAACCCATCTAAGAGGGATATCCTTTTTGACCCGAATACACTTTGAATTATATGGTCCATTTTAGGTAAGGGGTAGTTGTCTTTTAAAGAGGCTCTGTTTAAATTCCTGAAGTCAATACAGAGCCTGATTTCCCTTGTTTTATTTCTAACAGAAACTAATTTTGATACCCATTCTGAATATCTAATTGGCACCGTGATGCCAACATCATGCATCTTTTCAATTTCTGCCTTAACTAAAGGTAATAAAACAAGGTTTATTCTCCTTAGTTTTTTTTTAAAAGGCTTTTGATTTTCCTTCAAAGGGATTTTATGCTGGATGATGCTAGTATCATACGATTTTAGGTCTTTGTATCCCCAAGCAAAAACATCTATAAACTCCTTGAACAACTCTATGTATTGAAATTTTATGTGAGCTGGGAGAGTGCTAGATAGTTTGATCATCTTGGGTTCTGCTAGACTGCCTATGTTGTGCTCTTCTACATTCGTTTCCATAGGCTCCATTCTTGGTTCTTTGGCTACATTGTTAAAATAAAAAAGGTGTTCTAAAGGTGCTAGACCTCTTGGAATTTTATCATTTTTGCATTGTAAAACTTCCAAGTCTTCTTGGTCTGCGTTGTCAGTTATCTCTGCTTCAAAAGGATTCTCATAATGGTTTATATCAGCAGTATATGTCATTTCAACTTCTGGGATTTGTTCAATATACAAGCAATTTTCCTTATGGCTGGTTTCTGATATTGGTATGCTGAAATCATTTTCTGATCTCAAGAAATCATCTATGTGTTTGTCAGAATCAAAAACTTGCCAGTGATCTTCGTTATCGGGCACAGCAGGCCTATTTTTTACCTTCACACTAAGTTGTTCATTTATTTCAGGTATTTGGAAATTGTTGGCATTGAAAGCGAGTTCATTTGCTAGATGATTTAGTGCTCTTGGAATGAAAATAAGTTGATACTTTTCAAATATTTTCAACAGGTCAAGGGCAGCGTTTCGATATTCCCTAAGCCTTGGATTTCTAGCTGAGTATTCTCCTTTGATTTGTCTTATGATAAGTTTAGAATCTCCTAAGATTGATATCCTCTGGGCTTCTAATTGTTTAAGAAATTGTAAGCCTAGGAGAAGTGCTTCATACTCAACAATATTGTTAGTGCATGGGAAATCTAATTTATATGAAAAACTCTGATTCATATTTTGAATCCAAATACCTGCCCCTGCACTTGTTTTATTACAGGATCCATCAAAGTTTACAGTCCATAGTATGTTTGCCTTATTTCCATTTTCTTGTTGCTGTTGATTGCCAATGTTTTGAATTTGATTCAAGGGAAGATTTGATTGTTCTGGTGAAATGATTGGGTCCATGTTTTCCTTATCTTGTTGAGTAATTTCATCTTCGTTACATAAGATAAAGGAATCTAAACTTGATTGAATAGAATATATTGGAGAGTTGTTTGGTTTGTCTATGTTTCTCACCATGTACTTCATGTGAGATTCCCTATATAGTCTTCTGTTTTGGTTAAAAACAAGGATGGTGGCATAAGACATGTCCATTTGAAGGCTTCCCTGAAGTTTGGCTCCCCAAGATCTTGATAAGAGCATGCCATACTTAGGGGGAATGTCAGCTACAACTATGTCCATGACTAAACTCTTAGCAGGGATTTGGGATAAGTTAACACACAAATCTTTGATTAAACCCAAACATTTGACTCTGCTTGAGTCAAAGGAATACAAATCTTTGTATGGTTTAGTAATTTCTAAGCCTAAGCTTTCCATCACTACCTTGGGCATTAGATTGTGTGAAGCTCCAGAATCTAACATGGCGTTGTGTAAAATTTTCTCGTGTATGTTCAAGTTAACATAGAAAGGAGGGACAACCCCTTCTTGGTATTTTCCTTCAACTTCTGGACCAAACAACAACTCAGGTTTGTCATCTGTCAAGTTCAAGGTGTCAGTATCACCTCCTAAGTTCAAAGCTTTCAAAACTTGGTTCTTGTACACTTCTTGGGTTACTAGTTCAGCTAGGGGAATGGTAATTTTTATCTTAGCAATCTCTCCCTCAAGGATGAAAGGAATAATTGACTTGTTCATATTTACATCTGTCTTTTCAATTGAATTCCTTTCAGCAATTTTGATTTGCTGAACCTTGTTTGGACTGGTAATTGGGACAGTTTTATTAGGACCGCTAGCTGAAGTGCTAGGGGTACTCTGTTCAAAATTTGGCTGGACACTTTTGTCTTTGTTTATGTCTAGTTTCTTGGTCAAAATGTTGGTTTTTTCTGCTGTCTTTTTGGGCTGAGTTTCTGTGTTTTTCTTGATAGCAGTATTAGTGTTCTTATCCTTTGAATTATCTATGTTCCCCTTGCTCCTAAGATCATATTTTTTATGCACCTCCATGATTGCATTTTCAAAACCAAATCTATAGTCATCAGAATCTTCATAGGTGTTTTTATTTGATCATAAGAGAAAAAACCTTGTTCTTCCTCAGTGAGGAAAACATCATCCCCACTGTCTGATCCAATCAAGTTTACATGAGATTCTCCCAACCTTTCCAACTCCCTATCTTCCTCATATTGATCTACATAGTTCTGTTGGAAGGGAGGTCTAATCTGTTGGTCACTTTCTTTTGGCTTATCTTGATTGTTTTCTCTTCTATAATTCTGATTTCTATTTCTGTTTTGGTTATTTTGAGGTTCTCTTGGTGGCACTCTCTCATTCAAATTGATCTTTTCAAGCATCCTCTCCATCACCTTCACTAGGTTGTCAATTTTTGTGTCAGAAGTTGAGGTTGAGGGTAGTAGGTCATCTTTATAAGTTACCCTCTTCTCTAATCTCAACCTATTTCTTTTCTCAATTATGTTTGCTTCTACGCTCACAGCTCCTTTCTGCATGTCTTCTAAGGTTAAGTAGTCTCTCTCCCTTAACTGATACATCATGTCAGCATCAAGGCCTTCAGAATATATTACTAAGGCCATGCCTTGAGGAGGTTTCATGTGAGGTGGAAGAGCATTGTAAACGCTATTGAACCTAGTGGAGTAGTCATGAACACTCTCTCCTTGATTTCTCTTGAGGCTGCTATATTCTGCTAGTATTTGGAGAGGGTTCCTTTTGAGTTCCCATTTGTTGATGAATGTTTGATGCAAGGCAGGAAGATCATTTATGCTGTTAGGAGGTAAGTTTTTAAACCATTTCTTTACATCTCCTCCTAAAATTTGGGCAAATATCCTCATCTTCACAGTTTCCTCTTCTATCTCCATGTAATCAAATGCATCTTCCATCCTATATACATGATGTTGAGTGGTTGTAGAATCTTTTCCAGTGAAATGAGGAATTTTAGATTGGTAATCATTTGGTAAGGGAAGTAGAGGTTGTGGTAACACTAATGGGGCATACCATGTTGCCATGGATGGAAATAGGGGTGGATTTACAAGAGGGGGATTTACAGTAGTGAAAGTGGGCTAAACAGGAGTGTTTTGCACAGTGGTAGTATGAATTGGAGTGGAAGAAATACTTGGGCCAGCAAAATGACTTTGAGCAGACTTGCTATGGAAAAGACTAAAGTGATGAAGAAGCTGGGAGTCAGGAGGAGTGGAAGGTGAGGATTCTCTATTGAAGCTTTGTTGCAAATCTGCAATGTCAATATCAGTTTGGTTTGAATCACCTTGAGATCTAGTTCTAAAGATGTTCTTTGTATGATGTAAATAAAAGTGTGAATCCTCTAAGAAAACAAGGTTTTCAGGGACAAAATTTGTTCTTAAGAAGCTCCTGTTAGCAACTGATTTTCTAGAGTTATAAGTATGCCACATAATTCTCTCAGGATTGTCAACGATTAAAGGAGGGTTTGGGTCTGGATGGGATCTAGTGTTGATCCTATGTGAAGCCAGACCGTTTTTCAAAAATGAGAGAGGTTGAGATTTTTAGGGACTGTTTCTGGAAGCTTCACCTCTCAGGATGTCTTATCTAGTATGGGACTAGGCTTCTAAACTTCTTCAAGGCTGTTTAACACAGTCCTAAAGATATCTGGGAACCTAGATGAGTAATATGCCTATTGGGGCTAGTGGAGTCGCTAGGTGGAAACTTTTTAGCTTTTATGAAGGTAAAATATTGGATGGTCCCACCACCATGTTTATTATGAAGCCAAACTGAAATGTTTTTGGTTTTTCTGAGTTATTTCGGTCTTACAGGTTAAGAGAGTGTCCTAAATCTGATTTAACACTTAGCTAAGGTGTTTAATCATACAAAGTTCACTCTTATGGCTTGGTAACTGATTCCTTCAAGGTTTGATAAGGTTCAATGAGAATCCTAAGGGTTACTTAGTTTGTCACTAATTCAATTAAGTCCTATCGTGATTACCATTTTTTAGGTAGTGCTTGAAGAAGGTTACTTATGTTATACTGGGACTAAAAAGTTTGAAGAAGGGTTTTCAAACCACTATATTCTCAGTATGTCCCACCGTGATCGCCTTTATGTTGGTGGCGATGAGGTGGCTGATAATCACTGGATAGTCTTTGAAAATAAGGGATTTCTGGAGTCCTAAGGGGTACTTAGATTGTCACTAACTCAGAAGGGTCCCACCGTGATCGCCATTATGTTGGTGTCCTGTGTTTTGATAGTTTGGAAAATCAAAAGACAAGGCAACATCAAAACCAATCTTTAGAGTTCCAGGATCTAGTTCTCCTGTTCTCAGAGAGGGATCTCCCAAATGTTTTTTTGCAAAGGTTTATCTTGTGTGCTTTGAGTATTGGTTTTAGACTATTTATTAAGTGCAGGTGTTTGTTTATTTTTTTGGTTGAATTGATACAGCATAACATGAAAGGTCTAGGAAAGATATACAGAAAGGAGAAACATCTGGTTCATTGGGCAATGGAGTCAAGAAGAGCTCATAACATACTCATCAATGGATATGGGATATCAGAGGGAAAATATAACTTGGCCATAGGATCCTTTGGTTTTTGGAATGAGATGGACATCAATGATTTGGAAAGAGAAGTTTAATTCTCAAATAAAGGGAATTTGAAAGCACAACTTGAACAATAAAGAGCTATTTGGTAGACAAGGCTAACCATAGATTCTACAAATCACACATTTAAGCAAATAATGATTTCAAAACAACTTTTAAAATGAAATCGTAGATTCGGGGAACACCCTATTTCCTCAAATATTTTATTTCAAATGACTTAGAAAACATAAAAGATTCACTGATAATTGCAGTCATAGAAGAGGGAACACCTAAAACATCTATGATTAAAACTATAAAGACCTTTAAGACAACTGTTTAAGTAAGGACAAAGGGCAAGATCAGAACAAACCTCCTTGGCTTACTGTAAATAGAAATAATTCAAAGGGAGACTTCAATAACAACCTTTTAAGTGGCAACAGACAAGCAGGGAGAACCATAAATCATGTTGAAACCATCTTATTCAAACTATCATAGAAATAAACAAGCATGAGGACTAAAGAGAGAGATTAAAGACTCTAAAATACCTCAGCAGAAGAAAACATGAAATGGGGAGTGAAAAATGAACATACCAAGGTGCTTCAGAGCGTCTAGCCTAAAAATTTCAACCTAACAAGAGTGTGAATGCAGGCAATGCGGAAACGTGATGAAAACAGAGAAAACATTAAAACACCCGAATACTTCACCAGAAGAGAGTTTTAGAGAGACTTCCAAAAAGTTGATAGAGCCTCTCTGTAGTCAAAGGTACAGAACAACATCATCAAGGTTTCCAAAACTTCAATTTCTTCTTCAACTTCAACAGATTATGTATTATTTAAGAGAGTTTCAATATTACAACTAGTGATCAACCAACAACTTCTCATCTTCTATAGAAGTATTTATAGAAGAATGAGGAGGTGAGATCTGATAAAGATATCCAAAGATAATTAATACAATCTTAATGGCTTCTTGGCCTTTGGGGGGCTCAATGAAGAAGCTTACATAGGTGTCCTCTGTATTAAATAATTTACATTAAGATTTAAGCTCGGTGGGAGCTCTTTTTGACCTTTGAGGATCTATGTGATGTCAAAGTAACTCTGTTGATATTTTTTCATTAAGTTTGTCTGCAAAATTTATCCTTTGGCTGTGTTGTGAGGCAGACATATGGTCTTGATCAATAAATTTGGCCTCTGATATGAATTCTTTGAGGCACAGGTGGCAACATGGCAGCTGGGAAGAATCAATTTGCCTCAGCTGTGGCAGTGGAGGTTTTCTGTTTGATGAACCTCTATGATTTTCCTCTTTAACTGTGTTTTAATCGGGGATTGGGATTTTGATAAACCATTTTAGACGTAATCCCCACAAATCTGTCTTTAATCTTCTGTCCTGATATATTTTGTCTTAGATGTTGATAGTCTCTGACTGTGCTTGATTTACTGTGTTTTGCTGGTATGCAGGGTTGCACAGGGGTTGATAGGGCATCAATGCCTCATGAAACACCGATGAAACGTGGAGTTTAAACCCTGCGGATGATTCTCTTAGATGAATCTAAGGCAGGAGGATCGTCACCCTCAGCCTGTGAATTTTCTTAATCATGGCGGAAAAACCATTTCAACCCTGAAAAATACAAAAAACATTATGAAATCCTGCATGTATAGGTTAACTGCTTTAGAAGGCACATGGAGAGAGCATGGCCGTTGGATGGCATCATCCAATGGTCGAGATTGATTAGAGGAGGTCAAAGGAGAGTAGAGGAGGAAATTAAATCGGAGCCATTGATCATGCAAAGATCAACGGTCAGGAGCGAGGGTGACTAAACAACGTGAAGGGGTCATGTTATTAAAAAATAAAATAAAAAATGGGAAAAAGGTTTAAAACCTTTGTTTTGGCGAAAAAATGATCAAAAATCATGTTCGGGGTTCGAGACGATCGTGGGCCGTCGGATGAGATCGGCCCACGCGATCAACGACGGAGAACAGGCGCCAATAAACCTTAGAAACATGCCCGGACATCAAATTTTCAATAAAATCCAGATGAATAAAACCCCTGGGTCCGGAAATGCTGACTGGACAAGGAATCAGGGTGATGAATTTTGGGCCGTCGATCTGTAGATCAGATCGATGGTGGAGATGCTTTTAATATCGTGCCGTACCTTGAGTTATCGCACAAACATCTTCGGAGAGCGATCACCGTCCTATGAGCGGCCTCAGATCAGACGGTGGACGTCAATATCGCGCTGGGTCCATGTCCGAACTTTAACGCATGATGAGGGTGGTTTTTAAATTGTGCTCAAGGCCACGCGTCGGGCAGTGAATGGAATCGCTACCGATCGGGAAAAAAATGCCCTCCACTTGAAAGCGATGTGATGGATTCCGCCTGGTTTTGAAATAGTGAGTGGCTGGCGGGGACCACCGGGGCGATAGAATGCGCGTCGTCGATCTGCAAATCAGATCGACGGTAGAGAGCGACTAGCATTTTGTACTGGCGGAAAACTTTATGAAATAATAAAAAAATGAAAAATTAATATAACCGAAGGTTTATACTTCAGGGCGAAATATTAATTTTTGAATATGGCTTGGTGCCAATCTGCGGAGCCGTGGGTTATATGGAAAACCATATGATCGGGGGTTTATGGAGGAAGGGCTAATTGCGATCGGGCGATGTGATAAGCGCTTGGATGGCCAGCGCTTGGTTCTAGCACCAAGGCATATAGAGGGGAAGGTTTAAAGACTTAACCCAAGGGGCTTAAGTCTATAATACATAAAAATATGATTTTTATAGATATTCAATGATTTTCAAAGGATTTGGGGGTTTCGGTATAGTTTAAAAATGAGTTTTAAACTATGGAAAATGATTTTCATGAATGGAAGAAGGGGAATCATGAAAATAGAGGAATTTATGGAGGTAAAAGCGGTAAAATTGAAGGTTAGTTTTGTGGTGGAGGGAAAGGAAAAAATGGGATTTTGTAGAAATTTTTCTTCATGTAATGACAAGAGAATTTTTGAGTTGAAAAGGGGGAAAAGCGGTGACGATTATCCAAAGGATAGGATATTATCAAAAGCCTTTAAGCATCAACAATTTTAGCAGTGAAATTGTTTCTTAAAGGTTATCCAAAATCATTTAGCCACCACTTGATATGACAGAATTTATAGGTGGCTAACACTAATCACACCCACATATTTAAGAATAGCCTTCATGTATGTGAAATAAATATCACCTTGAAAAAATCATGATGAAGTAGAATCTTCCGGATTAATTGCATCCATTTTTTATATAATCGACGTTTCGAACCAATCCTCTGTGGTTCATCATCAGGATAGATCAATGGATTTTTTCAGATCTCATCATAGGGTATAAATGAAGGAGAGTGAGTGACAAAGAGCGGAAGGAAACTGGGAGGCCAACCTTAATTGATGGGGGAAAAATAATTAAATTACTTGATATCTTTCTAATTGATATCTTTTTAATTAAAAACCCTGAAGTTGGTTTTTATTAAAGTGATATTCTTATTTAATATCTTTCTTAATTTAAATAAATAATTAAATACCTAAAATTAAGTTATTTCAGAAGTGTAATATTGTTTTAATTAATAATAAATATCTATGTTCTTTTTTATTAATGATTTTTAATTTTAAATAATGATTATTAAAATAATATCTAATAATAGGCCTCTTTTTAATTAATGACTCTAAAGTTAGTTTGTAATTGAAGAGATTAATTAATATCTTTTTTGATTTTTAAATAGATAATTAATTATCTAAAAATAAAGTTATTTAAATTCCTCAATTGTGTTATTATTTTAATTAATAATGAATAACTATGTTTTTAATTATCACACAATGTCAAATAATAATATTATTTTAATACAAGATTAATAATTAAAGGGGAAGTAGGTGAATATAATGAATTATAATTCTTTATGGATTCAGAATATGGGGTTGATGATGATTTTTAAAAAATTAAATATTACTAAAATTTGAATTAAAATTTATTAATTTAAGATGAAAGATGCTAAATGAGATTAATAGATTAGATAACTAAGGGGAAAGAATGAATGAAAAGAAAGGGGGGCGGGTAGTGGGGGTTGAAAAGAATTAATCGAAAAACCGGGGTGGGGGGGAGAGAAGGGGACAAGGTAGAGGACCAAGGCAGAGGTATAGAGAAATGAAAAGGTTAGAGGAGGAAAATACGAAAAATGAGAAGCAAGGGGAGTTATTTTAGGGCGGGTTTGGGGTATAGAATAGGAATCCAATTGTCGCTTATTTTCCATCCATCATCATGATTGAGGTTGTTAGGGTGTTTTCCAATTTCAATGGCTTCCCTAAATTTCCTATGGGGATAATGGTTAATTTTAGCCACAACCTAAGAGTCCTCGACACAAATGTGATGATTTGTTTTGCTGGAATGTTCGGCTAGAGCTAATGTTTTGGAGCAGTTATGTTTTATGTCAGCAACATGTTCTTGAATCCGAGTCATTATTGATCGACCAGTTTCACCAATGTAGGGTTTGCCACATGAACATGGAATTAAATAAACACCTTTGTGGCATCTCGGATCAATGGGATCTTTGAATGATTTAATACATATGCTAATAGTGTTCATAGGTTTGAAGGTTGCTTTAATGTTATTCTTTCTTAAAATGTGAGAAGTTTTGTCAATGGTGCCCAATATATAGGGGAGGTGAACTTTACCAGTTATATCTTCTGAAATTTGTTTCTTTTTAGGGAAATTTTCAGCATTTTTGAAAATTCTACACACAACAACAAAAGTCACAGAAGCCTCAAAGCCTCAAAGCCTATGATGAAGTAGTTGAGCTAAAGCCTCATGCTATGTGTCAACAAATACCTTAATGTGACTGCTCGTTTTTCCATCTGGTGAGTGCAACCTTCTCCATGAGACATAAGGTGAGGGTTATGGAATTGAGTGAAATTCAATGGAACCATTCACCCACAATGTTTTAGGGGGTGAGTGACTGTTGGATTAGCAAAGAATATGCCACCGAATTGAGAGCCTGAAGGACATGAATATAATGAAATTTTGGCGCAAAAGTTAGGCTTGTTAAAATTATCTTAAAGATGATTGTAATTTTTGGCCTGATGAATTTTGAGGAACCAAGATGCCTAATAATATTGTTAGAGTCACCCACAAGACTCCATTATGCATTAGCTATTGTTTGGATAGGTTAATTCCTTGAAGCAAAGCATGCAAATTTGCTTGATTATTTGAAGGTGTGCCCAAACTCTAGGAATATGTTAGTTCAATTTGTCTATTGAGCTAAGATTCCCCCCCACATCTACCACTCTTGACATTTATATTACATTTTTTGCTTTAAATTAGCATGTTTTATTTAAAAAAAATTTGAATCAAACCCTTATTAACATAAAACTAACCCAATACCTAATAACACCAATAACAATTAATTAAATTCTTAATTTTTAATATATTACATATTTACTTATACTTTTATATTCTTTAAAATAATAAAATACATGGTTTTAATATATATATATATATTATAACATGTAGGATTGAAATTATTATCTATATGAGCGAGTCTACAAAATTCAGGGTTTCTTCTACATAGTCATCCACGCTCAATTTCATGAAAGGGGGCTCTACCACCCCCTCCAACTAGAATTTTTTGGGAGTTCATAACGATTTTGGATCTACTAGTATTCCCCTTTAATCCCCTTATCTTTGAAATTTTTTCATCGAGTAGATGGGTGAAAAGGGTTTTCTAGTTTCACAGTGAAACCCTCGCTAGGTGCATCTTGGAAAACTAGAAATATAGGGTGTTTCCTACCAAAAGCGGCGGAAGATAAAAAAAAATATGAGTTTAAATCTAGAAATGTCAGAGAATATATCCAATATATGTAGGATAATGCTCTGATATGCAAATTCATTGGATTATGGCCAGCTGAAAAGTCTCTGATTAGGTGGGTGTGAAACAAATGGAACCTCCAGTGTCAATAGAATTTGAGCTAAGGGAAAAAGGATTCTTCACAGTCATTTTCTCCAACTTGGATGATAGATCAAGGGTATTTGAATGAGGGTTCTGATTTTTTAACAATGCGGGGCTCTCCATGCAAATTTGGGAGGAGTAGTATAATCCAGAGAATGAGTATTTCCTTGTTTCTCTGGTTTGGGTATGAATATTTTCTCTCCCCAGGGAATATTTGGAGGAGGAAACCCTTGAAGGAATCAAAAATTCCATAAACCAAATTTTCAAAGTATCATAGGCTACTAAGAGAGGGATGTACACCTCATATGCTCGGATCTATGTTTAGTGTAACCAACCCATCCCAAATTTACTTGGTTTTAAGAGATATCCAACTAAACATGAGTTGAGAGTTACTATGACATGACCCACATATAATTTCCAATGATGGAAGTAACGTCTATTAACCAGAAACATATTTACACCTCCAAGGAGCATCACATCACCTATTTACGAGACAACATATAATGATGAGCTTGCCTGGGTTGGAATTTTTCTTTTTAACTGACCTAACAACCTAGACACACACATTCCAAGCCCTTCATGTGGCTAAAAGGCTCCAACCACATGAAAAATCCTTCCTCCATGCGGCTACAACTAAAATTTCTCAGTTAAGAGACTGCGACTGTGAAATCAATGTTGCTTTTTCAAGCTAACCTACAAGCCACTTCCCAGAAATGCCCAAAAATTTCTAGAATCAAGTCTAAAATAAACAAAAGTATGCATAACTAATACATAGGCCCAGATGTTGCCCAAACATGCCAGGAATGTGATAAAAAATTCATCAAACATATGGTAAACATGATAATATACACGGCAAGAATGCATATATATTCAATATCTTCTTAACTTCATCAAAGAACTATTAATAAGGCTCAATGCCCTCTCAAACTAGATGCAACAACACTAGTCAGCCCATGCTTTCACATAACCATTCAATAATTTATCAAATCATGAATCAAATCCATAACAATAAAAAATCATTTAACCAGGCCTATAACCAACATATAACCAAAATGAATCCATGACAAACCAACCATAAAATCAACATAATAATCAATATATGTGCTCATTGATCAAAATAAGAAAATAGATTATATTAATATATGCAAGTGCCAACCAAGTTAGGGACTTCCATGTACCACCCAACCATATATTGGGCTAAACCAAATCTCTTTTTCAACCAATCAATTTGGTGCCATATTCCAAGCATGAATGTAGCATCTCATGGGATAAATCAAAACAAAACCAGCCAAGGCTTTTGGAGGTCAAGTTGACCTCAACCCTAAATTACAGTGATTTCACCTAAACCGATTCATAAATAACACCAAACATGCTTGGATGCCTCCAAATTTCTTAACCATACCTAGAGGATTTTTCCTGTCTCCACCTGCTCGTCAAGAGTTCCAAGAGAAATCCCATATCCACTCTCAACCCTTGGGAATTTCCCGATACCACCTCACCGAGATCCAAAGTCTACTGACCATCCAAATTTTAAACCAAAACAAGGAACCCACAACACCATGTCTATCCAGGAAATGGCAAGGCAAGGCTGAAAACCACTATCAATCTAGGAAAATACCATGCTAATGAAAACAAAGAAACCGAATAACCAAATGCATGTACCATGCATCCAAATATCAATAATGAAATCACACATGAAACCTGTTACTTGAAATGTCTTCCTGCTATAGCTTCTCTTCCAATCATTTCCTTGTGCTTCCTTGATTTCCTTTGCTTGCTTGCTTGTCCAAGTGCTTCCCCTCTTCTTTGAGAGCTCTATTTCTGAAAGTGATCAAAAGTTATGAATTGTTTCTCTGGTGCCTTTTTGTCATTGATGTCTAGTCCCTTCCTTTCCTTTTTCCTTTTTCTTTCCTTTTCCTCTAATTTCTCTCTAATTTCCATTGCATGCATATTTGTGTCTCTTCATCTCCCTTGTCTCCTATTTTACTTTATTTTTCATATTAAATTTCCATTTATTTCCTCTTTGCCCTTTGCCAATGCCTTCCCCAATTTACATAGCCATTACTAAAACATAAGTGATGTCCACTATAGTGATTTTTACTCCATTCAACTTGGAATATGTGTCCCATGACCTTGGTCTTATTTTATTTACATGGAAAATTTACCTGGGGCTGTTACAACCCCCCCCTTTGGAGAACACCATCGGTGTTATATGACACTTATGATCAATAAAATATACTTCTTATGGAGCTTTATAACATATCTCAATGCAGTATTTACAAGGAAAACTACTGTAAACCATGAAAAACACAACAAACATATCATTTATTGGATCTTTATAACACAACTCGATGCAATATTTACAATGACATACATACATTCATACATGCATTCACACACACACACATACACACACACACATCTATATACCAAAACTCATTTTCTTGAACCAAAAAATAAAGAAGGATATAATGCACACATCTGATCAACCATCTCCCATGTAGCTTCATCGAACCTAAAGTGATTCCACTGCACTTTAACTTGCTCTATTGCTTGGTTCTAGAGCATGAGCTATTTTCACTACAATATGTGTTATCACTATAAAATTTTTAACAAACTTGGATAGTTTGCATTTTTTCCTAAGTCATGGTCTTAGATAGGGGTTAAGTCATTTTTATGTTTTTAGAGTCTAAGTCATAGGGTTAGAGTCTCATTTCCACCATCAAATAAAGTCTAACAACCTTGTTTCACACTTTAGGGGTCCCATATTATTTTTTGAAAGTCATGTGTTTAGTCATTTTGGAAATTTTTTCGAATAAGCCACGAAACCACGTTTTCGTAGCACAGACAGTGTTAAAAACTACTTTTGCACTATGAAAAAACTGGTCTTTTCATTGCGCAAAACCCTGAAATTACATTACATGTGCTACGAAATTGGGGATTCGTAACCAATCTTTTCAAGCTGTAAAATCTATCAAATTTCGTTAAATTTTCATGATTAGGTGTTAGTCCATGAATCCTTCCTCACATATACAACCATTCATAACCATCATGAGATTCGTTAGGGATCATTTATCATTAGTCATTTTAAATTTGAAAGCGGATGGTTGTTTTTGGTTGTATTCTCTCATGCAAAAAACACTTGGTGCATGTCTTTCTTCGAATGATAAGCTTATGGTACGTAGAAACCAGAGCTTCTCTCAATTTTCAAGCAAGGCTGAACTAGTTATCAAGCGAGGCTAAACCCTTAATCAAGCAAGCAAGTTTCTCTGAAATCAAGCGAGGTAGTTTATTACAGGTTTTCTGAAGCCACAAGGATT
Source organism: Pinus albicaulis (assembly GCA_034641835.2). Lineage (NCBI taxonomy): Eukaryota > Viridiplantae > Streptophyta > Pinopsida > Pinales > Pinaceae > Pinus > Pinus albicaulis. The sequence continues at coordinate 324,221,541 of CM076569.1, read as the reverse complement.
TCGAGGGAAAGGTGACAGAGGAAAAAGAAACCACAGGTTAGGCCACTGTTTGAGAATAGAACCTAAAGGCATAGAAGCTCTCACCAAGGATAAATCAGTTGAAGAAGCCTTCAATAAGGTAGGATGCTAGAGATTCTGTGAAAAGATACAAGGAGGTCATAATCAAGTCACAAAAGAATTTGCCATTAATTTCACAGGTTCGAATACAAAGGTTGGATTTTTAAACTTGCCAATTTCTCCTAAAATTATATCATCAGTGATAGAGATTCCAAGGGGAGAATAAAGGTGGTTCAATAACTTCAGGTTTGAAATGGAACCTTGTAAAATATTTTTGAAGCCATAGTTTGTGGACACAGATTTAACCAAAGCAGTGCCAAGAGGTTATGTCAAGAATACATATGCTAACTTGCTCTCCAACATTCAAAGGTACTTCACCTATGAAGGAAGATACCATAAGGTGTATTCTTATCATTTCAAACTCTTATTGCATTTCACTGGAATAATTTCTCTAGAGTTGCCTTTCTTCCTGTTTCGAAGTTTGGCCAAGATGGTAGATAAGGTGCAGATGAAAATAAAGGATGTGAAACTTCATTATTCCATCATGGTCTAGTTAAATTAACTGTTTTGCATGAACTTCAGAGGGTGAATAGAGAATGGTCTGCATTTCTGTTTTTGTGTGGATTTGGGGTGGAAAGACATGGAACAGGTGTTAGCCCTAGGGCCAAAGAAAAATCACCATTAGAAACCACTGACCCCGCAGAAACAAGATCAAAGATATTTGTCAAGTTAAAGCCTAGAAAGCAAGTGAAAGAGCCAAAGATTAAAACACCAGTGATTATTCAAGAAACCCCTCAACCTGCACAAAAGAAGACAACCAAAGGTAAGGAAACACTACAGGAACAGTCAACCAACAAATCAACCTAGAAAAGATTGACCGGAGGTCAAATAGCAAGGGAAATGGGAAAAATAGTGGTTTCAGAAGAAGATCCAGGTTTAAAGGGTAGTTTGAATGATATTTTACAGGCTATAGATATTGAGGAATCTCCTTTAGTTTAGGCAGAGTTTGTAAGTTTGGATGAAGTGAAATCCAAGAAGATCAAGTCTTCCAAAAAACTAGATTTTAATGATGAAATTTCAAAATTTTTGTTCAAGCCTAGAAGGCCTCTAACTAGGAATTCAAAAAAGTTGCAAGGGCTAGATGTGGAGTTAGATAAAGCTGGAGAAGTTATAAATTTTTATGAGGAACCTATAGACCTTTCATCACCTATGCTTGAAGATGACAAAAACAGAGTTTTCAATACTAAAGAGAAAAGAGCAGTTATGAAGGAATTAAAGAAAAATTACGACTAGCTAATCTTGAAATTGCTAAGCTTAAGAAAAAAGAAAGAAAACATGTTGTTGAGAGGATAAATTTTGACAGAATTAAGGCTTTGTGGGAGCTTGAAAGAGTCTCAAAACTTGAAACATTTAGCAGTGAAGCTCAGTATTTTACCTGGGCTCTTCTTGCAATCAAAGAGGCTAAATTTGTGAGAAGGATAAATGTCAATTTAAGGGATACTAATAGAAGGTTGAAGAGGAAGATTGAAGATCTTGGAATCCAATTGACAAACTCTGAAGGTCAGCTACAACAGAAGTAAGGCAGTAAGTGACAAATCCCTAATACAGTTTTGTTTTGGGAAGAACACCACTTTTTGAAAACATTACAAAGTTGGCTTATGTTGTTTATTAAGGTCTATTAGCATCAAGGAAATTATTAAAAGGGTGTAAATATTCTTAAGATCTCAAGATGATGAAAAAGTGTAATAAGGAGATACACAATAGTTTCTTAGTGCGCTATGAAAATGCTGTAGATGACATACACAGTAGTTTCGTAGTGCCCTACGAAACTGCTGTAGGTGCAGTTTTAAAGCATTTTGTTAAGGTTTCAAGAGGTAAAACATCTGGTTTTTGAAGTGTGATGCTGCTAGAGGATGTAAAGGGTTTATAAATGAAGTTATAGGTGTTAAGGCAGAAGAAATTGGATGTTAATAGATGTTTATAAAGACATAGTCACTGCGCTATGAAAACAACTGATATTTTCGTAGCTCAGACACATCAACTCTATTTACACTCTTTCAAGGACTTAATTTTGCACAGGTGGAAGGGCATGGTTTTATGGAAGTGATAACACATGTCACTTTTCTAAAAGGGTCAATTTTTGTCAGCAAAAGGATTCGAGGAGCATAAATGAAGGATAAAACTATATTGTAGGAAACATGTTCCTAGTTTCCAGGACAGATAAGGGATAAGATAACAGAATATAACAACAAGGTTATGGACACCATCAAGGTTGAATATTAGGAAGAGCAGCTGTCAAACATAATATTTAATTCCTAGATAAGGTTTTTTTAGTCATAATAAGGAGTTTTACAGAACAGACAGTTAACTATCACATGTAATTAATAGTCAGTTTTAGAGTAAATAGGTGTCAATTTAAGATAGAATTCGAATTTCTCTGAAGATGGATGATAGAATCCAAGGTTGTAATGACTCTATAAGAGACATGAGGTTGAATTCCATCAGGTTGGCATTTTTTTGATTAAGCAAGAAAGCTGTGTTATTGTAGTAGACAATGTGTTTGATCTTAATACAGATATTGGCTTACTACTCAGGATTTAGAAAGAGTTTTTAATGTGTGATCTTCCTATGGCTTTCCTTATCTATATATTTGCAGTGGTATAAATATATGTTACTTAGAATTCATTAGAAAATTCTCTAACTTCTTGCATATGTTTGTAAACTGTGATTTGTTCACTCTGTTACTGTTTTGTTGATACACCTAAAAACTCTGAAATGCCCTGACTTCCATGTTAAGCTAAGTTTGATGTTTTGTGGAAACAAACCTTGACTCCATAGCCCAATAGATGTTTGTTGATCAGTAATTCAACCAGTCACACACTTTTATCCAATTTATTCTTAGAATTATCCATCTAATCTTTAATTCAAAATCTTAAATCTAGTGAGAGAGCCCTCTCAGGTTGAGGAGGCTAAGCCTCAACTAAACGTTTGGCTTGAAATAGTTACACTGAGGTAGCCTAAAAAACAGCCTATTAGGTCCTATTTTGGTGATAACAATATGCATTGTGGCTTTGTCTAGAACTCTCCATATAGTTCCACCTGCAATATAAACCAATCAATCACATGATCGACATCCTGCACATATCTCTTAAGGAATGCAACCTAGAAAACATCATGTACTTTCACTGTTAGCAGCATTGCAAGTTTGTATGTTACTAGTCGAATCCTCTCAAGGATCTAAAAAGGCCCACAATGTCGAGGTGCAAACTTGGCACATGACCTAATCCTCATGGAGCTCCTCTTGGGATTGATACGCAAGTACTCATGCTCCCTAGCCTAAAAATCCTTGAATTCTCTCTATCGATATGCGTAACTCTTTTACCTGTCCTGTGATACCTTCAAATTCATTTAAATAACTTGCATCTCTTGCTCCATCTCAACCAACATATTCGATCCAATCAAAACCCTATTGACTAGATCACTCTAGCTGATAAGAGTGTTACAACTACGCCCATAAATAGCCTCAAATGGGCTCATCTTCAAGGATTCCTGATACCCATTTTTATAAGAAAACTCTACTAGTGGAAGATACTCCCAATTCATCTACTAATGCATGACATACATCCTCAAAATATCCTCAAGGATCTAGTTAACCCTCTCTATCTGTCCATATGTCTGCGAATGATAAGTTGTACTAAAGGCTAACTATGTCCCCAAGCCCGCAAAAAAATCCTTCAAAAACTTGGAAGTGAACTTGACATCTCCGTCTGATATGATCTTCTTGGGAACTCCATGCAACCTCAATATCTCCCTAATGGATAACTGAGCTACCTCACCAGCTGGATTAGTAGAATTCACTACAATAAAGTGAGCTACCTTGCTCAACCTATCAACCACAACCATGATGGAATCATGCTCCCTCGATGTCGTAGGAAATATTGTAATGAAGTCATTAGAAATGACCTCCCATTTCCATTTTGGAATCAAAATAGGTTGCAATAGACCAATAGGATGCTTGCATTTTTCTTTCACCTGCTGATATTCAAAACACCTTGCATAAAATCAACCAACTCTTTCTTCAAATTTGGCCAACAGTAGAATTTCTTAACAACTATCAAATTCTTCTAGTATCCTGGGTGGTCTAAATACGACTTGACATGAAACGCTCTCAAGAAAATATTCTTCAACTCGCTACTATTTGACACCTAAATCCTACTCTTGAATTTGACCACGTCATATACTGTAAGGTGATAATCCTCAATCTTATCACCTTCAACCTGTTGCTACAATATCTACTTCAACTGTTGATACCTTTCATCATGCTGCTGTTCTTGCAAGATCCACTCCTGTAATCCTATCCTATAAGAGCTCACAACTGAAATGTGATTTACCTGCACTCTTTTACTAAGAGCATCCACAACCCTGTTCTCTTTTCCCTTGAAGTACCTAATCTCAAAATCAAACTCATTTGGAGTAGCTAACCATCGAGCTTATCTTGCATTCAGATTGGGTTAGTCAAACAAATACCTCGGTCCACTGTGAGCACTCATCAAAATGAACCTCCAACCAAGGAAATAATGCCTCGGCATATTCAATGCATGAATGATTTCTACCAACTCAAGACCATGATTCACATAGTTCTTCTTGTGCTCGTTCAACTTCGTTGATTCCTAGCAAACCACCCATCCTTCCTGCATAAGGACTCCACCAATTCCTTGCTTACACACATCTATACAAACCACAAACTCCTTATCAAGATCTGTAATATTCAAAACTAAAGCATTTGTAAGAAAATTATTCAACTGCTCAAAACTAGCTACACACTTGTCGGTCCATTCAAACTTATTCCCTTTCCTTTGTAAAGTTGTAAAAGGATAGCCAATCTTAAATAAGTTCCCGATGAACCTCTTGTAATAATATACTAGTCCCATGAATGATTTAACCTCATAAACATTTCTTAGAACTGGCCTCTTGATCTGAAATTAAAATTGAAGGTTTCATGTAAATTTTTGCAAGCTAGTTTATGTCCTATGGGAAATGGATTGTGATTGCAAAAGCGCACAAACTAAGTTAATTTTTATGCATTTTAACAGTTAAAAATGGAAAATAAACAACATCAGAACACAAAAATTTGATGACGAATTTCACCCCTCCTAGGCTACGTCTCTGGGTCCAGCTTCTAATGGCCACCCTTTATATTTTATGCTCAAATTGCAAAAAGATTTTTTTTTTTGCGTCCAAAACACCCAAAAACCCCTGTGTAGGATCTTCTTGGGCTTAAAAAGGCTGAAAATTGGTCAAGTTAGGCCTCATTCTCCATTCTTCCTATAAATATTTTCTACAATGCAGCCTACTCTGCAAAATGAGCAATGAACTGCTTTGTTGGCACATTGGTATGTTGCTCCGTTAGTGCAATGGAGATCATGGGTTCGATCTGCATTTGGTGGCGTATGTTATGATTTTTTTTTTTATAATTTTTTTATAATTTTTTAATACGTGGTTCAATCCCCATTTGAGCTCCGCGCCCCTCGTTCTTCGGTGCCACATGTCTGTGGGCTATGGGGACGGGTAGTATGCCATGCACCTCAACCCTCGACCCCGCCCCCACCAGTCACATGTTAACTCCCAACGTCGAGCCCTTATCTCTGCACCCCTTCCGCTATAGCCTTGACTCCTTTTGCGGGTGGTTACATTTTTTATCAGAACCATGGGTTGGGGCATGGGTAGGGTGCCACTCCCCAGCCCTCCCACCATTTTTTCGGTCATATAAATTACTATAACACCTAGGGCTAGGCCAGTTAGGTGCGCCCATCGACCTGACCCTCCCCCAATGATTATTATGTTTGAATTCAAATACAAATCTTCCGCATAGTTATAAAAAGAACCAATGTGGCGTATTGGTAGAGCGGACGATTTGTAACATGGAGGTCATGGGGTCAAAACCTATGGAGGCCCATCCAATCCATAACCAAATTTTTTGCACAAAAAACCAAGACACGTGGTGCCATTTGGTTGGACCATATGGTGACCTATGATTGGTCCACCACAACAACGTTTCTACTAATCACCATGCACCACATGCCCTTATATCATTGGTCCAACATGTCAACCATACATCCCAGTCAGCTGATGACATCAACATGATGTCATCATATGGACCGCCACATGGAATGCATACACTACCTAGTCAACCCTACAAGTTGACCTTTTTATTGTTTGTCAAAAAATTCAGAATGTGATAACTTCCTCATGCAATGTCGAATTGAGGCGATTCAAGCATCATTGGAATCAAAACAACGGGTTCTACGATTTAGCGCTGATTTTAGGAGAATTTGAGCACTTTCATTTTTTAGCATATTTTTTATCCCCCAGATCATTCCTCCCCCACTGGAAGATTTTGGACAACCGAAAGTTATTTTTTTACTCAGAAAATGAAAGTAAAACTCCCTCAATTTCTAAATCTTTATCCACCTTGATTTTCTTAGATTAGTACCTTCGGATCCCTACTCAAATATACTCCACATTGCCTCTGCATGAAGTTCGTATCCTCCTATCAAGAATTGAGTCTTCTTGCGATTCATTTAAATATTCGAGAGAAAAATATTATATAGATGTAATCTAAACATTCTATTATTGATCATCAATCATTGGAGGCTCATACAATCTCAAGTTTTCCACATTCACAACAAAATAAATTTGCATGTAAGGTGACAAATATAATTGGAAAACATTGTTACCAATCTTCTCTAAGATTTTGAAAAGACCATATTTGATTGGCTTGAGATTTTTACCTTTACCTTCTAGTATTTCCTTGCTGATGTACATCCAAAATTGGTCTCCCACTTGAAAATCATGATCAACTCGACACTTATCATGTCTTTCTTTTTACTTAGCTTTGATTTTCTCCAGCTGTTCTTGTACCCTTTGATGCACTAGATTAATTTGTTCAATGAAATGCTTGGCTTTGTCCACATCACTATATCCATCTACTAGAATATATTTACCAAAGATAAAATCTAAAGGATAATTTATAAAATAACCCAAACAAGATTCAAATGGAGATACTTGTGTAGATGAATTATTGACACGATTGTAGGCATGTTGGATGTAATGTAAATTCTCAACCCAAAGTTTGGGATGCTTACCACAATATCCCCGAAGGAGATGCACTATTTTTCTGTTCACTACTTCTATCTGGTCGTCATTTTGCGGATGTAATGATGTGATCTTCTTCAACTTTGTGTCCATGAGTTCCCAAAAACTTTACAAAAAGTTCCCAACAAATTGATAATCTCTATTAGAAATAATAGAAGTGGGTAAACCAAAGTGAACCCATACATTTTGGAAGAACACATTTGCAGTCTGTTCAAATAAATTTATTTATTACATGGCATCAATACACACATTTTGTTGAAACAGTCTACAACAACATACAAATAATCATGACGTTTCCTAGACATTGGTAGTCCCCCCAAAAAATCCACAGAAATACTTTCCCAAGGACAAGAAGGGATAGGAAGTGGAGTGTACAAATCCAATTTCCTATTACTTAGCTTGCTAGTAGCACACATGGAACATCATTTCAAATATCTTGAAATAGTTTCATTCATGCGAGGCCAATAACAATACCTTTGAATTTGAGCAACTGTTTTTCCTACACCAAAGTGGCCAGCAATAGCAAAAGTGTGGGATTCCCTTATGACATTAACTCTTTGACACTGTGGAACACATAATTTCCAAGATGATACAACAAATTGTTATGAACGTGATAATCTAACTCTTCAACATGATTTCCTTGACTCAAAGTTGCATAAACATCTTTAAAATATTCATCTTGAGCCTATTTTTCAATATAAATTTCATGCATGATTGAGTTATGCTTAAGAATAAAATATGCATTAACAATATGCCTTGATAAAATATCAACAATTTTGTTGTATATACCTTTATTATTCCTGGTTACTAAATGGAATTGTTGTAGGAATCCCATCCACCTGAAACGTCTATCTTGTTGTACCTTGGTTTGCAATTGTAAATATTTCAAAGGTTGATAGTGCGTATGAATAATCATTTCTTTACCCATCAAATTATGCTTCCATTTCTTCATGATTTGTACCAAATCATACAACTCTTTATCATAAGTTGGATAGTTAATTATTGCATTGGTAAAGGTTTTAGAATGATAACATATTGGCTTACCATGCCACAACAAAACTTCTCCCATAACATATTCGTTTGCATTGGTTTGAATTTCAAATGGATGCTTAAGATACGGAAGTGCTAGAAATAATGTTGTACTGATTTTCTCTTTCAAAGTGTTGAAGGATTTCTTCTGCTTGGCTCCCCATTGAAAGACCTATTTAACACTTTTCAAAGCATGTAATGGTGCTGCAATGAATGAGAAGTTAGGGATAAATTTTCTCCAATATTGGGTTGCTCCCAAAAAGCTCCTAAATTCTGTTACATTGGGTTTAGTCCAATTCACATTGACATCAACTTTTGATGGATCAAACTTCAATTCACCCCCTCCTACAATATGACCGAAATAAACCAAAGAGGTTTTCCAAAATTCACATTTAGACATATTCAAATACAAATTCACCTTTTCAAGACATATGGAAGTTGTTTCACATGCTTGACATTCTATTCACGAGTCCTATTAAAAATTAGAATATCATCTAAGTAGACTACAAAAAAATCATCAAGGAATGGTCACAATACATCATTAATGGCGATGCTTATTTCCAAAGCTATCCATCCATAAATGCGCCTGGGAAATAAATTCCCACCGCTGGATGATGTACCTACTTTAATCCTATGGTGGAAATTTATTTCCCAGGCGCATTTATGGTTGGATAGCCTGGGAAATAAGCTTCGCCATCATTCATAACTCTCATGAATGTAGCAAGTGCATTGAAAATTCCAAACGACATAACTAACAATTCAAACAAACCTTGTTTTGTATTGAAATTAGTTTTCCAAATATTATCTTCAACAATCCTTATCTGATGATAACTGCTTCTCAAATATAACTTATTATAGTAAAAAAATTCCTTTAATTGATCTAGCAAATCATCAATGCAAGGAAGATGATAATGATTATTTATTGTGATCTTGTTCAAAGATTGGAAATCCACACACATGCACCATGTACCATATTTCCTTAGAACCAAGAAAATAGGAGACCCACAAGGAGATGTGTTAGGATTGATGACCCCTTTGTCAAACAAATCTTGAATTTGCTTCTTGATCTCCGCGTTCTCCAAAACTGACATTCTATACATGGTAATATTTGGAAGCGGTGCATCCGACAACAAGTGAATCTCATGTTGGATTCGTCTTTTTGTAGGTAAACTTTCAGGTTCCTGAAAAATCTTGTCATAAGTGTTAACAACGTCAACCAATTCATGCTTGAGTTTAGAATCACATCCCGTGAGAGCTTCATATTCAACAATATCTTTAGCTTTAGTCATCAACAACACAAAATTATTACTAGCATTTACAAACCTTTCATCTGACCAACACTAAAAAGAGATAACTTCATCTTCTTGCAATGTGCTCTAACAATATAGTCAACTCCATCTTTAAAAATTTTATATTTGTTCTCATGACGATATAATATGGCTTTTTGGTCATACAAGTATGGAATCCGTAAAACAATCATGCAAATATCAAGTGGTACAACATCAAGCTCTACCTCATCCATAAAATTAGTAGTGATGGAGAATTCGAGTTTACATTTTCTTGTTTCTTGTAATTTGCATCATCACATACCCAACCAAAATGGTAAGGTTTGTCATGAGGTGTAGTTTCTAAATTAAGTTTCTTGACAATTTCTTTAAATATAACTTTGACTTGGGAGGCACTATTAAACAATGTATCAACTTTAGTATATTTTGTAATGACCCTGATATGGAAAAGCTCACTTCTTTCTTTATCATTTTGATATTCAATAGGATTACTAGAAGAACTAGCACTTTAATTATAGGCTATATATTTCATTCCCATGGCTGTGATTTTGGTTTCATCACCTAAATCAAATCCTAGATCTTGTTGAGTTGTAGCAACTATCTTTTGTTGCCCCTTGTTATTGAACTTCTTTGGTCTCGTTTCTAGATGTAATTTCCAACGATGGTCTTCATCATGGCCATATCTTGAGCAATGTTTACAGGTAAGTTTCTCTCCCTATTTATTGATAGTAGCATTTTTTTTCCCTTTTCCTTTAAACTTCCCCTTTCCTCTGTCTCCATATTTAAAAGGTTTCTTGCTAGTCTCTTGAGTAACATTCTTGCCTCTTGATTCAAAATGAGTTTACTGAACACATACTTCATCTAGATTGTTGGGATTAAACATAAGTATAATATATCTCAAATAAATTTAATCCACTTATGTATTTAAGGAGAGTTTCTTGTGAAGGCAAATCAATATCAAGGATTATAGCTCTTCTTCTAAATTCTTGTGTGTAACTTTGGAGCCTCTGATCTTTAGCTTGTCTAAATTTTTTCCAATCCACAATTTCTTATTCCATGTAAGATAATGGATACAATTTTCTTCATAATGTAGCTATACAATTTTTTCAAGAAGAGATAATTTTACCACTTTTCTTTAAATATTCTTGAGTTCTGGCCTCCCACCAGATGAAAAATGCACCTTCCAAGCGAAAAGAAGCAAGTTGGATCTTTGTGAAATCATCATCAATCTTTTGAATCTTGCTATAGAATTCAATTTGAAGAACTTAGTTATCCAACTTTTCAACATTTACTTCCCCATTGTACATAGGAAATTAAAACATGAAATCAAGCTTAATCAAAGGATGCTTAGCATGTTCTTTTGGAGATGGAGGAGGAGTAGGTCTATGAGATGAAGGAGGTGAGGATGAAGGTGTATGTTGTAACTTATTTTTAACCTTGTGATAATTTGTACATTTCCTTTTATTTTCAAAAAAAGAAAAGAAAAAAAGAGAGAAAAATATAAATTAAAAAGAAATAAAAATAAGAAAAGAAATATAAAAATAAAAATATCAATAGAAAGAAATGAAAGATAAAAGGGGAATAAAAATAAAAAAAGAAATTATTATGCCCCTAGAGCCAGCGAGCAGGTTTAATTTCCGCTCTTTATTTTTATCATATTCAACATTTAAAAATAAATTTCTTTATTTGTAATAAAGTCAATTTGATTGACCGTCTACCAAAGAAGTAAATTTCTTGTAGCTTTCAACGACCACGATTGGGTGCGCCAATATCAACCACCCCTGATGAATTGAGGGACGCTCCGCATTCTCGAAAGTTAATGGAGGGGGGGAGTCCACAAAGAGGTTTCATCCAACTCCACTTTTAATACGTGGCAGACTCTTATCGATTACGATACCCCTCCTCTTAAAACCAAAAACCGTTGGAAGCCACCCGTAAACCGCTCATCGCCTTCTACCAGTTGTCCCACCATTTCCGCCTGCCGCCAACTTCATGTTATGGCTAGCCATCACCATTCCTTCTGCTAAACCTAACAGGTGACCGTTACATCATTTAACTCTCCCGCAAACATTCATAAGCATTAAAACTCCATGCCAATAACCATTATGCCAATTAAAGGTCGTTACGATTTCTTTGATAAATTTTGTGATCCTTTCCAGAATAGATTCTTTCGCTATTCTGCATGCAACCATAACTCCTAGCACAACACCAAAATAAAATTTCAAAGAATAAAAACCCTCAATCATCACTATTTCCAGGTAATTATCCAATTCTACTCAGTAATTTTATTTTTCCTAAATGGCTACCCAAAAAGGAAAATCTAAATTGTCTGTAGATAATCCTTTGTTTCCCCTTGTCATTAATTTATATGAACTAGACCTCATTGGCACCCATTTAAAAATTGTTGAAACCAATTGTGAATTTGGCTTATATGAACTTCACAATTGGGCGTTTTAGAAATAAGAAGATGCCAATAATGAGTTTTCCTTTTGGGAATACTTAATACCTGCACTTTGTTTCCCTTAGACATATCATTTTCCATAATTTATCACTTGGTGTGAAGCTTGATACCTTCTTAGTTTGAGAGCTATAATCTCTCAAAATAATGAAAATTTGTTTTATATAACTTTAGAATCAATCTGTCAGGCCCTCCAATTAAACCCTTAGGATTCCCTTCACCCTTTTTCCATCGATGCTCTAATGGAAATTTACTAAAGACTTTATTTTTTAGAAAGAACACATATTTTTAAATCCTTTCTACCAGAAAATTTTGAATTACCAAGGACAAACCCACCTTGTCCCTTTGCAATGTTACCTAAGATGTCTAGGAAGGATATTTCCTTAGTTTCTTGTCTATTAGGATAACCCAATGATCAAAGCGTAGATGAAGTTATTTTGGGGTTTTTATCAGTCTTTTCTTCTGGTAAGAAACCTTCAATCCTATTCAATTACAATCAGTTTTTGTCAGATGCAATTAAAGATCAGGTCTTGAAATTTAGTGCCGAGGGTCATTCAAGCACCAGTTAGTTTTGGTCTACTTATGCTTATATAATCAGTCAAAATGATTCCAGTTTCCTTTACATAAATTGGATGCTGAAGGAAAAGCACAATCAATGATTCATTGGACCGCATTAGTGAGGAAAACTTTTGAAGAATTTTCTTTTATTGATTTTTTCATTCAGTCTTTGTATACAGAAATTTGTTTGTTGAATAGTGATGCAGTTGCCAGAGTTTCGACAGAGATCAAAAGGATTCAACATTTGATTGAGTAGTCTAAATTTGAAGACTAGTATTTGTACAAGAATTTTACAAAGATTAGGATCTATGGATGTGAGCTCCCACCTTACAAGTTGCCATTATTTCTCCCCATGAGGATTTTTGCACTAGAATACATTGGGAAGATGATGAACATGGATGATGTTAATTTTGTTTTGAGGGAAAAAAAGGCTCAATTTAGACTAAAAGAAAACTGTTAACACCAGAAAATCGTATAGGCACAAGACATTAAAAATGTCAAGCATAAGGTACAGATGAAGATTTTTAGAGAAGAAATACATTCAAACAGACTAAAATTTAATTTTTTCCTAAGGTTCAGAAGGAAATTAAATGATAGTGCACCTGCATCAAAGGAATTTTTCACACAACATGGCTATGCCTTCGATAGCCACGCGGTCTTGAAGATCGTGAAATGTCACCATCTGGAACCACTTGGCACACTTGGTTAAGATGATTCTCTGACCAGTACTGTCAAGGACAACCAGATTTGAGCCACCTTGAGGAGTAAATGCAACCCACAAAGGAATCCCTCCTCCACTCTTGTGTCACTATCCATCTTGGGCCAAGATAAGAGGAAGGTATTCAAAAAATGTCTATATAAGCCAACCTTTGGAAGAATAATGAGAGACACATTGTTATGATGGCCAAATTTCTTCATAGCAAACGAAATTGCATAGTAAAAAATTAGAGGGATTGAAAGGAATCATATGTTGGCCAACCAACATCTCAGTCCAAGATAGAGAGGTTCACCACTTGATCTTGACCTACCATCCTTTAAGAGAGGGAAGAGATGCTTGCAGGAAATCGAGGGAAGGATACCTTCTTGTTTTGGGTATTTGAGATCCATAGCTCAAAGGACCATTTTCAAGTGTTTAGAATTGTATCCTTTTTATGACCATCATCTAATAAAGGGATAACTCTCTGCCTGTGTTATCAGGTTGTTTGATCCATCAAGCTTTTGTATTTTGTATCTTGTGTTTTGATTTGTTCTTAGTGTTGTATGCTTAGTTTTCCTTCAAAATTATTTTACATTATGTCAAATCTGTTCCACTAACAACAGGCGATCATTTTTCTCTGTGACCTTGTGCAGGTAGTAGACAACTTGCTAAAGAAGTATATTTTTTATGCCCTTATGCCAAATACACTACGATAGGAATGACGACTCCACTGGATTATTTATTTTTGAGTTAATGGTTGTTGATGCAAGTTCTTCTTCCTACTTAGTTTTTTTCAAACCACCCTTACATCCTCTTAACATCTCCAATCACGCAGTGAAAAGTTTTCCACAACATAGGAAGCAATTTTTCTTCATTCTGCCCGCCAATGCGCTTTGTGCTCCGACAGACGCACGCTCTGCGCCGGTGGGAAGATAAAACACACGGCAGACTAGCAAGAATTTTTTTTTGCTACTTTGTCCCATCTTTAAGGTGAATCTAAACCCATAATGAATTGACATCAATTTATCTATGTATTTCACTACTATTGGGACACCCAGGTGCTATGTTTAACGTCAAATTAGCTTAGCAACTAGGTAGTTTTAATTTTAGTATTTTATTTCACAAATTACATATAGTTTAAATAGGGTAAAATTAAGTGGCCTTAAATCCATGTATGTTTGATGAAAAAATTATTTGCTAATAATGGATACAAAACACGTAGCTTAATTAGTAAAGAGTAAGTGGCCCATATATCCACATATATTTTTTCTAGTTCAAGTTTTTCAAATTTTTGCATTAGGAATTGGGACTAAGACCAAACTATAAAAAAGAAAGCAAGTAATCTTTGCCACCCTTGCACCTCATGGTGGGCCTGGGTATGCATATGAACGCTTTCCTAAGACAATTTTCCATCTACCTATAGTGAAAACATAGTCTAACTAGGCAAGGTGTAAGTGGCCCATAATCCGCACATCATTTTAAATTTTTGCAAGGAACAATCACACATATGGTAATTAGAAAAGGATTTTAAAGGATCAATGCATATCCACATCTCATAAGAATTGGACCATAAGGCACCCAGTGTGGTGGGACCTTTATCCTCTTCTTATAGTTACTTCACCAAAACACACCCTAAGAAAAATGGAGACTCTCTAAAACTAATCATTAACCAAACTCACTAAATTATCCCCACAGGGGCCATAGAAGAAATTATAGTCTACGCTAGGACCATCAGGGGTAGGCCTCCAATAAGTCAATGTGGTCATAATACATTTTGAAACATAGATGGTTACTTTTTATGGAGCTTCAAATCCGTCTATCCGCCCATGGAACGAATACTCGAGCCTTACTATAGACCCATTTCAGAGGGGGTTAAGATTAGGCCCAATGTGTGCAGTAATTTTTGAGGCTACCTGACCCATTTGGTGCTCGGTAATGGTAGTTGTTAGTATGAATCTTTCCTCGTGAAAGATCACTTTAGCTACACATAAAAAATAGCCCTAAAATCAATTATGGCTGTCAATATATTTAGGTCTGCGGTTAGTTGATTCAAATAATGCTGCACAAATCTAGATCTAAGCATAAAATATATTAAGCAGTAAGAATAAAATGTAGCTCCATGCATCCAATAGACAAGACAAGAACGATGTATTTGAAAATAATTTTTTATATTATATTAAAAAGGGGCACCTGAGAGGAAAAAAACAAAGGTGTTTTCCAGTTCTCCTCAATGGGATGGGTTCTTGACAGTCCTCAGCATTTTAGATCTAAAAGCTCTCTCTTTGGTTGGTGTAGAAATCCCAGACAAACATAGAACTCAATGGGAGCTCACAAGGAAAAAACTGGAGAAAATGTGACCAAGTGTATAGATCCAGAGTGATCTAATAGGCAACAAAAGGTGACTAATGAATGGGGAAAACCCTTCTATTTATAACAAAATATTGGGGCGATCTAGAACTTGGTGCATGAATAAAATATTATTAATCAAATTCTAGAACCATCCTTTAGGAATATTTTATTATATTTGTTGGAGGGAAAAGGATTTTTGACTTGGGTCAATTCCTTTATTTATAAATAATAAATAAATAAATGATTTATTTATTATTTTAAGGAAATGGTGGGAGTATAATTAAATAAATAATGATTTATTTAATTATTTATAAATGATTTAGTCAAATTTAACTAGGAATATTATTTAAATAGGATTTAAATAACTTATTCCTAGGAAATAATCAAATAAATAAGGATTTATTTAATTGATTTCCTTGTTTTGGGTTAGATATGACCAGGAAATATAAACAAATATAGGTTTGTTTATTATTTCCTTTTTGGGTTTCCTGTTTAGACCATAAAAAACTTAATAAAGGTGTTTTACTAAGTTATTTTACATAGTGAAAGCAATTTTACTTAGGGTAAAATTGGTCTTATATGGTGTACTTGGGTTCATCTAATGATAATAGCTTAGATGACCAAAAAATGGTGTAACAGATTGCCCCCCAACATACGAGTGTTAGGAGCAAATCATAGAACCGAAGTACGTTGTAAGAACTCAATCACTAGACATCAAGAGGGAAGTCAGAGATAAATGTAAGGTAGTCTGATGTGCTAAAGGACTAGACCCTGAGGAGACGAGACTTACAGGTGCAACAAGTCTTTGGTTTATGAAGTGGTACCTGTGCTAAAGGCGGCGGGGGAGGCATACCTATGCCTGTCGAGACAAAGTATAAAAGAATAGTATGTCTAGTAAACAAGGAACTGAACTATAAAGTACATGTTGGCCTAAATACGAGCCAGAAAATAAAATGATGAATCCCACATACATGCTGTGCCTGGAATAACAGCCAGGACTTATACAATAATATTTTAGTACTTGAGATACAAATACACCCCAAATGCTCCCTATACATGGGGAAGGGCTCGCAAAATCTGACTGATACATGCAAATCGAAAAGGCGCTGCAAGCGGCTGATGCCGACATCAGCAAATGTAAGGAGCTGCATCAAAGGCTAAAATGAAGAAGTCGTTTGTGCATGTGGGGGGATACCTGTAGGGCCACCCCCTCATGAGGGTTGAGACATCTCACACACACCGGGGAATCACCAATAGTTGCTACTGCATCACTGGACCATCAAGTATACGGATCACAATCATGCTGAAAGGAGCTTGAGCCAAGGTACACCGCCCTCTAGACCTGGATTCTGGAGTAAATGAGCTGATGTCGACAGAAGGAGGTCTGCCATAGGTGAGGCAATAAGGGATCCCAAACTAAGGCACGAGAGAAAATAGTAGAGTGACTAACAAACGAACACAAATGATGATGATGAAATGATGAAAGGTCCAAAGGGGACCCAAAAAACATGAGTACAAAATGGTATTTGATGACGGAAATCGACACCAACAAGAAGAAATATGGAGGAAAAGCGGTGCCCCAAGGAAAAGTGTTGTAAGTGAGGAAATCCGATTTGGAGGAGAGGGGAAGTAAGACTTCGTGGACAACATGTGTCCTGGTGAAGTAGTGAATGATGAAAAAAAACATATGCTGGCTATCTACAAGAAAATAAAACATGCATTTCGAGCGGGAAATGATAAGGGTAATATATCTTAAGATAGAGTGCATTGCGAGGATTAGGAAGGGGGTGGCCTTCAAAGTCCTCTAAAAGATATGCCCCCTTACCAAGATCTTTACTGATGATGTAAGGACCTAGCCATAATGAGTCAAACTTCCCATGACCGAGGGTATCGTGGGCCTGGTCATATACTAGAACAAGGTCACCTTCATGAAAGGTTCGAGGGTGTACTTTTCGGTCATACTGAGCTTTGGTGTGCTTTTTGGCCGCTTCAAGAGTTTGCAATGCAACACGACAGTCTTCAGAGGCACACTCAAGCATGATAAGTCATTGTTCTAGAGGTTGGGTATCAGGGAGAAGTTCAACGGCCAATTGAAGGGAAGGAATTTCACACTCGATTGGTAAGACTGCCTCCTCACCAAAGACAAGGTGGAAAGGAGTGAAATCGTTGGCGGTTTTAACAGAAGTACGATAAGCCCACAAAGCAGGGAAGAGCATAAGATGCCAATTGGTTTTGTGCTTATTCACTGTTCGTTGAAGCATGGTCTTAAGAATTTTGTTGACTACTTCAACTTGGCCATTCCCTTAGGGGTAATAGGAGGATGAATATTGGTACTCAAAACCAAATAGTGAGGATAGCTCATGCCAAATCTCATCTTCAAAATTTCGGCCATGGTCAAAGACCAATTGTTTTGGAACTCCGAATCGAGTAATGATGTGGCTAAAGAAAAAGAGGGCTACGGTGGCTACCGTATTATTGAATGTTGGCATAGCTTTGGCCCATTTTGTGAAATAGTCAACCACCACGATGATATATTTATGGTTACCAGCAGATGGAGGTCGACATTCCATGAAGTCGATGGTCCATTTACACAAAAGGACTAGCTGTGACGACAGGATGGAGGGGAGCGGGGGGAGCTCATGCCTTAGGGGAGAAATGTTGGTAATTGGAACAGTGTTTGATTGCTTCAATGCAATCGTTGAAGAGAGAAGGCCAAAAATACCCAGCACGCATGATTTTTTGGGCGGTGGCGAGGCCGGAGAGGTGGCCGCCATAAGCGCCACTATGACAGGCGTTGAGGACTTGCTCAGCTTCAGCGTGTGTGAGGCAATGACGAAGGACAATATCTACTCCGCGATGATAAAGGTCGTCACCGATGAGAAGGTAGCGAGGGGCTTGGTGTCGGATACGTAATCGAGCATCACAATTAAGATGAAGAGTGAAATTTTGGGTTCCCAAGTAAGTAAGGATGTCACCGTACCAAGGATCGTCGGTGGTGATGGCGAATAGATGTTCATTGGGAAGAGCATCATTAATTGGAGGGTCTTGCGTTCCAGTAGGTAAATCAGAAATGAGTTCAACGAGGACTAAACCTTTCTTGCTTTTTGGGGTGACAAATTCAAGGTCAAATTCTTGGAGGATAACAACCCAACGAGCATATTTCCCACTGAGGATGCGTCAAATCAATAGGAAAGTCATGGGGTTGGAATTAGTTACGACCTTGGTGGAACACATGAGGATATAATGACGCAACTTTTGGACCGAGAACACGACAGCTAGCGCTATTTTTTCTTCATGTGAATATGACACAGGTGGACCGGCAAGGTTCTTACTGACATAATAGATCACATGCTCTACACTATTATCATCCTTCTAGATAAGGACACTGGAAACCGAATAGGTAGAAGCGGAGATGTATAGGATGAAGTCTCGGTCAAAGTCAGGAGGACGGATCAAGGGAGTGGATTTGAGAGCATGCTTGAGGGCAGAAAAAGACTCTTGAGCATATGTATCCTAAACAAATGGGGAGTTAGATTGAAGAAGCCTAAGGAAGCCATGTGCGGTAGTGGCATAGTTAGCCATGAATCAGCGAAGAAAATTAGCTTTACCTAGAAGACTTTGAAGCTAGCGTAAGGTATAAGGAATAGGAAGTTCAAGAATGGCTTGAACCTTCAAAGGATCAAGAGTTATCTCGTCTTTAGATACTATGAAGCCGAGGAGACGGCCGGCGGGAACGCAGAAGACAAATTTCAATGGGTTAAGGAAAATATTATACTTGCGACATCGGAGAAAAATGGTATGCAGATCATGGAGGTGCTGCACCTGATGTTTAGAACGGGTAGTGAGGTCGTCTAAATAGGCAAGGATAATATGAGCTAAGTCATGGAAACAATAAGACATGGCTCGCTGAAAAGTGGCACCGGTGTTTTTAAGGCCAAATGGCATGACTTGGTATGCAAAAGTGCCCCACGGACTAATGAACGTGGTTTTAAGTTGATCAGCACGACGGATAACGATTTGGTTGTATCCGGAGAAACCATCCATAAAGGATAGCATATCGTGCCCCGCACACTCATCAATGATTTGGTCAATAAATGGTGTGGGGAAGTTATCTTTGGGACACACTTTGTTCAGATCACGAAAGTCAGTACAGACTCGAATAGTGCCTTGTTTTTTGAGGACGGGAACAGGGTTGGACACCCAAGTGGTGTAATCAATGGGATAAATGAAACCAGCTTTCTTGAGCTTATTGATTTTGGCTTTGATGGCTTCACGTCTGGAGGGATGAATGGGTATCAACTTTTGACGGACTGGAGTGGCATCAGGCCATGTGTTGATATGATGTTCAACAATGGCGAGATCGAGTCCGTGCATTTCTGAATAAGACCAGGTGAAGATATCACGGAATTCTTTGAAGAGTTTAGTGTAGGCTTCAATTTTTTCTGGAGTGCATTGGGCGCCCATGGTGAAATGTTCTTCGATTCCTGGTTTGACAGAGATGTTTATTTTTATGGTAGGAGAGATATTGGCCATATTACCTTCTTCGAAAGCGTCAGTTGCAGGAATGGGATTTTTAAACCAATCGACCTTATCGGGAATTAAGTCTTTAGATTCGACAGCATATTGGTCATGGGATTGATGTGGGAGGAAATATGCACGATGGTGCATATCTTCCCACGGAAAATTAGGTTCGGTCATGGCTTCCATGATGTCTTCATCTGACTGGAAGATGGGAAGAGTGGATGGAAGAGGTTGACCTGATGAGGTATAAATGTGAGACTATTGAGTGTGATGGGAAGGGCTCACATGCGCGATGTCATGCAAAGTGACAGAGTAAGCAGATGAGTGATCAGGTGAAACATTGGGGGAAGGCACTAAGGGGTCAGTTTTCGAGAATCACGGTGATGAGGAAAGGTAAGAAATGATGGCTGAAGGTTCGGTCATTTCAATATCAGGATGGGAAATGTTAATGGGGGTAGACAGGTCGTCTGGTGCTAGTGAAGAAGGTATATGGTTAAGCGTGACTTTGAATTGGCGGTAGGCGGCTAAAGAGGAACGATACTCATCAAGGCGGGGGCAGAGGTGGGTATAGTGTCCATGGAAATCACACAAAGAACAAGGGTGATTGGTACGCAAGTTTTTAAGTTTCAGGATGGAATTCAGTATGGTGACATAGACCTCAGGGATATCTGATTCCGGAAACGTTTCATTGAACATGGTCTTGAGAGGTGGTAATTCCGGACAGGTATGGGTGGCATGACCGACAACATCACACAAAGCACACTGGATGGTGTGCTTTGGAGGCCGAGGAGGGGCAGGGTATGTCGGGGTAGCCTTTTCCTTTGATGCCCCCCTGTGAGCTTTACCATTATTACCTGAAGCGGTTGCAACAGGAGGTGGTTCCTGTTGAGGTGACTGAGGTACTGTTGCAGCGGGAGAAGTCATGGGGATTGGTTGAACTAGGGTCAAAGTAATATATGGTTTGGGTTGACCCGGCAGGGTAGAGGGTAGAGGGTCAAGATACTAGATGGGTATACCCAAGGTCAAGTTGGTGAGGGATAGGGTGGCCAAGATAGGGACCGAATAAGCTACGGGAGGGGGAGCAAGGAAAGGTATCTGACCAGCAGGGAAATGGCTAGGAGGAATGGTACCAAGAGGGTTGATATCGGGTGGAATCGGTCCAGGAGGATAAAGAGGTGCGGGGGGACGGTGCGTAGAAGAAGGTTCAGAAGGAAGAAGGCTAGCTAGCAGGGGCGAAGGGCTAGGAGCAGGTTGAGGTTGAGGTTGCTAACTAGCCAAAGTGGGCTTCGTAAGATCAGACAAAGATTATTGCATCATGCAAACGTTCTCCAAAATAGGATCAGAGACAGGAGGAGGGGGAGGACCTGGGAAAGTTCCAAGCAAGGAGGAGTCTTTGTAGACACCAGGGGAAACACTGGTCAAAGAATCAACAGTTTGCTTATTGGTGACAGTAGAGATGGTGGACTCAGGGGAGGTCTAAGATTTTGGTTCATGGTAAGTCAACTGGTCAATGGTGACAATCTTGCCATTATGAGGGAAAAAAATCTTGCGGTGGGTTGCGGATGGGACGGTTGACATGGCATAGGTGTAACTCCACCCCAAAATAATGTTGTAGTCAAGAGGGGCGTTGATAACTTCAACGTCGACACAAACAGTCTTGCTCGCAAGGCTGATAGGACAGTTACGGTATAGGCCAATGGGCTGGGAGGCATGGCCATCCCACGCACGAAGGGTGATTGTGGAAGGGGCCAGCTCAGGAGATCCGAGTTGTTTCCAAACCAAAGCAGACATCACATAGGTAGATGCCCCCTCATCAATAATACACTGAGCGACGTTGGCATTTCGGATTTTGACTGGGATTTGGAAAGCAACAAAAGCAGGTAGGGGGGTATGGTCTAACTGACGGGCATCGAAAACAATCAATTGGTCAACGACAGGATCTACAGCGCCCACGGTAGATAATAGAGCCTTCTTTTGGGAAGGAAACGACTGGAGGAGTTCCAGTGTTGAAATGGCAGCAGGAGATTGTGCCAGATCATCTACTATGCTATATGAATGGGCAGCCCGACTAGAGGCAACATTTCGGCGTAATGGGCCCTTAGTAATCTTGGTATGAACCTCAGCTTTGGGCGGAGGGATTTGCAAGGGGCCATTGGGTGTCAACAGAGGCTTTGTAGGACCTAAAGATGGGGACTTGGAGACAGACGGAACGAGAGGCATGGAGTACTGACGAGACCGAGTTTGAAGGTTGAGGTCGATGGTGAGAGGTTGGTCAGAGGCCATCATGAGAATCTGGTAATCGGAGGAACCGGAAGGGGAAGGTTGAGTGGTTACCGGGGCATGAGGTGGTTGAGTGGCCACAAATCCTTGTTGAGGGAAAGGATCGGTAAACACAACATGTTGAGAAGTAATTGGATTGGGAGGTATAGTAGGGGAGGAATGTTGTCCTTGCACGGTGGCCTGAGACTCCCACATCTGCCGCATCTGTGGTAATAGGGGAAAATCGTGAGTGTAATGTCCATAAACACCGCAACATGAACATGGCTTATTGGTGCGAAGCGGCTTGTCCGGCTTTGGCTGAGAGCCCTGTGGTTGGTTGGCAGTGTTAAGGCCGATACTTGAAGGATTGGATCCACGATTACCAGGGGTAGATTGATTGCCTTTCCTCTTTCTTTGAGAAGGAAGAGAATTGGTCGCGCCCTGCTACGCAAATACTTGCCCTGGAGGGGGTAGTAAGTGCTGCGGCGGGGGTTGAGAAGGCAAGGGGGTGAGAGGTCCAAATGCTGGAGAAGCTGGGACACCAGGCTATGGGTAAGGATAAGGGTTAGGATGGGCAACATTGAGGTAAGCAGGAGTGGGGGAAAAAGGAGGAGGCATGTCGTATCCTGGATACATGCTACTTGGAGGGGGAAAAGTGCTGGAGGTGCTGGCCCCTCCTGGAGGGAAACCATAGCCCATAAGAGGTTGAGCAGAGGTATGTGAAAGAGCTCCAACGATATCGTCGGCAGAGTGAGACGCCCCCAGGGAGTTAGTGCTGCCGAGCTTGGGGAGGTCAGGAAGGACGGTATAAACATAACCAGATTGAGCATAAATAAGGTCATATTTCAAGGCTATTTGGAGGGCGGATTCTTCGGTTTGAGGGAAATTGGAGGTGACATCTTTGCCAATGGGAGGTAAGAGAGAGCGAAGGAACCAGTCCATATAAACTCGATCTTCAAAGGGAGAAGTGCGACATAAGCTTCTTCTTCACCGCCATTCTTGGACATGAGCGGAAAGGCAGGTCGAAGAGGATTGACGGAAGGAAGTTAAAAGCTCTGTACCAGTGTCATATCGGAGAGGTAGCTGGAAATAAGATAAAAAGGCTTGGGAAATGGTCGCAAAAGTGGTATGGGAGGAGGTGGCCTGCTCAACATACCATTTAGAAGCTTCATTGGTAACGGTGCGTTGGAACAATCTAAGACGGATGGAGTCATCAGTAATGGAATTGGATGAACACCACAGATGGAAAGATCAGATATGGTTGGAGGTATCTTCACTAGCAAGGCCTTCGAACTTGGGAATGTCGGAGGGGAGCTTGGTTGGCATAGCAGGCCAACTAACATCATGGCGGATAGGATCATTGAACAACTGATTGAAGTTGGGGAGACTAAGGCCAGCCATATAAGAGAGGAATGGGGCAGTCGAGGTAGGTCCCGTAGTGGTTCCACTGAAAACAGACCCAGCAGTAGAACTGGGGTTGTCGCTAGCGCTAGGCCCTGAACTAGACATGGTGAAGGTAACAGGGGGAGAACCAGGAGTAGGGGGAGAACCCGAACAATTAGAAGAAGAGTCAGAGTGTGGACTCGGGGGAGGACTTACTCGATGATGACAGGAAGGAGGAAGTCGACCAATCAGAAACTGAGGGTGAAGGCCAAGAAGTCTCCAGGAGAAGCACCTTGGGGGCGTAATGATGATGGGAAGAAGAAAAACCGACAAGGGCAGGGAGGGACAAAATCAAGTGAGGTCAAGGGCAGAGAGGTGCATCGACAATTGATTTTAAATTATTTGTCAGGCAGTGTTAACCAGGCTCTTCTTCACTTAGGGTCAGTGTGTGGCATGTGTTGATTTTAATTTTTTAAACCCAGCTGTTTTGAGAGTAAAATAAAAAGTGTGCTGCTTAACTGAAAATAAATCTATAAATAATAGTATATAATGTTAAAATAACAGAAAATTTAACAGCTAGCAATGCATCGATCTAATCCCAAGAAGGCGGGTCTCTCAAAACTAGTCTAAAAAGAGGGAAAAATCTAGTCAAAACACACGAAAAAGAGGCCGATAGATCTAAGGTCGGGGGGGACAGGGATCTAAAGGATAAATATGCTGGAAAGAGGTGCAGAGAACAACAAAGAGGTAGAGGCAAGGTTGCTGTAAAAAAAGGGGAAATTAGCTAAAAGGAGAAGGGATGAAGAGGTGGCCCTAGAGGGAAACCCAAAAAAAACTATATGAGGTGATTTGAAAGGGATAAGAGCTGATCTAAAGGGATCTGAAAAGGAAGTATCATATTTGACAATAAGAGGGCTGAAACTCTGAAAATTCAGACGTCTGAAACAGCTAAAACTCACCCACCAAAAGTGGAGGGTACTAAAGCCCTAAGGGGCAATATTCCCAATTAGTTGAGTGACACAGATCAGAAACAGGTCTAAACGGGCAGAGACGGAGGCTGGAAAACCCTGACAAAAGCTTCAGAAAAACCCAAAAAAATTGCTGGAAAAATGCAGAAAAAAGTGCAGGTTGCAGGTTCTGACCTGTTTTCAGTCCAGGTCGCAGGTTTGGGGCAGAAAAGTGCGTCCTCAGGTCCAGGTCATAGTTTTTGGGCTGATAAGTGTGACCTGCAGATCTGGGTCTCTCGGCGGCAGATTTCAGAAAAAATTGTCGTTGAGCTGCGGCTGATGTTTGTCACCTGCGCAATAGGGCTAGAAACACACGGAAGTTAAAATTTTTAATGTTTTAGGGTTTTAGAGGTGAAAAGCACCATAAAAATAGGAAAGATAGGAAACTGAAGAGAAACCCAAGGGTCTGAAATAGCTGGATATGCAGGAATATATAAAACGATAGCGGTCGCAAAAGAAAACCCGTGTGGAGTCGCCAATTGTTAGTATGAATCTTTCGTCGTAAAAGATCACTTTAGCTACGCATAACAAATAGCCCTAACATCAATTATGGCTACCAATATCTTTAATTCTGTGGTTAGTTGATTCAAATAATGCTGCACAAATCCAGATCTAAGCAAAAAAGATATTAAGCAATAAGAATAAAATGTAGCTCCATGTATCCAATAGACAAGACAAGAACGATGTATTTGAAAATAATTTTTTATATTATATTAAAAAGGGGCACCTGAGAGGAAAAAAAGAAAGGTGTTTTCCAGTTCTCTTCAATGGGATGGGTTCTTGACAGTCCTCAGCATTTCAGATCTAAAATCTCTCTCTCTTGTTGGTGTAGAAAACCCAGACAAACATAGAACTCAATGGGAGCTCACAAGGCAAAATAGAGAAAATGTGACCAAGTGTATAGATCCAAAGTGATCTAATAGGCAACAAAAGGTGACTAATGAATGGGGAAAACCCTTCTATTTATAACAAAGTATTGGGGCGATCTAGAACTTGGTGCATGAATAAAATATTATTAATCAAATTCTAGAACCATCCTTTAGGAATAATTTATTATATTTGTTGGAGGGAAAAGGATTATTGACTTGGGTCAATTCCTTTATTTATAAATAATAAATAAATAAATGATTTATTTATTATTTTAAGGGAATGGTGGGAATATAATTAAATAAATAATGATTTATTTAATTATTTATAAATGATTTAGTCAAATTTAACTAGGAATATTATTTAAATAAGGATTTAAATAACTTATTCCTAGGAAATAATCAAATAAATAAGGATTTATTTAATTTATTTCCTTGTTTTGGGTTAAATATGACCGGGAAATATAAACAAATATAGATTTGTTTATTATTTCCTTTTGGGGTTTCCTGTTTAGGCCATAAACAACTTAATAAAGGTGTTTTACTAAGTTATTTCACATAGTGAAAGCAATTTTACTTAGGGTAAAATTGGTCTTACATGGTGTACTTGGGTTCATCTAATGATAATAGGTTAGATGACCAAAAAATGGTGTAACAGTAGCTGATTACCAAGAATATCAAGACTCGAATACTCCAATGTGACGACGATACTTCAGTGGCTAAAACTAGGGAATCCTTCCCTATAGGTGACGTTGCAGACAACACTTGATCCTCATACCATTATCTTGGTCGATTCTTCGACCACTGGAAGGCATCGCCAGTTCTTTCGAGACGTTAGCCCCATTACCCATTAGAAGATATCTTCGCAAGGCCCAGTTACATTGAGAGTGTAAGGACAAGTAGGTCTATATAGGCTTTGAGTATCATACACAAAACAAACAAAACCTCATTTTTTTCTTGATCGATCATATAAATTTAAATTAAAAAATAAAAATTACCTCTTATTTCTTCGCTTTGTTTTATGCATGCGATTATATTTTATTTGATAGAAATCCTCCTTCCTGCAACAAACCAAAATCATCAGCAAGACTATGCTATTCGACACCATAGCAGACCCAACGGACCCTGACGATCTAGACGTTTCTTGGACCTGCCCCCATTAGAGGGAGGATTGTTAGGTCTCCCACCATTTAGGCGTCGCAGACGCATCAGGGGAATTTTGAGGTCTAAAATGGGCCTCTTAAGGAAATAATAAAATAATAGCTAAACCAATAAAATAATATTTATAAATTTGCAATTCACTTTTTGCACCACAATCCATCTAACCATGGTTAATTTCAATTCAAAATTTGTACCAAAATAAAATTAATAGAAAAGTTGTATTGGTGTGACTATAAATAACAATGAGATTTTTAAGAAAAAATCATTATCGTTGAACAGCTAATGCAATTGTCCTTTGTACTTAAATAACTTAAAATAAAATATAAATATAAATTCATAAATTTTTAATTAAATAATATGTTATTAATTAAAATTTATATTATTTAAATTGTATAATAACATGTAATTATTGTACTTATAAAAATATATAATATAATATAATAAATGTAATATATTATTTTATGTATGAATTTTATATTACATATTAAATTGATTTGATTTATAACAAAGGAAGAAATAATATATAATATATTTTCTATATCATTTAGATTATTTTCCATAATATTATAGATAATAATATATATTATTAATGTAATCATAATGAAATGAATTGAGTTATATTTAAAATTAAAGAAAAAAAGTATCGAAATAGATTTAATTTATACTAATAAGTATAAAATAAGATTTATATACATTGAAATTTAGATTTTTTTTGCCCCAAACTATATTGAATCTAATATAAAATTTTTCAAAATACATACTAATATAATTTTTTTAATCATATAAAACTAAAATATTTTTTTTTCTTTAATTTTAATATTTTTATATTGTTATCAATATTATAATATTATTATTTATAGATTTGATTTATCCTATAAATTAAAAAGTTACATTTTTATTTATTTTGATTTCATATGTATAATATATATGTATAGATATTAACTTATAATTAATTTGAAATTTTAATATTAAATAAAATGAGATGAATATATTCTTTAAAAATAAATATAAGAAAATATACAAATGTAATATGTATTCAAAAGTGTGTAAAGACATAAATATTGTGTAGGAATATGCATTGTTTTTTTCAAAAAATATGAAATGACAATAATAATATTTTATTCAAAAAGTGTGAAATGACATTTATTATGAGTACTTTACTTTGTGACTTTAAAAGTACTTAGAGCACTACCATGGTTAACCATGAGTTTTTATCCACCATTGAGAATGTGACAAGTAAGTACCTTTAATTCAAGAATTCCACCTTAACCATTAGGGATGATGTCATCCCTAAAATGTGATTGGTTCTCATAAAGTGAATTTTGATTATACATTTTCCTTAGGAGGCCCATTTTAGACCTCAAAATTCCCCTAATGACACGCTTCCACCATTATCGGTTCATCCTTTATCAAAGAAAATTGTGATGGAAACCCCCAAGGGTCACTCAACACCACACCAGTGGAAACCCTAGCAGGATCACCACACTCAACCACAACAGTGTCACAACACTTAACCCCTCCTACAACCCCTAGAGGGAAGATGAGCACTACCCCTTCGGGAGTTAGAAAAACATTCATCAGGGCATGCCATAGGGTAATATTCCCCAGGCACCTCCCCTAACCCATCACACTTAGATACCTACTTTTCCATAGTATACAATGGTCGTAAATACACAGTTACCCTTCTTAGCATCAATTATTCTTACAAATATTACGAAGTTAACTATTGAAACCATTTCTCATGGACCTAACTGGCCCCCCATGCCCACGAAGCTCCCTTTTGATATACCAAAGTTCGAAGGGAAGCAAGTGGAAGACCCAAGAAATCATATCATGACATTACACATGTGGTGTTCATCCATTAGTATCTTTGATGACCATTAAACTAAGACTTTTTCAATGCATCTTAACAGGGCCTGCGATGAAATGGTATGTCGAGTAGCCTTCTGCTTCTCATGGAACCTTTAGCGCCCTCTCTATCACATTCCTCAGCTATTTTCAGTTCCCTATCCATCATGATTCAGGAATAGAACTACTGACACATTTAAGACAAACACCAATCATCCATATATCGAACCAACTCCATGAATGGCGATGATACCATAGTTTTTGTAAAGTCAAACTTGACGACAGAGTGTTGTTGGAATTATTTTTGAAAACTCTCACTGTTGAGATTTCAAAAGACGTGGTGACGCAGAAGCCCACCTCCAAGGAGAATTCCATTAGCAAGGCCCAACAACTTGAACTCATATACACCCAATCAGGATATATTTACAATATATTTTCAAATTCCCCATGCTTTCAAACTTATATTGAATTACCAGGCACCTCGAATACTGTAGATGGTTTGATCGGATCCTTAGCCCAAGGTCACCTAAGAAGTAGTAACTAGTACCCAGGGTACTCATACGATTCTACTTAGAATGTATCACAACCTGGATACCATCAAATTTAGTCTGCATCTTTTTAGAATATGACGAATAGGGAGATGCCATACCATCAAAAACAAGGAGGCTCATATCCTCCCTCCCAGGGGAACCAATACTCAACCAGGAATACTAATGCAAGAGAGCTTCCTGAGAAACTATACACCAATCAGGGACATGGGAACCTATACCCCCCTTTTCCCACCACCAATGCAGAACAATGCACTAGTGAACCTTGTGCAAACATCTCAGGCTTAGCAACAGTAATATTATTATCAAGATAACAAGAATAATCCTCCAAATGCTACCAAAAATAATCCAAGGAACAAGCAAAAGGGAGACTCTGGGCAAGGGGGCAATATTCAAAAGCGCCCCCAGCGATCTCAGTCTGGGGGCAACCCCAACCGAAATTAAAACCAGGAACCTAATAGTAACTCCCAAGGGCAGAACAAGAGGCCCAATATAAGGAAAAATCACTCTTCTGCCATATGTTGTGAATATGAACATTTCACTCACCATTGTCCTGAACTCCCCGTATTGAAAGAAATTCAAGGTAGCCGAGGAAAAGGGGCACCTACCCAACAACCTGTGATTATGAAAGAACCTTTCCCTACCAAGGAGTGGTTGATACCCAACAATTAAAAACACTCGAAAATGATACCGGAGGAGGCATCCACGAGATCTACATGGCTGGAAAATAATTTTTCTTCCAAACAAGGAATAGGAACTACGATACACCTTCGAATACCAACCCATCAAGTACAAGTACGAACACACCTACCACTCTGTTAAGTATCTCCAAAGTACCTATTGAGGCCCTTCCAAGAATAGTCAAAGGACCAACTAGGTGTACATGGCATCACTCCAAAGCTACTCATAGCTATAATATAGTGGATGATTTAGCTCAATCACCAGCTGCCATGTCCGCTTTGGAAGTTTTGAAACCATGCCCAAGACAACAGAAAGCTTTAATTTCCGCGTTAGGTGCAATCGATCCTTATGATTCGTACCTAATGGTTTTTGATCTAGACAAGGTAGGCCCTAGGATTCCTTCTCTAGTCGCTTTCTAGATACTGGTTTTGGTTCAGAATATCACCATACAATGATGCATTGTGGGTGAAGGAGCATCCACATGTATCATGTCCAAATCAGTTTGGAAAAAGTTAGGATCACCTGAATTAAAACCATCTGACATCATGCTTAGAGCATATGATGGGCAAACATCAGCCCCTGTCGGTATTTCTATAATTTCCTAGTAAACTAGGTCGACAAGACATTTCTTATAGACATTGAGGTCTTAGATGCACAACTAGACTAAAATATACTCCTCGGGAAGAGTTATATGTATGCCATGAATGAAATCACATTCTCTCTCTTTAGGTTGATGATGTTCCCTCATGATGATCAGATCATCATTATCGACCAAATCACATACTATGACAAGAAACCTATGACTGCTCTAGATGTTGTACTACCATACGTAGACACAACAACATAACCACTCACGAAGTATACAGAGTTCGACCCTGGCCAATTCAAACCATCATCTATCTTAGGCTCATTCCTAGGAGATCCCCCTATTATACCAAGGGAAGTCCCGAAAAGCACGAGGGCACCGGTGTGCATGATGCTCTCATCAAACACTGAAAATAGTCCAGATGCAAAAACTAGTAGTACAGATGCCGAAGCCACAGGTAAGACATTTCTACCATATGCCATTTCAAATACCCCATTTTTGTATCTCCCACCTGGTTTTGCATCAAAACAGGTCACGGAAACTATGAAATTCCCAAATATTTCTTTTGCAATACCTGTGTAGTACTTGGTCCCTCCAACCATGCTGCAAAGCCCAGGCATTATCTCTACAAGAATAGCCCCTATTTCCCCTCAAGAGGTCATTACAGTTTAAGAAACACCTGTAGTAGCACCAGTACTATGAAACCAACTCACAAAATAGAAGAAAAGAGAGATAAACGACTTAGAAATCAGCCTCTTCAAGGGGGCAACCTCATTTACATTACATTTATGAAAAATTCTTGGATGATACAAATGACAAAACCCCCTTTCTATATATAGGAGTCCATGGGGTCACAATATAATACTAGCCAACCTAGCAATAATAGTGTAAGGGCACAGCAATAAGAATAGTGGGATTTTATGGGGCACAATAACAACAATATGGGGACTACATGGGTACAACAATAACAATAAGGGGCCTACACTAATAAAAATAAGGGACTACACTAGTAATATAGGGACCTAACATACCCCTCTCCTTCAAAAAAGTGTTTTTCTCAACGCTTGAGTAGTTTTTGCTGTAGTATGGAAGGAAGTGTTATACCACCATTCAGCCAGAGGTAACCACTTGACATATTGTGTTTATTTATCAGAAAAAAAACAACGAATATATCCTTCCAAATTTTTTTTCACTATATCTGTTTTTCGATAGGATTGAGGATGATAAGATGATCTATGAGCTAGTTGAGTACCCAAATAAGAAATATTTCCATGTAAAGATTTCCAGTAAAAATAGGATCTCTATCGCTTACAATAATCTATAAGTTTCCATGTAGCTTTTGAATTGTTTCCATAAATGCAGTAGCAAATGTAATTCCTTTAAATGGATGAGATAATGCAAAAAAGTGTGCATACTTGGTAAGTCTATCAACTACCACCAAATGACACTCTTTCCTTCAGAATTGTGTAAAGCTGTGATAAAATCCATTGAGACCTCCTACCAACATTGACTTGGAATGGCTAAAGGTTGTAATAGACTCGGGGTCTTAATTGTATCAACTTTATTTTGTTGGAAAACCAAACATTCTGCCACAAACTTCTAAATATTAGATTTAAGGCCCTCGCAAAAAAAATCCTTCTTGATCCTATGATAAGTTTTTAAAAATCCCGAGTGCCCTCCTAAGGAGGAGGTGTGAAATTCCAAAAGAATATTTTGTTTGAGTTGGGAATTCTTACCAAGATATAAGTGATTTTTGTACCATAATGAATAATTTTTCCAGCTAAATGTATCAGATGTACTGGGGTCTTGCTGCAACTTTTGAATTAGTGTCCACACCTCTTCGTCATTCTTCCATTCATCCCTTGCTTCAGATATCAAATCAGGTTGGATAATAGAAATGGCATAAAACAATGCTTCCACATCCTCACACTTTCTTGAATAAAAGACCAGCTCACAAAATAGAATAAAAGAGAGATCAACGACTTAGAAATTTGCCTCTTCGAGGGGGAAAACTCCTTTACATTACATAAATGAACAATTATTGGACGATACAAATGACCAAACCTCCTTTCTATATATAGGAGTCCATGGGGTCACAATATAATCCTAGCTGACCTAACCATAATAATGTAAGGGCACAAAAATAACAATAGTGGGATTTTATATGGGGACTGTTAGCCATCAGTAAATTTTGTCACAACAAATGATGGCTAAATATGTTCTTAAGCCTTCAAGAAGCAATCTTCATGGAAAACTGCTAGTTCTTGAAGCCTTCTTGGTGTCTTTTATCTTGAAAATCATCTTCACTGCTGTTTCAACAATTTTATTTTCAAAAAAGTCCTGTTGATATCCAAATAAAACTGTTATCAAGCCTCTTCTACATCATCCCATCTTCACAAATTTCCTCCAAAATCCCTCCATTTCACTCATTATCTCACCTATCCTAACAACACTTCCTTATCTTCTTAAAAGGCCCCTTTTCCCCCTTATCTTTCCCATTTCTCCTAAAAACCATTTTTAACCATTATAAAACCCTTTACTTGGTTAAAATCCCTCTTTTCATTCCTATCAAAACACTCAAAAAGGGCCCAGAAACCTTTGTTTTAGGCCTAAGTCTGACTATTGGGAAAATAAGCCTCAAGTCCCTTTTCTGGTTTAAGCCCTGCCCCCTTCTATTTCATATTACTCGAAGCTGCGACCACCCGCTATCTCTAAGCCCTTCTTCATTTTCACCCTTGGTCATCTCCTTCCCCCCACAGAACCGCATTCTCCGCTTTCCCTTATCCCCCTTCTCTTATCCTTTTACCCCGTGCCATTAATTTTCCCCGAAGTAATCCTTGCCGTCGATCACGACGATCCAACGAAAATCAAGTCCTACCATCACCCTTCTTCCCTACCATCTCCTCGCCCGTGCATCTTTGTGAACTCATCACAATCATTGACTATAAAAATCCAACGATCAACATGTTCCCCTGATGTTTCAATGCCACCCATAACCTTTCCACTTCCCAACAGTTTTGTTGACCTCATCCACCGGTCCCACCACCGAGCAACTTTTTCCATCGCGCCCTCCCGCCACCGTCGATCTGGCTACCACAAATCTAAAGGCCCAAAATCAGTTTCGCGTTCATTTCACCACCGAGTATTAATGCGTGTTTTCAACGCGAAACAGGGAGTTTCGCTGTGGACAGGTGTCAACACCTGAGTGGTATCGCGTTCGAAAGAACCAATAACACTAACCGCCCATACCTTGCGCGAAAACCGCTTGGTTTTCCGCAAAATTTCTCTCCCTTATTTCGCGCCAATATTCAAAAAACCACCATTTCGCCTGTTCCGCCTATGAGACCCCTATAATGTTCCCAATCTGAAATGGCTAGCAATCCATGGCTAGAAAACGAATTTTCCAGAAATGGAGGCAGCAAGATTTGATATCAAGACTTGGATCCCTTAGAAAAATGTGTCTACGACCAAAATCTAAGAGTTGGGACACAATAAATCCTTCTAGGGTGGTGAGACAAGCCTCCCACACCTAGTTCCCTTCAGAAATTACCCAGTGAAAGGGCTGCAACAATGCATGCACAAGACTTGGAGCATCAACATTATACAAACACACCAATAGAACAACAGTGGCATTTATCTCATATAAATGTGAATGAAATCCATAGCCATATAATTAAATAATAGCAGCAACAATGAATACAAGATCATGAGGGAAATGTTACTCAAGACAAGCAAAACCATGCCTCAAAATACTGCTGCACAAGTGTGCCCAAGCTTGGACTGTGCAGTTATATGAAGACACTACAAATTGTATAATGGAAATATAATGATATATTAATGATGGCTCAAGAAATTAGGGGGAGCAAGCTCTCAACCCCTGAAAACACTAATACGACAATCCTTATAAGGATTGGCTACAATACATGTACAAAATGGGAAAATACAATAATGCCGGAGTTGCTGGGTAGCAGCAGAAACTCATAAAAAAATAGAAGGAGATGGCTGAGTATGATTTGCAATCTAAAATAGCCTCCTCCAATGGATCTATAAAGTGAAAGGCTAATCACAAAAGATTTTCCCTCCAATCAATCTTGCAGTCCCTCATTGCAAATACACGATGAGAATAACGCAGTCTAGGAGAGATACTGCGCTATAGGTGAACTAGGAAACATTGGCCTAAAGCCAAGATCTGCAAATCTATCCAATAATAGTCCTCAATGATCTCCCAATGAAATGGAGATCCCCTCCTCTGAAAATCAATCTCCGGAGTGGTGTTGTGGAACCCTCCCCTGCAACACCCAGTAGCACAACCCAGCCACCACTGGAGACTGCGCTATAGCTAAATGAAATGCTTTGGCCTCAAGCCTAGATATGGGGATAATGTAGTACAATCCCTCAAGAGGTATCTCAAGAAGGAGAGGAAATCCTAAACAGGAATTCCATCGTTAACTCTGCTAAAAAACAAGAAGATGCTCCAAGTTTGAACAGACATGAAAATATCTAATCCATAACGTGAGAAAAAATGGTTGCCTTGCCCTCCTCTTATACAATTGTGAGCTCCCTCTCCATGGGTCCCACTCATTAGGGTTTTATTTCTCAAGGAATCTTCCCTCTTCTTTCTCTGCGCTGTCGCAGAATGCGCTCTCCACCTCATACCACTGTGCTGTTTGACTTGGTCAAACTTGACCTAGTCATCCTGCAAAAGTCCCTTTTCACGCATGGAGGTGTGAAATCAAAATCAAAAAGTGATTCTCCTTCATGATAAGGGAATTTTTATTCCCTATAGATAAAATGAATGGGTCTCCTACCCATTTTATTCATCTCCTAAGTGCAAATTAATATTCCACAAAATTTGGAATATTACAGTCCTCCCCTCTCAAAGATTGCTTGTCATCAAGCAAGTATGAGGATAGACTGATTTATTTCCCCTTAATTTCCCTGTAGCATCCATGCATGATAAAATCCTCCAAGAAAATGATGCCATATCATCAATCAAGTATCCAAGTTGTCCCTCCATCATATGTAATCTAGCCTTTGGTGAACATCCCCAAATAGATATCATGTCGAAACAAATATCCATGAAGGAAACAATGGGCTGTCTAAGGGCCTCCTTGAGGCATGATATCTGATATAAAATGGGACTCATCATCCGCATATGAATCTCCCATCCCCAAGCAATCATACGTACAACATAAGCTGCCTCCCAACATGGCAACTCAGAGAAATCTCTCTCCACCTTGAGCTCCGGAAATGAAAGTGGGATGAAAATATGAATATGGAAAGCCTCATAGCTTGCCCCATGCTTTCCTCCTCTCCACTTATGATAAGTTTAGAGTGTGTGCTGATCATGGGCTGCAAAAGTATTGCCCTCACGTGGAAAAATGAAGAGCAACCCTCCAAGGATTTCTCCTCCATCAATGATAATCCGGCTGGCCCAAGACATTTCATCCGTGATGAGTAGGACATGATCATCATAGAATACCCCAATGACATGTTTGCTGTAGGTTATACCATGTGCAGCAAGGTATAAACAATTTCTCATAGAGTTACAACGCAACCTCATACACTGCAGCTGTAGAAAATAACATGGCAAGCATTGTACATAAAATATCACCTCTACTACTGAATAATAAATAGATGAGTGAATCAGCAATACAAAATAAAATACATGCCCATATACATAAAATGGATGGATATCATCATCAAACTCATGGCCCACCTCAAAAGAAGGCAAATAGGTGGCTGTGGTGGCCATGTCTCCCCTCATGTTCCTACTAGAACATACAATGCATAAACTATGGGGATCATCTCCCCTCAAAGACACATTCAACTCATGCGTAAATTCACCAATCATGCTACCAATAATAATATGGACAATATCAGAAAATGGAGACATGCTCATCATCAAAATAGAGGAAGTACTAATGGTTTTACATGATGCGTGATGGCACCAACAGTCTCCCAAGTAGCAACAACGCAGTTTTTCAAATTGCTGCTTCATTATTTTACATGGAAATTTTTTTCTTAATACATGGTCAAGTACATGAATTTGATGAACATACATGTAATGAGAAAACCTTTTCCCAAGGCCACATAAAATATGGCTATCTCCATCATATGTTTTGGCCCAACTTTGCTCATGGAGCAACATGAAAAATCTGCCCCTTTGAGGAGCCATGCACTGCCACATAATGATAAGAGTATGTAAATCAGAAAGTGTAAACACAAGGCTCTTACCATAGGCTAGAAGTAAGATGATAGATGGATCCATGTATATGACCTTGTTCCCAAGTGTCAGCGCTGTGAGCTCATGCAAAAAAGGCTCTTGCCCATGCCAATCTTTGTCTCTTGGCATGCTCCTTGTCAAGAGCACCTCTGGTGATGTTGCTGCAAATATGAAGCTTCTCCCAAGATGGAAATGTCTCCTGATCAGTCCAAGCCAAAGAGTAGTCTCTTTGCACTATTAGAGTGCTCTCCCCTACTCTTGCAACACCATACATCATATGAGAGAAAATTTGCATGTGCTCTCTCCAATATAGCCCAAGCAACCCAAGTGCTTGCTGCCTCCTCATGCTCACATCATGTAACTCATGTGATGAATGTATCATGACTAATATATATACCATATCAGCACCATGTATCCCTACTTTCTTCTGCTCAATTATGTAAACATCCTTCCACCTCTTCTCTACTCCCATCCTCTAGGAAAAAGGGTACACCAAGTGATGGCCAAACTCCTTCAAGAGGAGCCAACGCAGCCAAGCCTCTTGCTGCCCGGTATCATATATTTGCAAGTGGAAAATAATCCTCTTGCTCCTCATCCACACCCACTCAGCTCCTTGTGGATGTCTTCTCCTTCTTCCTCCTTTGGTACTCCTCCCATGAGGGCTACCATCCTCCCAAACCAAATCACCTCTCTTGCATTCCATGGAAGATTGGAATGCAGCTCCTTGGAGACCTCTCACCCATGACTATATCTAATCCATGAGGATTCAAATATTATGGAGTTAACCTCTCCTCTCCATCAATGTTTAGCAGCACTGCCAATTCCTCCCATAGAGTAGCAGCTGTCTCAACGTCCGTTTTAAAATTTGTTCCCTTGCTTATCATGAAGGTGCCATGGTTTGTTCCATCCTCTAATGGTTCACATCCCAACCTCAAGGGCTGAATGAGACTCATCAATAGTGCATGAGGATGAGGGTCCATCTCCTCTTTGAACCTATTTCATAGCGCAGTGCAATCATGGTGCTCTAAAATAGAAAAGTGTGTAGATGCTTGGACCTCTACATGTGAGTTTCCACATTCTCTTAAATTGTTTGCTAAAATGAAAAGTGGAACTTCACTCATACCTTGGTGGATATTGGGATCTTCTTGTGTGGCTGCAGTATTTGTCTCCTCCACTGCAATGGCTACCTCATCCATAGATGTAGAAGGCTATTCCTCCAAAGCTGTAGCAGCGTTGGTGCAATCCTCCTCCCATGGTGGTGTGAGCCCTTCCTCCTTTGTTCTTTCTCCATCAAAGGTCTTGATTAACCCTTGAGTAAATTCTGAAAAAGAGCTCACCCTTGAATGGACCAAGGGTTTTAACCACCAAACAGAGGCTTCATCCTCCATGTGCAGCGCTGCAATCTCCACTTCTTCTTTCTCTGCCACTGGATGTAGCAAGAAAAATGCCTCTATATTTTTCACCCAAGCTCTAGCTGAAGTGTTCCCATAAAATGTAGACAATAGAAACCTATTACCTCTGATTTACTTTATACTGCAGGGCCTTCTGCTGAATAAACTGTGGGAACGTTTTAGCTCCCCTGAATGCTCTAGAGTGAGATTTATATTGACCCAGGTACTTACTTAAGATCTGATGATCCAAGTATCCTTCATGCTGATATTCCCTGCCTTCATGAGAATAAGAAGTGCATGGACCTTCCTCTTCTTCTCTTTGCTTCTCCTCCTTTGGGAGGCTCTTCATTGCTCCAAAAATATATGAGATCAAGCTCATCCTCTTCATCATCTCCTTTTGATATCGAACTCACAGGCTGTGCCAAGTTCGATGCTTCGATACCACTGTAATGTTCCCAATCTGGAATGGCTAGCAATCCATGGCTGGAAAATGCATTTTCCAGAAATGGAGGCAGCAGGTATTGATACCAAGACCTGGATCCCTTAGACCAATGTGTCTAAGACAAAAATCCAAGAGTTGGGACCAAAGAAATCCTTCTACGGTGGTGAGACAAGCCTCCCACACCTAGTTCCCTTCACAAATTTCCCAGTGAAAGGGCTGCAACAATGCATGCACAAGACTTGGAGCATCAACGTTATACAAACACACCAATAGAACAAAAATGACATTTATCTCATAGAAATGTGAATGAAATCCATAGCCATCTCATTAAATAATAGCAGCAACAATGAATACAAGATCATGAGGGAAATGTCACTTAGGACAAGCAAAACCCTGCCTCAAAATATTGCTGCACAAGTGTGCCCAAGCTAGGAATGTGCAGTTATATGAAGACACTGCAACATGTATAATGTAAATGTAATGATATATCAATGATGGCTCAAGAAATGAGGGGGACGAAGCTCTCAACCCCTGAAAACACTAATACAACAATCCTTATAAGGATTGGCTACAATACATGTAAAAATGGGAAAATATAATAATGTCGGAGTTGCTGGGTAGCAGCAGCAACTCATAAAAAAAATAGAAGGAGATGGCTGAATATGATATAAAATCTGAAATAGCCTCCTCCAATGGATCTATAAAGTGAAAGGCTGATCCCTTCACCAAAGATTTCCCCTCCAATCAATCTTGCAGTCCCTCACTGCAAATACACCATGAGAATAACGTAGTCTAGGAGAGATACTGCGCTGTAGGTGAACTGGAAAAAGTTGGCTTGATGCCAAGATCTGCAAATATTCCCAAGAACACTCCTCAATGATCTCCCAATGATATGGAGATCCCCTCCTTTGAAAATCAATCTCCAGAGTGGTGTTGTGGAACCCTCCCCTGCAACACCCAACAACACAACCCAGCCACCAATGGAGATTGCACTGTAGCTAAATGAAATGTTTTGGCCTCAAGCCTGGATATGGGGATAATGAAATACAATACCTCAAGAGGTATCTCAAGAAGGAGAGGAAATCCTAAATAGGAATTCCCTCGGAAACTCTGCTAAATAGCAAGAAGATGCTCCAAGTCTGAACAGACATGAAAATCTATAATCCATAACATGAGAAACAATGGTTGCCTTGCCCTCCTCTTATACAATTGTGATCAGCTCCCTCTCCATGGGTCCCACTCATTAGGGTTTTCCTTCTCAAGGAATATTCCCTCCTCTTTCTCTGCGCTGTCCCACAATGTGCTCTCCACCTCATACCACTGCGCTATTTGACTTGGTCAAACTTGACATAGTCATCCTGCAAAAGTCCCTTTTCACACATGGTGGTGTGAAATCAAACTCCAAAAGTGATCCTCCTTCATGATAAGGGGATTTTTATTAGTTATAGATAAAATGAAGGGGTCTCCTACCCATTTTATTCATCTCCTAAGTGCAAATTAATATTCCACAAAATTTGGAATATTAAACATCTGCACACTATTCCTTCCTCCACATTGCTCCTCCACCTCCCTCGACCCTTTGAATGCAGTCAACCACAAAATGTAGGGTTTTATTTAATAAATTGTTTATGTTGCAGGTTTTAATGGTGGCCCGAAGTCTACAGGCGATCCCACAGCCTATCCAAGTGGATTTTTGTCTTTGAATGATGATTCAAAGACCAAATGCATAAAGAAAGGGATAAAGGGTCCGATTCAAAGCTCCATTCGACGCTTCATGGCCGTCGATGCATTCATAAAACCCTCCAAAACACAAAAAAAGGAACACCCACACACAAGACAGAAGAAGACAACGAAATTTGGAGGTTAAGGAATAAAGCCCGAAGATCAAAAGCTCAAACCAGCAGATTAAGGATAAAGAACACAGTGTAAAGACAAATTAAGTAAAAGATAAAATAGTCAGCAAAGTGATAAAGAAAAATATGGAAAAAGGAAGGCATAAAAGCCAAGTCATAGGCTTAATCAGAGTTTAAAGGGATATAATCAACACAGATCACCCAAATCAATGCTTCGAATGACACATCACTAAAGCAGTTACTCCTCCAGAAAGCAAAAGGACACCTGTAGTCT
The DNA here is from genome assembly GCA_034641835.2 of Pinus albicaulis. Taxonomy (NCBI): domain Eukaryota; kingdom Viridiplantae; phylum Streptophyta; class Pinopsida; order Pinales; family Pinaceae; genus Pinus; species Pinus albicaulis. The sequence continues at coordinate 324,180,906 of CM076569.1, read as the reverse complement.
ACTTCACCTTTCAAAGACACCTTGATAGCTTTACTGATGACAAAACCTCTTTAAACTGTCAGGGAAGTTATTATAAAGGCATGGGTGACTTAAAACTAAATGTTTCACCTAACTTGTCCTAGAAGCCAAGACATAGTTATTGCAGTTAGAATATATCTCCAAAAGCAGACACTTCGGAGTTATTACCAGCCTACCAGATATGCCTCAAAGTCAATAAAAACTACTAAATGGTCTAAATAGTTAATGCAATGTTTATTGAGAAGAGTGAAGCATTCGATGCACTTCTTCTCTGTCTTAATTGATCATTAAGATCATCTCTTCCACCACTCCTCCTCATTCACCTATAAATACTCTTTGAAGTTTCATTGTAAAGGGTTGGAAAATTGTTAATTGTTGAGTTGTTATTGAGTAAGAGTTGCTGAGTAGTTGTAATATAGTAAGCTAGGAAGAGAGGTATTGGACTGTAAAAGCTATTTGAATTGAGTATGTAACAAGTCTTGGACATAAAATAGATAAGCAAATTCATTGGATCCTTATCTAAATCATTGGTGATATTTTTCCTTATTGTCTCTGTTTCTTCTTATGTTTTCCACTTTGTTCATATTCTCTAATAATGAGCAGGAAATAGAGATTAGGATTTACTTCTAAAGTACCCTAATTCTAACTGATAAGATTTATCTTTGTGTTTTATTCTAAATGTGTGTTTGAGAATGAATCAGTAGAGTATAACCAGTCAAGGAATGTTGGTGAGCCCATGTCTTGCTGAGGAGAACTTGAGATGTTGTTCTTGAATGATCTTTTCACTGCATGCTAAGTAGAGTCTTAATCAAGGAAGTTTATGGTTAGCCCTGTCCCTTGTTTAGTCTTAAACAAATGTTTTGAAGATTTCCCTTAAGAGTATGTTGAAAGCAGGATAGGTTCAAAGTCCTTACTTGATCTTAGGCTACTTTTTATGTTTATCTTAAATATTTTTACCTTGAGAGTATGCAAAAAGCAGGATAGGTTCAAAGTCCTTACCTGATCTTAGGCTTCCCTTTGTTTTCTTATATGTTTGCTCCTTTCACCACACTTCTTAATGTTCCATACCAAAAAATCAACTTAAAGAGATCTTTTGATATAGATGACTTGCCCTATGGAAAACCTTGAATAGTTGTTGTGCGAGTAAATCCTTTTATGACTCCATAGCCCAATGGATTGACACTTTTTCTTGACTTATCTTCCCATGCTGAAACATCCTTCTACTTTTTCCCTCCACTTCACATGACCTTCTCAGTTAATGATTCCCAACAAAAAAAAAACAAACAAACGCCTTGTACTTCATAACTAGCCTAATATCATATCATAAGCTTTAAAAGCATATCATTCTAAAACACATATGGAGAGATCCCTCTCCAAATCTAGGAGGGCTAGATCATAGGATTCCAAAGTGGTTCTGATGTTGCCTTGTCATTTGGTATGCCAATCTGCCAAATCACAGGACCCCAACAGGGACTATAGGGTTACAACAATAATAATAAGGGGGCTACACTAACAACAATAAGGGACTACACTATTAATATAAGGACCTAAAAGCCAGCTGGCATGACCAAGAACAGTAACAAAAAAGGGAAAAAGGTCGAAATCCCCAAGTTACCTAGGGAATTACAAACTTGTGCATTGTGCGATGTTGTAGGTTATCCTACTAGTATTTTCCTAGAGTTAGAAGAATTAAAAACCCTTCTACACACCGAAAGAAATTTCGCAACCTCAAATTCCCGTAAAAAGGAAAAAGTCATGAACAACCAAGGGAAATAATTAAGCACCAATCATGCATGCTCCATATACTACCATTATGGGCATTATACCCATCACTTCCTGAAAACAATCATCTACGCATTGCAAGACTTAAAGCAATCTTACCATGAGGACCCATTAGAACCATCCATGCAAATGGACAAGGGAGAACCAAAAAACATACTGTACGTATGAGAGGAACCTACATATTTCTCGTACACAGTCACCCCAATGGCCTAGAGATGATAAACAGAGGCAACACCACATGTACCAGTTTGTGCACTATGTGATGAGCTTGATCACTTAATCACACAATGCCCTGAGTTAAGGGAATTCAACCATTGTTATCAAATCTTGCATGTTGCCCAAATAAACTTAGTTCAACACAGACGATATATTTTTCGGATCTGTCGGAGCAACTACCATGTGCGCCGTTGTCCCCACATCTGTCGATTTCGGTCTTTGTTGGATTTCATGCGACACTTAATCGCTGAAAACCCCGACTTAGCTGACTTAGACATGGAATACACAAGTAGCACTAAAAATAAAATGACATAGGAAATGAGGACCATTTTGTATATGTTAGAGGAGAGACGGTCACCTGAACGATCACCTATCCCCCATAACAATCCTCAGGCTCTAGTCCAGATCTGCGCACTTTGCGATGAACACCATCACTTCATCGTTGTCTATGCAACACTAGAGTTGCTCCAAAGATGGTACCCAGTCAACCCATTGTACCAAAACGACTTACAAGCAGTTCAATATTATTTTAGGGCATGTCAAGATAACCACCCGATTCATTGTTTTCCCTACATTCCCCATTTACATTTGGCGTTAGATTGTCTATGCCGGGCCATAACCCATCTTGCCGAAGAGGGAAGATTGGACTTGGAGTTAGTAGAACGTTCGAAAACCAAAGAGAATGAAGCAACTAGGTCCATCCTCTTTATATCTGAATAGAAATGGCCACAAAGGGGGAAGATTCCAATCCCCACCCACCCTCAACGCCTAATCAGAGCTTGCGTACTGTGTGAAAAACATGATCATTTGATCACTCAGTGCTCAGAGTTAGAATCAATACACAAATGATACTCAATCACCACCAATAATAAAAATATAGTAGGTTTCTAGTTTCTACAACCTAAGCAACCAAGAGTAATTAGACCTCCCCTCCATTGTCACCAGTCCCCTATAAAGGTAAGGCAACCAATCATCTTATCAAGGGGTGACACCAACCAAGAATTTCATGTGCCCTATGTAATAAAAAGGGCCACATGGTCAATCAATGTTGGGAACTCAATAAATTCATCGACAATATTCGCATGGTCACACCCATACCTTACATTCATCTCTCTAATCAAGAGAAAATAACACGCTGTTAATGTCGAATTTTCTCGCAATTCCACCATACGATGAATTTCCATTTCCTTCCAAGACTAAGAGCGACCAGAGAAATGTTAGAAGAAGCACTCCTAGAGGAGCCAAATCACACTAAGTATAAGAATAGGAGGCGACATAAATGAAGAAACACATGTACTTGTAATCATATCCCATCATCATTCTCTAATATGATGAGTAGTACTCGACCCCATACAATATGCTTGGTGAGTACATTTACTCCATACAACATATACGTGAGCCATGATCATGATACAAGAAATGTCCCATGTTGTGAACATTTCGACACCTATGCATTCATCAAAATCTTCACACAAAGGAAAACACATGTACCCTTCATACACCACCAAAAGAGCATAAAATTTCTCTCGCTAAGAAACAAAGAACCATCGTGAAAATTCTTCCACAATGTAATGCTGATGACACACAACTCCATATACGATTCATCTCGTCATGCATGGGAACCATGAATCGTGTTTTCTGCTCACCTTTACTTGGTTTCAAGACCACTACAACTATCGCGACGGTAGTAGTACCTTCGACGGTGCTAACCGAACCCGTTTGCACCTTCTCAACTTCATCTAGTTCCATGACATCAACCACATAATCATATTCATGTCTGTCAAACAACACTATTAGGACCGAACCAATTCCTCAAAACCTTGCATAAACGAATTCCCCCGTATACATCTTGTTTCACTCCGATGAGGATATTTTAGAGGCCACAATGGAATCAGATTATGCATGGGACATAATGCATCACCACTTGTGTTTTCTAGAAAAAAAATTCATGCCTAGCAGCACAAAAACCCAGGATGTTTACGCCATTGAATCTAAGGACTTCCTTCCATCAGGAAAGATAGATTGGTTGAAAAACCCTATCCTAGCACCCGATGCATTTGAAAAAGGGAATATGTCAAATATTTCACCAACCATTGAGATGAATATCTCAAGAAAACTAGGAAAAACCATATAAATATCACTAGGGGCAGCATGCTCCCAAGATGAGGTAGTCACTTATACAAACTTATTATAAGCATACAAGGATATCTGCGCATGGGATTATTTTGAAATGCTAGGGCTAAGGCCCACCGTCGTAGAACACCACATTGACAATTGGCCTGACATATTAGCAGTCTGCCAAAAGTAGCATCAATTACACCCATCCAAAGTATGCGCGATCAAACAAGAAATAGACAAGCTTCATAAAGTTGGATTCATGTACCTAATCACTTACACATCATGGTTTTCCAACCCTGTACCCGTCATGAAAAAACAGTGCACCATCTAAGTCTACATCGATTTTCGAGATTTAACCAAAGCTTGTCCAAAAGACAACTACCCTAATCCTTTCATCGACCAAGTATTGATGCTTGCACCGGTCATGAGGCATTGTACTTCATGGCTGGATTCTCAGGGTACAATAAAATCCAAATCTGACATACGGATCAGTATAAGACTGCATTCACTACCCCCCGGGGCACGTGCGCATATCAATTTATTTATTTCAGTCTTAAAAATGTTGGTGCCACCTTTCAATGACCCATGAATTATATCTTCCACGATCTGGCTCACCTCATATTAGCCTACTTGGACAAACTCATAGTACGATCCAAAAAACGAGGTGACCATATTTAGGACTTACGGTTGGTATTCCAATAGTACCGACACTACAACCTATGCTTGAACCCGATCAAGTGTGTCTTCTGCATTAATGCGGGCAGAATATTAGGATTCATAGTATCCCAACAAGGAATCAGAGTTGACTCCCTCAAGGTCTAGGAAATAAAAGAAGTACCACCACCTAAAACTCTCAAGCAATTTCAAAGCCTTCAGGGGAAAGCCAACTTCTTACGACACTTTGTACCTGACTATGCCACTTGCGTGCAAGGCTTCCTATGCCCACTCCGTCAATACGTTCCATTCAAATGGGATGATTAGGCTCAAAATTAATTTGAGGCACTAAAGGAAACCTTGTATTCAACCCCCTTGATCAACCCCCCCAATTATGGAAAATACTATACCTTATATCTATCTGCATCAGAAACAACTGTAGCTGGGGTGTTAGTCCAACACGGACCAGATAATAAAGAGCACATAATCTATTACGTCAACATGAACCTATCTGGCCCTAATTTATTGTACGAGTCGAAAGAAAAAACCATCCTAGCCCTAGTACACATAGTACAAAAGCTTTGGCATTACATCATCCTAAGGACTACAACAGTCATAGCAACTATCAACCCCATGTGATATCTGCTAACTCACCATATGATGAATCATAAGTATGCCCAATGGGTAGTTATATGCAGGAATTTGACCTACAGTTCAGCTCCCCCAAGAGAAAGAAAGAATTAATCTTAGCCGAGTTCATCACTGATCTCCCAAGTATGACTCAAGGATCCGCAGTTAATGACTCACTACTGAATGAACATTTATTCTTAGTGATGAATGAGGACCCTTGGTACAACAACATCCTTCTATTCTTGTAAACCCAAAATTTCAAACCATAGCTCACCCATGATGATTGAAGGCACATACGCCATCAAGCCCCCCAGTACCTTCTCATGGGGGATGTCCTTTATCAAAGAGGTGTTGACACTATTTTACGTCGATGCCTCACACATGACCATAGTGGGGCTTGCGGAAACCACCTCTTAGGGATGGCCACAACCCAAAAAGTCTTGCGGGATGGTTATTTTTGGCTCACCCTATTCCACGATTGTATTCAAGAAATAAAAATGTGCAAGCGATGCCAACACTTCGCCCACAAGGCAAGAGCACCCCCTACTCCTCTACACCCGGTCATTGTAGCAGGTCCATTTTGTAAATGGGGCATCGACTTTATGACTTGCAACCCTGCATCATCTGTCAACGACAAATACATCATAGTATCCATCAACTATTTCACCAAATGGGAAGAAGCCATGACCACATATGACAACACGACAAAAATCGCAGCTCGGTTTCTCTTCAACCATGTCATCGCAAGATTTGGTGTTCCTAAGGAGTTAGTGAAGTGAACAAAGTTCGTACTTATCGTTAAATACTCCAAAATATTTGGAATATAATAATTTCCATTGAGGATACAAATATTATATATTAAAAGTATAAGGAATGAATGATTACAATTGAGAGTGAGAGGCCTGCTTATATACCCTAGGCAAGTGACTCTTCATGGAAGGTCATGTCCCATTTAGACATGCCTCTTCATTAATAACTATTAGCTAATTAATCATTATTTATATTATTTTATTCATAACATTGCATCCCTCCTCAAAAAGCTTTGTCCTCAAAGCTTGTTGATGAAAGGCGTTGATCTCTTTTTCTGCTATGAACATCTTCTCTTCTCGGGGTAGTCCTCCTTGTTGATACAAGCTGATATGATCCTCTAAGTGACAAGAAAAACTGTCGCATTGAGAAGGGATAAGACCATCCTAGATCAATCTTGTGTGGAATCTTGCGGTGAATGGCAACTTGTGATGAATTGTTATCACATGAGTGGATTTCACTGACATTAGTATTCTTCAAAACATCACTTTCTTCATTGTGTTCTAAATACGTAGCTTGATCGAGTTGTCTAATCCCGTGATTTGGATGGCGATAGGGAACTATTTTGGTTTGAATTTCCATTCTTAAGTGTGTGGTAATATTTTGATTTCCTTCTGGCGAGGATGTTATTGAGTTGGTTATAAAACCTTCACTCATAATCTTCCTCGTCTCAACTGCAACATCTAAGTTTGTATTTTTTGCAACTTGTTTGTATTCTTCTTGAGTTGTGACATTTACTAGATCAATGTTCCTTTTTTCTTCAACTTGAACTTCTACATTTGAAGATTTCGACGCTTCATTTTCGACAAGTCGTTGCACCTTGTTTTCCAGCAAATTCTTATCCTTTTTAATCTTCTTTATTTGTGTTAATAATTGTTCACTATGGTCTTTTAGTCACAAAACTTCATTTTTTTCAACAGTGATTTTGTCAACTTCTCTTTGCATATTTTGTATCACCTTTTGACCTTCTTGAAAAATTACTTTTGAAATTTCTTGTATGTCTTCAGGCGTCACTAAATTAGTCTTCAATTTAACATCCTCTAGCATTATTTTTTTCTTTTTGTGGGAGAATGTCAAAAAATTCTTTTTCGTATTTAGGATAAAGGATCCTAGAGTTTATATCCAGGGTGAACCCAGAACAATGTCACTATCGTTAAAAAATAAGGATTGAACAGATAATTTCGATATAAATGTATAATCACCAATATTTAACTGTAAGTTAGTTATTTGGCATCATTTTTCGCCGAAAAAGTCTAATTTTTCAATTATATTTAACTCAAGAATCACCAATTGGTTTGAAATTTTAGGTGTTATATAATTTTTATCCTTGGCAAGTGAGATGGCAATAGTGACTTCTTTTCCAGCAATATACCCTTTAGTTCTAAATAGCATTGAAGCATACTTATGTGAAGTTTCTTGGAATCTTGCTTCCTTCAATTCTAGATTAGGCTCCATTTCCTTTTGTCAGGATGAACTTAGGGTTCTTCTAATTTTTATAATAAAATATTACTCTTCCTTAATTTAAGAAACTTTGCCCTTAATTTGAAAACTAGGGTTACATTGCCCCTTTCTTTTTATAGTTTAATTATATCTATATATATATTTTTAATACTAAAGTCACCTATCACCTTTTAGTTAAAAAAAATAACCTTTCCCCCATTAAAAAAAATAAAAAATTCCCTTTTTTTCCTTCATATATGTGCCTTTTTTCTTTTATATATAATTTATTTATAGTCTCTCCTCTTTATATATATATATATATATATATATATATATATATATATATATATGAACCCTGAAATTTTTATAATACCACACTTTATTTTATTTTTTTTCATAAAACTTTAGGGTTTCCTTGATTTTAAATTCCTTCTTCTTTAATAACTTCAAAAATTTAAAAGTGGTTATTTTTGAAACCCCTCTATGTGCTTCAAATACTTTTTATTGTAATAACACCTTTTTATGTATTCCTTTGAAAATTGTATTTTAATTTTTCTTTTAATGTTAAAGGCCTCTTATATTCATAATTATTTAACTTTTTAAATTTTAATATGGTTAAATGTATAATGAAGTATAATGACTATTCTACCAGGTTCAACAACGTTTACAACGCTCTTTCTCCACACATGAAACCTCCCCAAGGTTTGGACCTAGTGAAATATCCAGAAGGATTTGATGCTGACATGGCCTACCAGCTTAGGGAGAGAGATATTACAACACACTGGAAGACATGCAAAAAGGAGAAGTGATTGTAGAGGCTAACTTGATTGAGAAGAAAGAAAGAATGAGGGCTGAGAAAAGTGTGACATATAGAGATGACACTTTAGCTTCCACATCCGACCCCAATTATGACCGTCTATCTAAAAACATGGAAAATCTACAGAAAATGATGGAAAAAATGGTTGTCATAGTTAGTAATCAGAACAAAAACCAAAATCATAACCAAAACCAGAAATTTAGAAGGAACAATACCACTCCCAACAGACAAAGAGAATAAGATCAACAAGTTATACCCCCATTTCAAGAGAAATTCCTTGGTGAAGATGAGGGAATCATAGAAGAGCCTGAGGGAAACACAATTAACATGTTTGAAGTAGAAAAATCAATCCACAACTGTTCCACAGAAGAATATCCACCCTCACCCTCATATTGGGATGAGGAAAGATTAGAATCTGAGGATTACAGGCTTGGATTTGAAAATGCCATCATGCAGGTCAGAGAACAATGTGAACTTAGAAGCAAAAAGAGCTTGGACAATTCCAAATCCAAAGACTCTGAGATTAACATTAAGAAAAGTCCTGAGAAAAATTCTAAAGCAAATGATGAAAGTAAAAAATCAACAGCTAAAAGTTCTAGGAAGAACAAAGAAAAAGACAACCAAAACATTGATAAACAAAGTCAACCAACCAGCAACACTAGCACATCAGTTAGTGCTTTTGATAAAACAGTTCCTAATCCTGTACATAATGAGAATCAACACACTGAGCCTGCCACTGAAGTAGTGGGTAACAAGACAGAGTTGGACATTACAAAGAGCCAATCTCTCTTCAATCTGGAGAATGAGATTGCTAAAATTAAAATCTCTGTCCCACTCTCCGAGCTGGCCACTCAGGATGTATATAAAGGCCAAATTTTGAAATCTTTAAATCTAGGGGAAAAAAGTGACACTGTCAACCTGAGTGATGATCAACCTGCCCTTCTGTTTGGTCCAAAGATAGAAGGGAAGTTTCAGAAAGGGGCATCACACAACCTAATGCCTAAGGTAGTTATGGAGAGGTTAGGCCTAGAGATAACCCGCCCTTATAAAGATCTATATTCATTTGACTCTAGCAGGGTAAAGTGTCTTGGTCTGATCAAGGACCTTTCTGTTAACTTAACCCAGATTCCAGCCAAATGTATGGTTATGGATGTTGTAGTGGAAGATGTGCCACCTAAGTATGGCATGTTGCTATCAAGGTCATGGGGAGCCAAGCTGTAAGGTAAAATGTAGATGGATGGGGCATATGCCACAATCCCTGTCTTTAGCCAACTCAGGAGACTGTATAGAGAGGCACAAATAAAATTCCCGGTCAGTAGCCCTAAAAAGCCTTAAAATTCTCCTCTGTACTCTATTCACACAGATCTAGACTCCTTTATCCTTTGCAATAATGGATCCTCAGAGGAGCCAGAGCTAGAAAACAGAGATGCGAGCAACGAGATGGTGCCCATAGATTTCAACATAATGGCCTCTCTAGCCTTAGAAGAAAACAAAGATGAAATTTATGGACAGTGCACTGAAAACAAAACTCCGAGTAAACAAGAAACACGATGTGAATAGCTGACTAGTCACCCCTCACAAACTTGTGCACTGCATGAAGAATGAAACCATCCATAGTCCAACGCAGACCCTGTAACACTATAGACCAGTGAAACCCACATTAGGGAGGAAGATGACGATAAGACCGAGAATGATCCCTTATGGGAAATGAATTTTGATGGGTCGTGCACCAGGAGAACTGCAGGAGCAGGAGTGTGGGTACATAACAATAAAAGTGACTATGTAGAGAGTCATGCCTTCAACCTGAACTTCAAATGTACAAATAATATCGCAGAGTATGAGGCTCTTATCCTAGGCTTGAGTCTGTTGAAAAAATTAGGAGCCCGTAGGATAGCTGTGCATGGAGACTCTGAGCTGATCATAAAACAAGTGAATGGTGAATACACAGCGAAACACCCTAGGCTGAGAGCGTACAAGAATGACGCTATGGATTTATTGAAGACCTTTGTGGAATATGAACTAGTGTTTATTCCTAGGAGTCAGAATGTAATTGCAAATGGATTAGCTTGTATAACTAGTTCATATCACAAGTCTCCTAGTGACCAACAAATCATCATTCAGACGAAGTTCAGACCTGCAGTACCTGATAATGAGAAATATTGGTAGGTTTTTGAAGGAGATAAGTAGATTGAGGATTTCTTGATAGGCAGGAACGAGTTTGAATTTTACGATTCAGTCTCTAAGTCCAATGATAGCTGCCTAAGTGAAGAGCCCTCAGATGAGGAAAAACCACCCCATAACATAGAAATAAATGCTTTTAACGAACTGAATGGAAATCCAACCGAAGATTGTAAAAACGCAGATAATGAGGAAATAGAGGTGCTACAGGAAAAAGATAAGAATATACCCAAGGGACTAGCACCTTTAGAGGATCTTTTTAACTTTGACGATGTACTAAAAAAGCCCACCATAGAACACGTAGACTTAGACGTTGAGGAATGCAACATAGGCACTGAAGACAAGCCTAAGATGATTAAATTGGCTAATTCCGTACCCGTAAACATGAAAAATAAATATATTGAACTGTTCAAAGAGTTCATCGATGTGTTTGCTTGGGGTTACGAGGACTTGAAGGCCTATGACACAAACATCATACAATACAAAATACCTTTGAAAGAAAATCAGAAACCCTTCAGACAGAAACTTCGCAGGATAAACCCAAAACAATTGCCTGGAGTAGAAAAGGAAATAAAGAAGATGTACGAAGCAGGAATAATAGTTCCTGTGAGGTTCTCTGATTGGGTCTCGAACCTTGTAGCTGTGAGAAAGAGAACAGGTGAGATAAGACTGTGCATAGATTTCAGGAACCTTAATAGAGCCTCACTTAAGGACAATTACCCCTTAGCAAAGATGGAACATATCCTGTAGAGGGTAGTTGGCTCAAGGCGAATCTCCCTGTTAGATGGTTTTTCAGGTTACAACCAATTTTTAGTGCTCCCAAAAGACCAACTCAAGACCACTTTCACCACTCCATGGGGCACTTTTATGTATGTAAAAATGCCCTTTGGACTGATGAACGTTGGTGCAACCTTCCAACGAGCGATGGACATAGCTTTTTCGGATGAAATAGGGCACTTCATTGTCACATATCTAGATGACATAACAGTCTATTCCAAGACTGATGAAGAACACCTAAAACATCTGAGAAGAGTGTTTGAAAAATGTATAAGGTTCGGTCTGTCAATGAATCCTAAAAAGACTGTATTTGGGCTGCAAGAAGGTAAGCTTCTCGGCCACATTATATCTGAGAAGGGAATTAGGATAGACCCATAAAGAGTTGAGGGAATACTACAAATCACACACTTGAGAAATATTAAAGAGTTACAGTCCTTCATTGGGAAAATTAACTTCCTAAGGAGGTTTATTCCCAACTTAGCTGAACACCTTAGGAATATGACTAATATGATAAAAAAAGGTGTGGGGGTTAAGTGGACTGTTGAGGCTAAAAAATATTTTGAATCGGTTAAACTTGCACTCACCCAGGCTCTTGTCCTAATAAACCCTGATTTCTCAGAAGATTCCCTGATCTTTTCATTTGCCTCCGAGCATACAGTGGCTGCAGTTCTACTGCAGAAAAATCCAGAGGGAATGAAACAGCCCATTCCTTTCTTTAGCAAAGCTCTAAGGGATGCACCCTTGAAATATAACATAATGGAAAAACAGGCCTATGCCCTGGTAAAGGCCTTGAAATACTTTATGGTGTACATACTTCATTCTCACATCATAGCCTACATGCCAAACATAGTGGTTAGAAACATCCTATCCCAAGACCCGGATGGGAAGAGGGGCAAATGGATTGTCGTGATTTTAGAGTATGACCTGGAAATAAAACCCACAAAACTGATCAAAGGTAAGGGCTTAGCTCAAATAATGGCTGAATCAAATTTACAAGCCCTTGACATAAACATGGTAGAGGCCTTGGATGAGAAGGAAGGATTGCCTGACCCTACTATTGAGGGGCAATTTCCAAACTCTCCTTGGTATTCTGATATCCTGTATGTGCTCACAAACCTCAATGCCCCTCCTGAACTATCAAAGACTAAGGCCAGATTCCTAAAGCTAAAAGTCATAAACTATTCCATACTGAATGAATTTTTATACTGGAAAAATACAAATGGCCTATTTCTTAAATGTTTGCCTGAAACTAAAGCAAAGAGGATTAAACATGAGTTCCATGCAGGAGAGTGTGGAGGTCACCTGAGTTGGAAAGCCACTGCTAACAAAATACTCAGAGCTGGCTATTATTGGCCCACACTTTTAAATGACGTCCATAAGATGATAATTGCCTGCCATAAATGCCAGATCTTCGAAGGCAAAAGAAAGCTCCTCCCTCTACCTTTACAACCCATCACTGTTGAAGGTCCCTTTATGCAATGGGGCCTAGATTTCATAGGAGAAATACACCCTGATTATTCTGCACAACACAAGTGGATCCTTACAGCCACATATTACTTCACAAAGTGGATAGAGGCCATACCTGCTAGGAATGCCACAGATTCTGTCATCATTAGGTTCCTAGAAGACCACATCCTCTCTAGGTTTGGTTGTCCAAGGAAAATAATCACTGATAATGATGCTGCTTTTGGATCCAATAAAATGATTGATTTTTGTCACAGGTATCAAATAGCACTCGGTCACCCACAAGGTAATGGGTTAGTTGAATCATCGAACAAGAGCCTAGTGACCATCATTAAAAAGCTGCTGGAAGAGAACAAAAAGTCATTGCATAACAAGTTAGTGCATGCTTTGTGGGCTGACAGACTTACAATAAATAAATCCATTGGCATGTCACCATATCAGCTTGTCTATGGAACAAAGGCAGTGTTTCCTACTAGCGTGGGGGTACCAGTGATTAAACTCGTCCAAGAGATTCAGATAGAAGAGGATAGTATGGTAAGGAGAATAAATCATAAAATTCATCTCCAACATACAAGAGAAGAGGTATATAACAGAGCTCTGAAAATTCAGGAAAATATAAAGAAGTTGTTCGACAAGAGAACCAAGGCTTCTGACTTCAAAATTGGAGATAAATTTCTGAAGTGGGACTCAAGGAGGGAGGACAAGGGAAAGCATGGCAAGTTTGATAGTTTGTGGCAGGGTCCATACATCATCCAAGCCACTGTTGGTCTAAATGCCTTTTTTCTGCAAGAGCTAGATGGTACAGATCTGTTTGGGGGTCCTATCAATGGCAGGATGCTCAAACATTATTACTGCTGATTTCCAATTTCTAGTTTCCATTTCCATTGTGAATACCATTGTTGTGTTATGATTTCAAGAAAAAGAGAAAATGTTCCAAAAAGAGGAAAAGAGAGGTTCAGCCATGCTCAAAACATGAACCTCTGAAGTGCAAAGATTGGCTCCAACATGGTCAAAAATTGAGCCAAAGTAAGTAAAGACAGCTGTCTCTAAGATGCCCAAAATATGAACCAGCGTATAAAGAAGAAGGATCAGCTCTAACAAGCCCAAAACCAGAGCTGAAATAAAGAAGAAAGTGACTCTAACAAGCTCAAAACTTGAGTCACGAAGAAGGAAGGATGCTTCAAAGTTTCAGATTTCAAGCCTTTAAGATTTTTTTTTCAGTTTTCTGCAAAGTTTCAGTCCAAAGAGAAGTTTCGCCTTATGCCTTGGATCCACAACAAACTAGATTGTCTAATCCTAGTATGACTGTTCTAAATTTCTGTTGTAGAATGTAGAGAAGAAATCTGCTGGATAGTTTAATCCCAACAGATATTGGATTAGGTAGAGAAACATATGAGGCCAACAGGTTAATCTAGTCTCATGGAGCAATAAGGGTAGAAATAGAATAGGTTTATTTTCCTATTTGTAAAAAATTGATGATGTAAAGGGTCTGCTAGTCCAAATGCACCCTGAAGAAAAAATGATAGGAATATAGTCTAGGTAGGTAGTTTTTTGGGAGAATTTTACTGCTGATATGATGTCTTCATGATTTGTGGCAGCTGGTCCAAGAAATAAAATGGATGGTACAAGCAGCAGGCATCTGGCCTACACCAAAGATCATTCTCTAAATTATTGACTCCTTCAGGAAGAAGCCATCCCCATGTGGAGCCACTGTTAGCCCCCTACAATTTTTTGACAAGCAAACAGGGGGCTACAAAGTTTTTGAGCCTTCAAGGAGTGCATTTCCCTTGAAAACACACCATCCTTGAAGTATTTTTATTCCCTTTATCCTTTGATAAACCCTCACTACTGTTTCATAAGTCAATAAGCCTCTCTGTTGTGAAGGATAATACCCAAAGGCCTTTCTCCTTATTTCATCCTCTCTTAGCCTCTGTTTTCCTCTCCTTTTCCCTCCCTTAATTCCTCTAAATCATCCCAAATCCCTCCTAAGCCTCACAAATACCCTTTGTTTGGAAAAATAACCCCTGTTCCCCTCTACCATTTTCCCTTTTCAGCCTCAAGTTGCATTGAAAACAGGCCAAAAAATCCATATTCTTCATATATCAGGCTTAGCCCCCTTAAATCATTTCCCCACATGACCTGGGCACTAAACCAGGTGCTAGCCCATAGCACGCTTATTGGATCAATGGTCGAGTGCAATACCCGCCGTCGATCTATACAGATTCGATGGTCTTCGCAAGTCTCATCACACCCGCTCTCCCTCGTCCACCCCTCTGATCGCATATCAACCGTTGATCTGATCTGTAGATCGACGACCCGCAAATCATCTGCCCCAGTGGTCCTCGCGGTTGCGTCCCATCCAAAACCAGTGGTTTTCATCACACCGCTTTTGAAAGGAAGGCTATATTTCTCGTTCGGAAGCGATCAACGTCACCGGCCGACATGTGTCCTCGAGCTGTTTTGAAAACCTGCTCTCATCGCGCGTTAAAAATAGACTGCAGGCCCAACACGATAGGCACATACGTTGTCCAATTTGAGGCTGGCCATTCGATGGTGATCGTGCCCCAAAGATGCTTAGGGGATAACCGAAGCAAACAATACCCCTGACCCGCAAGTGATCACCCTCCAACACGATCACGACCGTCGATCTCCTCCTGAAATCTGACGGTCTAGATTGAGTCTCCCCTACCTTTGATGGGGTCCCCCTGCCGAAAGTCCACGCCATATATTTTTCATCGCATTTTCCGTTTCCTTTGTATTTCACCCAACTTCTGAAGTTGTTCCATTGTTTAACCTTCACCGTTGATCATCGCCATCCCAGCTGATCGGATGGCCCATGTTCATTCTTCCGCCCAGCCTCCGTTCCCACTGTACGCCACCTATCCTCCAGGCCTTCACCATGTGTCTTCCGCCACCCCTGATTTTGTAATTGGTTTATTTCATTTTTGCAGAGTTTGCAGAGTGGAATTTTTCGCTCTGCCTCCATAATCAAAACACACTGTAATTCCGAAACACAACAGAGACAGATTAGAGGGATTCTGGCATGCTAATTACACATTCGGCACCTGATCCCGCATTAAAGGATAGAGACGCAAGTTGAAGACTAGGGCTCAGAAAACGAGATACCAGCATCACCATCTGCAGAATGTTTCTTCCCCATGAAAGGATGAAGTGCCCACACTATTTTCATTCTATACCGTGTTCCAGAGAAGATCTCTGCCCTGACAACAATCTTGGTGGTACCAGAAGCATTGGTTACACAGTATGGCAGACCCCAGAATCATTTTTCTACCTTTTTTTTTATTCACCAGAGTACCACAAGTACCGCAGCCGAGGATACATCAAAGACATACCTGGAGTAAATTTAAGCCTGTCAAAGACCACTCTTTCACCAAAAGAGTATAGAAGTTCGATGCATAGACATTAAATCAGAATGGGTTTCGACCCACTGCTCCTACTCTGCTTAATGTTTCATTTAGTGTTTCATCTATCTCCTCAACCTCTCTTTCTGATATAAAAACTCATGAGAAAACATTGTAAAGGTTGTTGTTCGGATATATGTGAATTGTAAGATGTTTCTCTTGAGACATAGTTCTCTGTGTAGAGTTGTAAGATAGGCTGAGGAAGATGTTTTTAGACTGAATATCAAGCTGTTGGTAATGTTGTACATGACTGGTGTTGCTCTTTGATATGACAAGCACATTTCTTTGGATCCTGATTTAAAGCAGTGGTGATGTTTTTCTATCTTTGTCCTTGTTTTCCTTTGTAGTTCATAATATTTCATTTCTTTTGGCACACATCAAAAATCTGGTTTAGGATATACCGTTTCATGGTACCCTAAGCTTCTGCTCTCCCTGCCTTCAATTTTCTCTGCTATATGTGTTATTTGAGCACTGATTCAAGTTAATTTAACCAGTGTAGTGGCTAATATTTACTACTAGCTGATGTATGAATTAATGAATCTATTCTTAGATGTTCTTGTTAGGCTTTAATTGAATGAATCGGGATACTGGGAGTTTAGCACTCTGTCTATGTCTCACTGGGGTCCTCTTTAATTAATTGAACCTTTCTAAGTTCCCTTAAGCTAGATACTAAAGCATTTAGAGTTCAAAGTCTCTCTCTGATCTCAGGTTTTCACCTTTGTGCTTAAATCTTTTATGTTTCCTTGTCTGAAGAGTTAACCCTTTAGTTTCTGGATCACAGGTTGTCCAATGGAATGTCTTGTCCCTGGATTTGATTTCTGAGGGGTCACCTTGAAGGTTTCCTTGCTTTCCACCTTTTTTCTTTCCATTTCATGCCACACTACCATCTTTAAGATCCAATGCCTTAGATGACTAGCCCAACTGAAAGCCTGCATATTTAATAGCAAGTAAACCCTTTCTTGACTCCATCGCCCAATGGTCTCGAGTGTTCTTTGAAATCATCCCTCCTTTACCTAAAATCCTCTTTGCACATCCTTGCCTCACATTGAACCCTTCCTTTCTGATTCCAAGCAACCAAACAAACAATCAATCAAACAAACACATGCCTATAACTAGCCGAATATTTTAACACAGAGCTTAAAGGACATAAAACCTTAGCCTATATAGAGAGATCCCTCTCTGGACCTAGGAGGGCTATATCCTAAGGTCTAAAAGTGGTTCTGATGTTGTCTCATCTTTTGGTATTGCCAAACTTGCCAAAACATGGGAACCCCAACACAGTCGTCCCAAGATCAACCACACCAGTATGATCGGGAGAATTACCCTCGATGTGTCCCGAAAAAGGTAAAAAACAAACCAAAAGGGAAGCCTGGATAGGGTGTAGTAGTCAACAACACCCACCGCGACCCCAGCCTGGAGATAAATTCAACCAGAGTCAGAACCAGAAGCCAAGAAATGCTCAAAAGCAAGGAAAAAATCCACCTCTACGAACAAACCATTCTTGTTCAATATGTGGTGAGTACGAGCACTATACTCACCACTGTCCTGAACTACTTGAGCTTAAAAAGCAAGATGGCAAGAAGAAGGAGGATCTTCCCGGACAAGTGATCTTACAAGAACTTCCCCCCATCAGAACGGTTAGCACTCAACGGCTTAAACCCCAGGTCTCGAGAAAACAACCATGAAATTCCCTTTGGCCGCCGAAGAAATGTTTTCAAACCGGAATCACGGCTATGACTTACCCACAAAGTGCTTGGTTTTGTTAGGGGCTAGTACGTCTATGCCAACTACACCTTTGACCATTCCAAAGATTCCTTTGGGACCATTTCCAAAAATGGTTAAAGGGCCTAATAGGTGAGCAGGTAACTACTCCAAAGTATCCCACAATTATAGCATCGTAGACGATTTGTGAGTCACTGTTGCTATGTCTACTTTGGAGGTACGCAGGTCATGCCCGGAAGAAGCGGAAAGCCATACTTTCTCCTTGAAGCCTTTGTGTTTACAACATGTGTATGATGGCTTTTGATTTGGACAAAGCCACCCCAGGCTTCCCTCCATGGTCGCCTTCCAGATACCAGTATTGGTACAAAATATCACTATTCACCGATGTGTCATTGAAGAGGGTGCATCTACATGCATCATGTCAAAGAATGTATGGCAGAAGTTAGGAGCCCCAGAACTCAAACCTTTCGTCCTCACTCTCAGGGCATATGACGGTCGGCCCTCGACCCCCATCGGTCTCTTCCAAAATGTACCGGTATGCTTAGCCGGAAAAATGGTCCACATAGACATCAAAGTCTTGGACGCTCACTTGGATTACAATATACTCCTTGGGCGGAGTTACATGTACGCCATGTACACCATAGCATCTCCAGATTTTCTGCATCATGATGTTCCCCCACGAGGATCGAATCATTACGATGAACCCGGCCCCCAACACACAGGTTTGAAAAGTGTCCTTTGAAAAATACGTATATGGTTCTACCTTGTAGACACGACCGCGTGGTCTTTCACGGTATCAAGAATATGGCCCTGGCCAACTCAGCGTCATACGTCCTAGGATTCTTCCTAGGAGATCCTCTAACATCACCGAGGTATCACCCAATACCACGAGCGGCCCCGATGTACGCAGTGTCCACGACGAGCACCAAGGTTAGTCGGGACACGGACTCAAACGATAATGACAGGGGCATCAACTACTATAGCCTCCTTAGTATATCTCTTGCCTCCCAAAATCGTTTCCTATACCCACCTCCTGGCTTCACCTCCCGAGCGGGTCTTGGAAACAGTACTACCCGGCATATCATTGGCATTCCCGAGTGTGGGCCTTGGTCCCCTTCGAACCTGCTCTCCCTCATTATTTGTGTTTGGATTAAAGCCTCCTTGTCCCAAGGAGCCCCCGCTTCCAAACCACGCGGTCAAAACCGCCCTAGCGAGCGTGCATTGCGAAATGGCGACCACAATAAAGAAAATTGCCAAGAAAAGGAAAAGAAAGTGGTGACCCCCACCATTCATAGAAGTCATCAACTTGTGCTATATGTGATTTCATGGGACACCCTACTCACATATGCCCGAGTTGGATGAATTGGCTCTTCTCGGGCGCGAGGCGAGGAGCACCTCAAAATGGCATTCCCATGAAAGGAACTTGCCACACCAAAAGTCTGAGAAAACCCCATTGCGTGCAATCACCTTGTGCCCTGCGAGCACCTATGGGCACTATACCCACCATCGTCGAAATACGAGTATCGGGATGCCTTGCATGCAATCGAGCGATCCTATAAAGAGATCCTCCATACGAATACATCCATGACGAGTACTTTATCTTGTACTTACAAGGAGCAGGTACGTAGAGAGTGCCCCAATACTTGTTATAGGGCTGCACACTGTCGATGAATGTGGTCACTACCTCAAAGAGTGCGCGCATTGGAACTCATCCGATGGTATCCAATCGAGAGGGTCTACCTACGTGAGGCTATGGGCGACATAATTCATGCCTATTATGCGGCGACGATTAATTATTTGAGGATTGTCACTACATACCTCACTTTCGACTGTATCCCTCTAGTATCGTTTTTTTTCTGTCTCTAGCGGATGATATGGATCACAAGATCCATCGGCGACACCATGACCAGTAGAGGAGATAAGCGGGTCAATCATGTTCTTGTCGGTAGAAGGCTTGTTCGCAAACAACCCATGATTACCATCATAGATTGTAAAATCTGAAAACACATGTTACATTGTTGGAAATAGATGGACCATATAATAGTCCACTACCCCGACTTAGTAGCATTACGGCGATGGCACCCTTCGCGGCCTCAGACCACGCATGATGGGAGGCCAATATCATGGAATTTTTTCCTGATATGTCAGGGTGATCATTCTGAACGACATTGTACTGAGTTCTCACGACTTTGTCCCACTATCGACATGATTAATGCCATAGAAAAGAGGACGAGTGACCTCCATGAATGGCATAAAATATACATCATCGGCCCAATGACACCCCCACTACCATGATGGTGTTATAAGGCTACTGCGACCCCGCCACCAGGGTGGTTCGTCATGCCTGCTAAGACCATAAACCAATCACATAAACCTCGAAGGCCAGTAGGGAATAACATGCGGCCTATGGTCTAAGCAGTCATTAGATGTTGATGAAGAACTCAAACGCTTGCAAATAGCCTCCGCATAATCTCGTCTCTTCCTCAAGCTTCTTCTCTGCAATCAAGAAAGATTACACGGACTTACGCAAAATTTCTCACACTTTCATCATAAATCTAAGTGCACGCATCTCCCAATGAGAGAACGGTAGAGAAGCATTAAGTCGGCCATACAAAAAGGGAGGAAGGTTCCAACCCACAATGCAAAAATGGAAACAAAAGATGCCGAGTACTGTGGACCTTTCTAGCATCCACATGCGGAACATCCGGAAGTGGTGTATATTCTCACACTGTCTATATGTTAGAACTAGGCTTCTACCGATTTGGGTGATAATCACACACCGGAGGGATGTCGTTGCGCCGTGTTCGAGACATCTCTGTGATAAGATCAATATCATCTGAGGAATTAAGCTATCCTAGCGGGAAGGCCAACTATCAGCTCACTCAGGACTCCATTGCGAAGATCCTTCCCCCGCTGCATGCCAACGACACAACTCATCCCATATGAATTGTGTCATCGCATGCCCAAGACAAGATTTCAACAACCCCTCTGTCATATGAATTTAGCTTTATTCTTGTTGCAAAAAACCAGGGCACCTTGCGCCCTTGTATTGATTTCCGTGAGTTCCCAAACTTTCATGCGGTAATAAAACTCTGGATGACACCGGCCTCTAGAACGGCGCTGATGCAAGCTAGAGCTAGTTGACGAAAATAGGTGCCAATGTTTGCAACACAATGAGGCCCATAAGAAAAGGGTAAAAGCATCATTTGATACATACATCACCCCTCGCTCATTTATCGAAGGAGAGCTAGTCCTTCGCTATGATCTCCACAAAAGCGTTAGGGCGAGGAAAGTTTGAAAACATGGAAAGGGCCCTATATTATCAAGCATTGCCTCAGAACGGTATACATCTTGATGGAGCTGGGCCCTTGAGACCTGCCTCACTAACCCCCGTCGACGACCTTGCCTCCAAAAATTTCTGCCCATAAGGGCCCCAGGGCCCTTATCCCCTAGAGTTAGGTACACCTGAAACCCCAACACCAAAATATTTTGGTAGAAAAGTATAACATGCTCAAAATATCGCCATGGATCACCAATTTGAACCTTATTTCGGATTTATTTGATGGAGCATCGCGATGGTCTCAAAACTTGTTTGCGGGCGCACAGGTCATCTATCACCACGATCGATCCTCTGTGTTCAAATGGTGTGCATCGGTTCGGCAACCAACAATCGGGAAGAATATGATGCGGGTGTTGGAATTATGTGAGGCCACTCCACGGGGGCATACGCATATGCATGTATACCTAAATTCCCGGTTAGTAGTCTCGCGATTAAACCAAACATTTGAAACCGAGGATGTGAAACATATTTAGAAAATATTTGCGTGCCAATATTCATGTTGATTTGATTATATTACATTCTCACATGTATCAAAGAATAAAAACCAAAAAGTCAACATAGCTAACGATATCCTGAAGTAGGAATGCATCGTGAGCAAACCACCATACATAAAAACCAAAAACATATATGTCCATCAGCATAACACAAATGCATAAAACGAAATAGACATCACACCATGTAGAGCCAAAAAAAATATCTCTCGTAAATAAATATGTGTATTAGAGTACAAATAATAGTATTGCTAGCCCATTGGCCAGCCCAAAAATACAGAGGTCGTCAAAAATAAGGGAAGCATCCTCATTGTTAGCCCCCCTATGAAATTCTTTACAAGCAAGCTGGGGGCTATGTCATTTTGGAGATCTTCAAGGAATGCATCTCCCCTAAAGACACATCATCCTTGAGGTCTCTCTGTGCTTTGCCTTATACAAGTCCCTCTTTTCCCCCTCCCCCCCCCCCCAATTCCTTATTAACATTTCACACGAAATGTTCTCTAATATCACTGTACCCTTCGTTTTCCATAAATCCCCCTTTAAATCCTATTCTTACCATTTTTAAGCACTTTTTACGCTTCATCCCCCCCATCGTTTGCCCTTGGGCAGCCTTCTAAGCACTTTGGAAATGGGCCAAAAATCATAAATTTCATTAAAAATAGGTTAAACACCCACTTTCGACCATATAATAGGCCTCGCCCTTTTCCCCGGGTCCTTTGCTCCTTTACCTTCCACAAAGCCCATCGTGTGGCGGGCTCTAACAACGAAGGGTGCTGCAAGTGATTCATCGGGGGCGCATCCTCGACATCAGTACGGTAGATCGGATGGCCGACATTTAATCCGCGACCCTCGCGATTTCCCCATTCGAGCCCTTGATTGAGCCATCATAGTCCAAATCTCTGATCGATGGTGCGGAGCACATCCCAGCCATGTGGTCCCCACTTTCGCTATTCTGAAACTGTAGGTTTCTTTCGCACGCCTTTGGGCGATAGGCGATGTTTCTGATAGCGAGCGGTTCCACTTATCTTTTGACACGTGTCTTACGTAAGACACCAAAACCTCCCGCTCCCAGCGCATTATCTTTCGACCAAGGATGCGGGCGAAATCCTTTGTCAATTGTTAGATCTCGAGGACACTGTCAGCGGTCCCCATCAACCAAGTTGCGCACGGGTTCGTCCATCTCCACCATACCCTTGGCCCATCGTCCATCGCCCTGCGTAGTTGATTCTCGGCTGCCGATCGATGGTCCCGAGATCACGTCTCTGCTTCCATTGTTGACTATTCCCTTGTCTCTCGATCCCGCCACGTCATCTCCACGTGCATCCTCAATCTGTCTCCATTCCATTGCATATAATTGGTTCGTTCATGTTTTTTAACGATTGTTCGTTCGTTTTCACTCTGCCAGGGCAACCACCTCCACTGGGCGGATTTCCATTGATATCCCCGTATGTTCTCCCTGTGTCATCGTCACCACTACCTTTCTCTCCTCCACCTCATCAACCACCCCATCCATTGTTTTCCTCACAGTTTTGTGTTTTGGGGGGTTATTAAGAGCGGTAGCGCCATGATACACGTCTCTATTCCAAGGAAAGAGAAATCGAAAAAGATCATTGACGGGCGAGAATCGATGAAAGATGACCGGAGAAGGCAAAGGGCCAGGACGATCATTAAGAACATGGTTTAAACTACGCCAGAAAACCTTCTAGTGCCATTAAAGTTTAGGCTAACCGACGGAGACGAGAGATGGAGCGGCGAGGTGTTTTAATGCAAGAAAAGAGATTGGAGCATGTCAATGAAGATCTTAGCTTGAATCGGTGGTTTAAGAGGCAAAGCACCGAGGGTTGAAGACACGAAGTTGATGAAAAGATCACGGCGCAAATAAAAGGTAACATCAAAGTTTATTCATCGGCGAAATTTTTTTCTTCATCGAGTACGGGGCATCCATACGGTTTTTTATTCAACACCTTGTCCACGAGGGAGAGTTTCCACCACCGACAACGGTTCAAAAACACTAGCAGCGGTGATATGGCGCGACTTCTCGGTTGTTGCATACATTTAAATCACAAGTAAGCACCATAGCCAAAAATGTCCAAATCATATCTTAAGAAGATCACTCTTTCATAAAGGGGTGACGGAGATTGAATATTCGGCCATTCGATAGAATGGGCCTCGGCCATTTTATTCAGAATATTTAATACAACATTTAATGTTCACCTACCTCCTCGGTCGATGTTCTGTTCACTCTGCTTTATAAAACACGAGAAGGAAATTATTGTAAAAGGTTGTTGATTTGGATATCGGATACGTGTATTTCCCCACTTGGGTAGGTTCTCATGCTTAATATTGTAGATAGGTTGAATTTGATGTATTCGAGTAAATGTTCAAGTGACAGGCAATGATGTACTAGTGGTGTTATTTTTAATATGGCAAGCACATTTCTTTGAATCTTGATCTAAAAGCGATTTGGTGGTGTTTTCCTATCTACTGTGTTTGAGTTCATTTCATTCCATTTCCTCTTGGCTCGCATTAGAAGTTTGGCATAAGATTTACCCTTGATAGGCACCTTATGTTGATGTATATCCTATCACTTTTATTTTTGCTTATGTGTGTATGCGAATATCGATTTCGATTGATTTAACGAGTGTAGTGGATGTTTTTTGCTCTGCGATGTATGAATTAATGAAATCTATGTTTAGATGTTTTTTAGGATTTATAGGCCGGTTGAAACATGGGAGGTACAGGGCCATCTGCCTCACTAGGATCTTTGCATCTCATTAAACCTTTCTAAGATCCCCTTTGTTAAACTTATCCTTGTTTTTCCTTGGAGTTGCTAAAGCGAGACCTAGAGTTAAATGACCTCTGGTCCGATCTATATGCAACCCTTTGTCCCCCTTTGAGAGCTTTCTCTGAGTCATTAAGCAGAATGGAGTTAAATGACCTACGACACAGTCTATAGAAAAAAATTTGGGCACAATCTTTCCCTTCTTTCCCTCTCACTCATTTTCAGTCCTTAATGTTCCATTCCATCGATCATCTTTTAAGATCCAAATTCTCTAGATAAGTAGCCCAATGCAAGAAAACTTGCACATTGAACACAAGTAAACCCTTTCTTGAGCTCCATTTGCCACGATGGCCTTGATGGCCCCTAAGTTATCTATCTTTGCTAGTTTCCTCTTCGCTCATCCTTGTCTTATATTGGACCCTTCTTTCTGGTTCCCAACAACCAAACACAACAATCAAACAAAACAGAGCCACAATACTGCATAACTTCAACCTAAACTGCCCATTTGAGCTTGAACATAAAACCTTTGACTATCATAAGTCCCTCTGCGGGACCTGGAAGGGCTAGATCTAAGGTGCGAAAGTGGTTCTATGTTGTCTCATATTTGGTCTTGTCAACTGTGGGCTGTCGGGGCAACATAATGGCGACTCCCGTGGGGAATGAGTGCATTTCACCTCCAAACCTTTTTAAAACCTCGAAATCTAGATCTCTGGTTAGGTTGGTAGTAAGTCACCCATTTCTTGAATCAACCCCCATTGTTGGTCTCCATCATACTCTTAGAGAAGGGCACGGAAAGGGCCGGTCGCCTCCGGATCCTCACCCTCTTCGGAGGTGACACCTTTCTGGTAAATGCCCTCAGAGTAATTCTCGGTTGGAGTTCTTGTGTTTAAAAATTCTTGAAAGGTGATAGTGCACAAACCTTGTATTGATGGAAACAATATGACATAGATATACCCTAAAACCCTCCACAGCGACTCCATTGTTCACAAGTAGAAAAAGACTCCTTTGGTGATCGGTGAGCCTACGATTAGCTTGGTTTACACCCTACAATAGACTCCTTTGAGACGACCTACGAGACAACATCTGTCCTGGGTAGAAGCAACAAGTAGGGTTAGGTAGGATTTGGCTTAAAACAAAATTACGCTTTTCGAACCATTCACACGAGAGCTTATCCCAACTTCGTCCCACACAGAAATAGTTGAAAATCCGGTATCCTCAAGGGCTCACGCACCCAAAGACCAACTATTTCCGGTCACATTCATAGAGCTAATTACGCACCCGAGAAAACCTTACGGCTCTATCACCACACTTTCAACTTGACCCGGACACGCCAAGCAGTTACACAGAACTGAGTCAGATTCCCATTCAGACCGACGGACACTCGACAGGGATAGAGGAACCCCTCCATCCACACCACCACGATTCCCCACTTCATTCAAAACTTGGGGCTTTCCCACCCTGAAATACTGTCAACAAACTCCTGTGGTCCTATGTATCTGTCATCCATATACAGTGCTCAAGTTAACCCCCACCTCATCGGAGAAATATCATCATGGCCGGCTTGGTATGCACCTCTGGTCTTACCTCAGCCCTTGCTACCCTTACCCAGTGATTATCAATCAAAATCCCCACACTTCTTTAACTAAATAATCGATCATGACTCAACAACATGTAGATAAAATGGAGGATTCTTTTGACTACATGGAAATTGATGATAAGAAGCAATCAAAATGAGAATATTTGCCCAAAGCTTGGGATGTGAGGTGAAAGAAGTGGTTTAAAAACCTACTTGCGGGTAGTATCCAGATATCTGCTCTATGCACGACTTTCGTCGACAAATGGAAAGCCCAAGGAAAACCCTTGCCAACTCCTAGGCGAATACATGAGCCTTAAAAAAGCAGGAGAGAGTGTCCATGATTACACAACAAAGATTAGGCATTTACAATGCCCTCCCCCACATATGGAAACCTCCCTGGCTTGTAGCCCTAGCTAAGTACCCTGATGGGTTTGATGCTGCCGACATGGCCTATGAGCTTAGGGATAAGAGTAAACCACATTGGAGGACATGCGAGAAAGGAGCAATGAACATAGAGGCAAACACGATTGAGAAAACGGGCGAGATTTGAGAGGAGGGTAACCTATAGGGATGACAATGTAGCCTCCACATACGATCCAAATTATGACAAATTGTCTAAAAACATGGAAGAGCTACGACGGACGATGCTGAAAATGGATTTAATGCTTCATCGATAACCAAAACAATCAAAACCGAACCAAAACTTTAGAAGGAACAACGATGCTCCCAACGGACGAGAAAGAATCGGATCGACCAAATTATTCCCCCTTTCCAAAACTTTTTAGATGAAGATGAGGGAATCCTAGAAGAGTCGAAGGGAATGCAATAAACATGTTTCGAAGCAGAAGACTAAGTCCTTAACTATGATTGAGAAGATCAACCCTCACCTTCATCTTGGGATGAGGAATGGATTTTAGAAGCCCAGAAGATTCTGATTAGGATTTGAAAATGCCATGATGGGAATTCATTCTGATATGAAATTAGGAGCAAAAGAACCAAGACACTTCCAAACCCAGCTCACGAGGGTTACCATCAAGAAAGACGTCTCAAATATTCTAAAGTGACTACGAAAATAGCAAACAAGGTGAAAGTTAAGGAAAAAACAAAGAAAAAGACAATAAAACATTGAAAAACAAAGCCCGACTTAGCAACAACTTTGTGGTTGGTGCTCCCCCGATAAAAGCACTCACCAACCATGCATAGTGAAGAATCACCATTTGATACGACCCTTTAAGACGGTGAAATAAAATAGAGTTGAGTATTACAAAAGGCCAGTCCACTTTCAGTTTGGAAAGTGAGATTGCCAAAATCCAAATCCCTGTACCATTATCTAAGTTGGCCACTCAGGATGTATATAAAGGCCAAATTTTGAAAGTCTTGAATTTAGGAGAAATCGATGACAACGTAAATTTGAATGATGATCAACCTTCCCTCTGTTTGGCCCAAAGATTGAGGGAAAGTTTCGAAGGGAGTAGTTCCGTTCTATATATCGGTCTCAACATTCATGACAAAATACTCCACAATGCCATGCATGATTTTGGGCAATCACACGATTTAATGCCTAAGGGTAGTAATGGAAAAGCTAGGCACGGAGATAACATGACCTTACAAAGACTTATATTCATTTGACTGCGCGGTAGAAATTCCTATGACTAATCAAAGATTTGTGTGTGAGCTTGACCGAGATTCCTGCCAAATCTATGGTCATGGATGTGGTGGTGGCAGATGTACCACCCAAGTATGGCATGTTATTATTGAGATCATGGGGAGCCAAATTGCAGGGAACAATGTAGATGGATGGCTCATATGCCACTATCCCTATCTTTGGACAACTTAGAAGACTTTATAGAGAGTCCCAAAAGAAATTCCTAGTCAGTAGCCGAGAAGCACGAAAATCACCATTATACTGTGCACCTGGACTGGATTCTTTCATTCTTTATAACGACCAATCCTTGGGAGATCCGAATCACAATGCGAGGAGATCCCGAAGCAAAAACGAGCCCATGGACTTTAGCACTAATGGACACCTGAAGAATACGATGAAGAAAACCATGGGCGGGATAATGAAAACGAAACACGGGGGAATGAACCGGAAACACAACGCGGTCGGCTATTAGTCACACCTTGCAAGGCGGCACACCACGTGAAGAACAAGACAACCCACAACCTAGTACGGACCCCACAACGCAACATAATGGCAAACCCTGTGGGAAAATGAATTTCGATGGGTCTGTACTAGGCAAATTGCTAAGCCGGGGGGTGTGGCTACGCGTACAGAAAATGATCGCGAGAGAGCCACGGCATGGTCTGCATTTCAAATGCGACGATATTGCAAAATACGAGGCCCGATCCTAGGCCTAAATACGGTGAAAAAATTAGGGACGTAGGATAGCTGTGCATGGGGATTCGAGTTAGTTATCGGACGAGTGAATGAGTGAATATCACAGCAAACACCGGAGTTAAGAGCATACGGGAACAACACTCTAGATTTATTGAAAACATTTGTTGAATATGAATTAGTGTTCATTCCCAAGTCAAAATGTTATTTCAAATGGATTGGCTTGTCTGACTAATTCATATCCTAAGACTCAGGCGGCGGCTTGATCATGTTCCGTCAAGTTGGGACTGGAGTGCCGGTTAACGAAAATATTGGTAGGTATTTGAGAGAACAGCAGTTGAGGAATTTCTGGTGAGGCGAGAAACGAGTTTCGACTTACGATTAGGACTCAAATACGATGACGCTTCCCAGTGAGGATTCCATAGATGAACACGAAACAACCTGTAACATAGAAATAAACACCTTTTACGAGCGTTCAACCATAGATGCGAACACGGAAAATGAGGAAATGTGGGTGTTGCGGAGCCAAAGATAAGAACATACCAGGAAGGCCTAGCACCCCTGAAGATTTTTGACTTTGATGACGTATCGAAGAAGCCCCTTTATGGAACATGCGGACTCAATATAGAAGAATGCAACACGAGCCTTTAGAAGATAGACCCAGGTGTGATAAAAATTATTATTAAGTCTATACCTACGGACATGAAGAAAGAGATACTGTGACTGAAATTCATTGATGTGTTCATGGGCCCCATGAAGACTTAAAGGCTTTATGACACCAACATCATACAACACAAGATACCCCTGAAAGGAAAATCGGATACCTTTCAGTTAAAACTCCATAGGATCAATCAAGAAACAATTTCTGGGTAGAGAAGAGGTGAGAAGATGTATGATGCGGGCATAATAGTTCTTAACAAGGTTTCGATTGGGTGTCAAACTTAGTGGAAGTTTGTGAGAAAGAAAACGGAGGTCGGACTATGCATAGACTTGAGAAACCTCATGAGCCTCCCTGAAAGACAACTACCCTTTCCTAGAATGGAACATATCCTACGAGTGATGAGCTCACAGAGAATATCACCTTGATGGTTTTGAGGATACAATCAAGTTCTTGTATTCCCAAAGAATCAACTCAAAACAAATTTTACCACTCCAAGGGCACCTTCATGTATGTGAAATTCCCTTTGGACGATGAATGTTGGAGCTACCTTCCGGAGGAGAAGCGATGGATATAGCCTCTCAGATGGATAGGACACTTCATGGTTATCTACTTGGATGACTTGGTGTCTTTTATAAGGCGAAGAACACAGAAACATACGAAGAAGTTTTTGAAAAATGTAGAAGGTACGGTGCAATCCTTAAATCCTAAGAAAAGCTGTGTTTGAAGTGCGAGAAGGAAAACTTCTTGGCCACATTATATACGAGAAATAAATCGGGATAGACCCACGGCGAGTTGAGGGAATACTCCAGGATCCACACACATCCACAGAAACATCAAGGTCTGGAGTCCTTCATTGGGAAGATCACTTTCCTTAGGAGATTCATTCCCAATCTAGGTAGAACACCTTAAACATGGTGATATGTTAAAGAAGGATGCAAGAATTAAGTAATTTGTTGAAGCGAGAAATATTTTGAGTCGATAAAGCTGCTGCTCACACGGACCCCGATGCTTATGAGCCCCGAGACTTCTCAAAAGATTTTTTGATCTTTTCCTTTGCCTGCAGACACCACAATGCATTGCGAGTCTTGTGCCAAAAGGAATTTAGAAGGTAATGAACAACCCATTGCCTTTTTTATCAAGGCCTTGAGAGATGCACCATTAAAGTACAACATTATGGAAAAGCAGGCCTATGCCCTGATTAAGGCCTTAAAAGACTTTAGGGTGTACATTTTTCATTCTCACACCATTTCTTATGTACCGAATATAGTGGTCAAAGATATCTTGTCCAACGGGACACGATGGGGAAGAGGGAAAATGGATTCTTCTGATCTTGGAATACGATCTTGAAATAAAACCCACAGTGATCGAGTCGAGCTTTGACGATTAATGGGCAAGATCAAACTTGCTGAGCCCTTGAAATTAACATGATAAATGCCTTAGATGAGCGAGGAAGGATTGCTTGACCCTGCGCCGAGGAGAATTTTCGAACTCTCCTTGGTATTCGATATCATATGTGCTCACGAACCTCAATGCCCCTCCGGAGGCTTGTCCAAAACTAAGGCCGGATTCATAAAACTCAAAGAAAAAAGCTACGCATTTGAATGGGAATCTATCTTGGAAAAATCCAAATGGCCTATTGCTTAAATGTTTGCACAGACACTGGAAAGTGAAAGAAATCGAACAAGAATTCCATGCTAGAGAATGTGGAGGCCACGAGTTGGAAAGCCACTACCGGTAAAATACTCGGGGGCTGGTTACTATTCTTCCTACTCTCTTCAATGATGTCCATAAAATGATACTTGCACCGCCACAGTGCCGGTCTGTGAAGGCGGAAAGGGAAACTTCTCCCCCTCCCATTCCTGACCCATCGCAGTAGAAGGTCCCTTCATGCAATGGGGCCTAGACTTTATTGGAGAAATTCACCCCTCTTCCTGCGGACAACATAAATGGATCCTAAGCACTATGGATTCTTGCACTAAATGGATGAAGCCATACCCACTAGGAATGTCAGCGATTACCTTGTCATCATTGGATTCCTATGAAGACTTCATCCTATCTCCGGTTTGGGCGTCAGAGAAAATAACGACAATGCTGTTGCCTTCGGATCCAAGAAAATGGTTCGTTCTACCACGAGGTACGGAATAACACTTCTGGTCATTCATTTGCCTATTACCCCCGGGGGTAATGGATTGCTGAATCATCTAACAAAAGCCAGGTCACAATCATTAAGAAGTTGGCACGGAAGAGAACAAAAAGTCATGGCATAAAAAAGTTGATACATGCTTTGTGGGCCGACGGGCTACAAAAGAAATCTATTGGCATATCATAGGTTCCGAGTTTGGTTTATGGAACGGAAAACGGTCTTTCCTGCTAGCCTTGGGTCTCTTAGTGATTAAAACATCCCGCAGAAATTCGGTCGGAGAAGGCAGTATGGTGAGAAGAATTAATACGAAACTATTCATCTTGATAAAAAGACGGAGTTTGTGGGAGAACGATTAAAGTTCGGGAAAACATAAAGAAATTGTTTGAAAAAAGAACCAAAAATACGATTTCCAGAAGTTGGGGACAAAGTTACAAAATGGGATTCAAGAAAGAGAGGACAAAGGTAAACACGACAAGTTTGACGGCTTATGGCGGGGTCCATATATTATCCGAGCTACGACAGAGCCCAAATGCATTTTTTCTGCAAGAACTTGATGAGTGGAGTTGTTTGGGGGTCTCGATGACGGATGTCAAACACTAGTGCTAATTTTCATTTTCAGTTCCATTTCCATTGTACATACCAACTAGGTGTTACTTTCAAGAAAACGAGAGAAAATGTTTCCAAAAAATAGAAAGGAAAGCGAGAGGTTCAAACATGCTCAAAACATGGACCTGCGAAAAGTGAAAAAGATTGGCTCTAATATGATCAAAACCCGGAAAATGACAAGAGAAAGAAAGACAACTAGTCCTAACACGGTGAAAATGGACCAGCAAAGGAAAAGGAAGAATCGGCTCTATTATGAAACCGGTAGAAATCAAAGAAAATAAGTGACAAATATTACAAAACCGTAGTCACAAAGAAAGATGGATATTTCAAAGCGCAGATTTCATGCCTTCCTGGATTTTGTTTTTGATTTCTACAAGTCTTCACTCGGCCAAGTCGAGACGTTACAATCTGACTTGGGCACATTTTTTTAATTTCTTTGTCTTAGAATGTAGGAAAGAAGTACGATGGACGGTTTAATCGGCGGATATTAGATTAGGTAGAGAATCATATGGAATGTATGGTGTCTGGTCTCATGGAGCAATAAGGGTAGATGTAGAATAGGTTTATTTTATGCATTTGCCAAAATAAAATGATGTAAAAGTGCCTTTAGTTCAAATGCACCCAAGAAATTGTGGGACTATAGTACGGGTAGGTAGATTGTTTGGGAAATATTCTGTTGATTTGTGTCTCTAACATATGGTGGCGAGTACAGAAAAAAAAAAAAAGAAAAAAAGGGGATGTGCCAGCCAATGAACATCTGACCTGTCCAAAGATTATTTACGGTTTCTTGACTCCTTGAGAAGAAGCCATCCCCATGTGGAGCCACTGTTAGCCCCCCCCCTATGAAATTCTTGACAAGCAAGCTGGTGGCTATGTCATTTTGGAGACCTTCAAGGAATGCATCTCCCCTGAAGACACATCAACCTTGAGGTCTCTCTGTGCTTTGCCTTATACAAGTCCCTCTTTTCCCATTCTTCTTCCCCCAATTCCCCTTGTCTGTTCCTAAAATCTTCTCTAATATCCCTGCACCCTTCGTTTTCCCTAAATCCTCCTTTAAATCCTATTCTTACCCTTTGTCTGGTCTTTTTCACCCTTCATCCCCCTATCGTTACTTGCCCATTTCTTCTTAAAACACTTTGGAAATGGGCCAAAAATCATAAATTTCATTAAAAACAAGTTAAAAACCCACTTGAGCCATGTAATAGGCCTCGACCATTTTCCCCCCGTAGCCCGTGCTCCTTTACCTTCCACAAAACCCATCGACGTGACCGAGCTCTAACAGGCGCTTACGTATTGATTCATCGGCGCATCCCTCGACCGTCAGCTCCTAACGGATCGGATGGCCGACATTTAATTCGCGACCCTCACGCTTTCCCCCATTCAAACCTTTGGTGACCATCGCCATCCAAATCACAGCTGATTTGACGGTGCGGAAGCCCATCGCCCTGTGGTCCCCACTTTCCACTATTCTGACTCGCCGGTTTATTTTGCACCACCTTGTACAGGCGATGGGCGTCCTTTGCGATAGCCCGTGATTCGGTACCTTTCGCGCATATGTCTGTGACTCCAAAACCTTATCCCTCGTGCATTACCTTTCGACCACTTATGCGGGCGAAATACGATGTCGGTAGTTGGATCTCAAGATGCTCATCCCAGAGACGGTCACCCATCGACCAAGGCTGGCGCTGAGTTCGTAATCTTCGTGCGATGCCTTTGGCCGGGAGTAGGTAGTCGCCCTACGTAGTTGATTCCCACCGCGATCGATGGTCCGGATAAATCCACCCCACGGCGGCCCGACTGTTCACTTTGTCTCTTGATCCCGCCACGTCATCTCCACGTGCATCCTCTGTACATACTCCCATTCCATTGCATATAATTGGTTCGTTCATGTTTTTTGGGTTCGTTCGTTTTGCTGCGGGGCGCCACCTCCACCGAGAGCGATTTCCATTTATTCCTACGCATATTTCTCCACCATGTCTATGCAGTCTACCCCTACCTTTATCCTCCTCCACCTCATTCGCCACCCCATCTAGGTTTTTTCCTCACGGTTGTATGTGTTTACGGGGGGTTATTAAGAGGCAATGGCCACCATGATGCACGTCTCGTTGTTCCCGAGGAGAATCGAGAAAAGATCATTGACAAGGGCGAATCGATGAAAGATGACTCGGGAGGGTAAGTACGGGATGATCATTTTGAAAACGGGGTTTAAACTACGTAGAAAATAATAGGTGCCATTAAAAGTTTGAGCCTATTTCTGACGAACGAGAGATGGAGCGGCGGGTACTTTTAATGCAAGAAAAAGAGATTAGACCATGTCAATGAAGATCTAAAGCCTTGAATCGGCGGTTTAAGAGGCAAAGCACTAGGTTGAAGACCGAGGATCGATCAAAAGATCACGAGCGCAAATAAAAGGTAACATGCGAGTTTATTCATATTCGAAGAAAAGTGTTTTTCTTCATCAAGTACGAGGCATCCATACGGTTTTATTCAACACCTTATCCTTGAAGGAGTTTCCACACGACGATAGTTCAAAAACACTAAAGAATTGATATGGGCGACTTCTACTAGAGTAGTTTTGTTTACTTCGTTTAAATCACCAAGTACAACACGGCAAAAATGTCCAATCATATACGAAGAAAGGATATCACCGCCAAGGGGTGACGGAGATTAAATATTCAGCATTTAGGTAGATGGGCCTCGGCCCTTTTTCTTTCGGATATTTAATACATCATTTAGTGTTCACCTACCTCCTTAGTCGATCTTCGTTTCACTCTCTATTGCTCCGCTACGGAAAATTATTGTAAGGTTTTGATTGGATATCAGAGAAATGCAAGCATTTTCCCCTTGAGACAAGTTATCTGTGTAATATTGTAAGATAGGTTGAGATTTGATCATATTCGGTGTTGAATGTTAAATTTGTGGGCGATGATGTACCTAATTGGTGTTGTTTTTAATATGACAAGCACATTTCTTTGGATGCGATCTAAAGCGGTGGTGATGTTTTCCTATCTCTATGTTTCGTTCCACATTTCATTCCATTTCTCTTGGCTCGCATTAGAAGTTTGGCATAATATTTACCCTTGATAGGCACCTTATGTTGCTACTCTCCCGACATTTTATGTTTTTGCTTATATGTGTATACGAATATGGATTTCAATTGATTTAACCGGTGTTGTGGATGTTTTTTCTGCTCTGCGATGTATGAATTAATGAAATCTATGTTTAGATGTTCTTGTTAGGATGTTTGTATGGATGAGTTGAGAACAACTGGGAGGTCCTAGAATACATGCCTCACTAGGATCTTTCCATCTCATTAAACCTTTCTAAGATCCCTACTTCGTAAACTTATCCTTGTTTTCCTTGGAGTTGCTAAAAGCGAGACCTAGAGTTAAATGACCTCACAGTCCGTCCCTTAAGTAGCCCCACTTTGTCCCCCGCTAAGAGCGCTCTGCGAGTATGTCGAGCGAGGGTGCGAGTTAAATGACCTCGGCTTTGATCTAATTTAGGCATCTTCCTTCTTTCCCTCTCACTCATTTTCAGTCTCTCCTTAATGTTTATTCCATCAATCATCTTTTAAGATCCAAATGCTCTAGATAAGTAGCCCAAGTGAAAGCTTGCACATTGGGTACAAAGTAACCCTTTCTTGACTCCATTGCCCATTGGCCCACGTGTTCACACAGATTTGTCTATCTTTGCCTAGTTTCCTCTTTGCTCATCCTTGTCTTATATTGGACCCTTCTTTCCTGGTTCCCAACAACCAAACATAAACAATCAAACAAACAAACCCTGTGCCTATGACTAATCTGAAACCTTAACATTTGATCTTCAAAGCCATAAAACCTTTGACTATCATAGAGAGATCCCTCTCTGGACCTAGGAGGGCTAGATCCTAAGGTGCAGTGGTTCTATGTTGTCTCATCTTTTTGGTCTTTTCACTTTGGCCAAAACATGGGAACTGACACTCATAATGGGTGCTTTCCTTGTGGCCACAAATCTACTCTAGAGAGCGGTGCCCCCTCGGGAGGAGCACACGGGCCCTGCAGCTCTGGTCGCCTGCAGAAGCTTCTGTGCCCTTTGCGATAGTTACCCATCTTGCGATGGGCCCCAGTAGTCACTCTCACGGGCCATCCTTGCCTCTAGCCATATCTCCTCGAAGTCATCCCATAAGACCTCAAGCGAGGCATTCCATGGGTCGAATGGTCCACTCAACCCGGAAGTCCTCTAGGCACATTGCTTGAGCTATAAGTGTTGCAACGCGCACCTCGATCACATGCGCAGATTTCTCTCTGCTTGCTATCTCGGCGGCACCTATCTTCCTTCCCTCACCGAAGGGCCGACACCGGCCTCGCTTTGGTCCACTCGACGACACCACCTCCCCGACCACCGGAGTGGTCGTGGTGGAGGGTTGTGACCCACCGATTGCGCCTTTGGAGCATCCCCACCTCGCCAACATACGCAGGTACCAAAAATAATTTCAGTGTCAATAAAAACACTCAAGAACACAAAAAACTCGAATAAATGCAGAAATATAACACATACCTACGGGACCCCAAACATAACCAAAAGGGAGACCAATATCTGGATCACCCTAAAAATCCATCCCTGCATAAGGGTATGGAAAAAAAATCTACAGAGCTCCAATATCAACCCACTCTACCACCACCATTGCGTGGCATCACTGGAGCCCACCTCCTCATACGTGGCTCCCTCGGCCCCTCGATAGGCACATGCACTACGGGCCTCAGCAGCACGACCCTCTCATACATGATGCTGCCAAAATACTGATGTACACAAATGATTTTGATCCACGTTGGAACTTATTCGGTTGTGACAACATACCATCAAAACGAGAAATAGGAAAAATCGAAGAAATGCCCTTTTCTCAAGTGGCGTAAAACTCCCACTTGTGGGCCAGAGTACGATGTGGCACAAGCCCACTTCGGTCACACAATAACGAGCGAGCACACGCTCGGCCAAATCATCCGCGAGGTGACATTGATGTACCCCTTAGTTAGAGGCAAACCACTTCCGCGAGACAAGCGCCTCCAAAACACATCCTGCCCGCCCAACGAGGAAGCGGATACCTCGGCCGCCTCTCCACACGAGGCGATGATACGATCACAAAGTAAATATCCATCTCCCGGACGAATAATCAAATTCCCCCCTCGGGACAAACATGTGTGCCTCCGACACCAATTTTGTATTGCATAACACTGTAATTGGTCCTGTGGCCAAGAGAGCACTCGTTCTCAAAAAAAATTCGGGAGGCCCCATGCGGCCAACTAGCAACGTGTCCCGGCATCATGACCCCGAGAGCGGTCAGGATCTCGGGCCAATCTCGCTCTCTCCACACTAACACCGCGAGCAATGAGCGCATCGGTACAAGGGAGAAAAACCCGTAAGAACAACAACAAACCCAGAACACCAAAAACAACACGCCCATGCATCTCTCGGACGGTATTGCTCTGTCACTGCTACCCCTGTACATTTACGGGTGCCCTTCCATGCAAGGGAGGGACAACGTGCCTTCACGTGGCTGTGCCTAAGAAATATGCACAAGGGGAGCGCCTATTTCCCTAGATGCTTTGTGAAATCTGGGGCAAAAAGCCAACGAGGGCGGTACAAACCTAATTTGTACGGCCCACGTATCACCAAAGGCGGAAAAATCAAAATGTGAGATGACCAGCATAACGTTCGGTACACGGAAGTCGCAATGGCAAGAAAGGGTCTGCTACCACTACGATCTCCCAAAACTCGGCAAGTACAAATGAATAGGATGAGGCCATAATCCCGCCACTTATCGCCACTTTCCGAACTTTGGAATCATAACGGGGAGATCGAGAAGGTCCATTCGGCAAATCGTAGTTGCACCATAATCGGTATACCATTACGAACGAAATCGATGCCCCACCGCGTTTCGCTTTCGAAAAGAAATATTTTTTCAAGCGGCAAGTAGGATATGCACCCTCCCATCTTCCTTTCAAAAATTCATGTTTTTCCAAATAATATTGAATGAAAAAGAAAGATTCTTTCACTTGAGGTAGTTGTTTTTAGGAAGAACCGCAAACCATTCACCTTAATCTCCACAGAAAGCTCGAAGCGGTATCATTGTACCACGGGCATGATAGAGTC
Organism: Pinus albicaulis; assembly: GCA_034641835.2. Lineage (NCBI taxonomy): Eukaryota > Viridiplantae > Streptophyta > Pinopsida > Pinales > Pinaceae > Pinus > Pinus albicaulis. Next base: position 324,142,792 of record CM076569.1, on the reverse strand, counting down.
TGAAAAATTTGCATATCCGATATCATTTCTCCATAAATAAACCTAGAGATCCTCACCCCAAACCACGTTTATCATCACCTCACCACCATATGATAAACATCCTCGTCAAGCCGTGAGACACTCCCCTCCATGGCGATCATCATCTCAAGTAGACCATACATCACTCCACAAAGTGACGCCATGGCCATACCATTTTTTCTGGGAAGCACCTCATTCCCATCCATATATCATGCATAAAGATTAAGTTCACCATTCCAACTCAACCCCCCTTCCTATTCATTGGGTTGTACAAGAAGAATGGCGGCTCCTGGTCTGCTTGCCTTTTGGCCCACCATAACTCCATCAACATTAATCCATGCGAAATATTTCACTTCCTTGACCGCAGAGACCGACCAATGGGACCCCTACTCCCAGCAAAACACCATCCTTACACCATCAAGTGAGCGACCCTCTTTCATGTTTTGGCGTACCCATCTCTGTGTTTTGTACAAACCAAACCCCATTATTTTATTCTTTTTGTACAAAAAACAAAAACAATGCCCTTCACCTCTTCGCCCTCATATTGCACTTTTTCCTCCCATGGCAGCAGTCCCCCATCTCCCTTGGTCGAAGGATTTCATACCCTCCATGCACACACCATTACGACAATCATAGCCGATTCATGCCTTGCAAGTCCCCAGCGACTCCGAGTTTTCCCTTGAGGAAAATACCTATGACTACGCAAAGCTGCTCAAATATACTTCGACCTCGAGCCATTGAATCCTCATCATCCATTTTCAGCCACCACTCACCAACATGCCTATGTTAAACCCGTATGGTTGGTTATGAGCTTCCTTTTTTCAACATCGACACCTCTTTTCCAAAAGGAAATGAGGTACCTTGAATTACCCCTCCCCATGTAAGGGTATCCTTGGGTACAACCTTATGGGAGACATCATTGTCCATAAATGTCATCGATCCTCTTGACGATAAATGCGTAGCTTTCATGTCACGATGGTACGAAGTACCTTACAACCATTGCACTTTGATCGAGATCCATTGAAGACCCGTGCCTTTATAAGCATCTCACAATGACAATGCTTACATGGGAAGGAGTCCCGGCCCGGTACATATGCGTACATTTATTACGTTGATTTGCTATACCAAGGTGTATATGGGTACCCATTCCACCTATTTTCAATTAAGAAAAATTCCCCGAGGGCGTCAACGGTCATTGTCTACAGCCACCCAACATTAATACCCCGGTAGTGACACAGACAACACATGTATCTGTCAATTTTGTTTAACTAGCCATAGCATCATGAGCATGGGACATGCTCACCTCATTGAAATTTTGCAAATATGTTGTATATTTTGTCTACTTGTAGGGGGTCCCCTAGGCATTGGTTATCTTGGACCCGATGCAAGATGTTGTCCTTCTACACGCATGCCTTGCTCTCTCTCTCTCTCTCTCTCTATCTCTCTTTGCGTACAATACAGAAAAGAACCTATAATGTATTTTGGCTATAAAGTTCTTCCTAGACCTCACACATTATGGGGAAACTGTTAACATTGGAAAATCGTACAGCAGAAAATGACATCAAGAAATGTTGAGCCTAAGGATTTACATGACAGGGATACATTATGGAATAAAAAATATTAATAATCTCTAAGGTTTGGAGCAATTCAAGATTGAACTAGTCATAAATGCCTGAATGCGTGCTTTTTCCTTCGATAAGAGCACCTTCTGCATGCACTGGAGCTCGATAAGTGTGCATTCCTGGAAATGGAAAAAAGTCCCTTTCCGGGACCACAAGCAAGAAAATAACAATTTCTCCTTATGTGAATGCCACCTAAGGACAACACCAATGCCTCCATGGGCAGCAGCAGGCACACAAAAGCATATTTTCAGCCCACAATGGAATATTTCCCCTCTAACCAGCGATTACTATCCACCATGTACCAAGGGAGGGAAGAGGGAGATTTGAAAGCTCAACTATATAAACCTCAAAGAGATGAAAATGGGTGAGCACGAGGTTATGCGGCCAAAGTTGCCAGAAACTACCATACATTTCTATGAACCAAGGAACGAGGGAGAGTTTGAATAAGAGGACTTAATTGTTGACCGCAACAATTTCGGTGCATTAAGCATAGAGAGAGAGTTGAATTGCGTCGAGGAAAGGTAGAACTTGAACGGAAAACATCCTTGCGTCGGGTCCACAGAGCCTTTGCAAGGTCATACTGTAATGATGGAAATGCAGATTTGTATTCATTCCAAGCATTCGATGAGAAGAAGGCTATCGAGCGTTGTTTTGTATTATTTTTTGGAACTCTCTATTTAGCTTCTTTTTTTGTTTTTAGTTTTACTTCTTAAAATAGCATCGCAAGTTTATTTCTTCATTTTTAAGTCTTATATGAGCTCCCCCAGAATCTTGCCTATTACTTATGGTTTAAAGAAAATGCCACATTCTGCAGATGTGTGATTTCGTACCACCGTGTGTCAAATCCACCTGACTAAGCGCCATGGAGGGGGCTCTACCAACCAACGAGGATGTTTATCATGTGCGGAATGAGGTGATGATAAACATGGTCGAATATGTGGAACCTATGGTTGATTTGCGATGGAGAAATGATGTCGGGATGTACAGAATTTTTAAGGACTCTATCGTCGGGGGTAGAATGATACCTGCGTTGGAACTTTCAGTTGGATGGATTTGTGAATGGTTTATGAGATTTTCCTGCAAAAAAAACTACCTCAAGTGAAATCATCTTCTTTATCAAATATTATTGAAAGTCATTAGGTTTAAAAAAAAAAGAAAATGAGAGAGGGCATACCTGCTGGCGCTGAAAAATTATTTTTTCGAGAGTGTGAATGTATGCCATTGCCTCTGTTCATTATGGAGTGAAGATCACGGTATAGCTTATGGTTCGAAGAACAGACCTTCTGATCTCTCATTATGGCCCTCCCAATTTTTTTTTTCAAAATGGGTGATATATAGGTGAATATGGCCCTAATTCAATTCATTTCTACTTGTTGAGTTTTTGAGAGGTCAAAGGCTTCTGCGTAGCAGTTCTTTCCATTGCGGTCAGCTTGAGCACCAGGGATTAGCGATATAATGCCCAGGTAACCTCCGTGAAGTTTTTCACTTTAATTTTTTCAGTTTGATAGTGCCGGGGTGTGTTACAAACTTTTTTTGTACAGATTCTGAGCGTTTTTTCCCTAGATTGCGCGGGCGATTAGGGAAATAGCACGCCCTCTGTGCACATTTTCTGTAGATAAGCGTGCTTCAAGCACTCTATTCCCCTTATATGGAATGCCTTAAGTGCACCTTTGGAAAATACAGGCGCACCCTTAGCGCGCTTGTTTGAGGGACATGTGCGCAAAAGGCCGAGGCAACCCAATTTTTTTTTTTTTTAGTTTTGTGTATTTTTGATGTTTTTTCTATTACTGATGGGTTCTTGTTTTGGTGATAGGTTGTTGTGGAGGGAGCAGGTTTGGCTCGAGCTCTGTACTGCTTTGGTTTCTAATGCTGGGGTGTGCCATCAGCTAGCACAATAGGGGCTCCTAAAGTTCGCGGAAAACGAGCTTCTTCGGTCGCAGGACCGATTTCTTTGTTACTTGATCCAACATTGGCGTAGGAGGCACAACATGTTTGTGTTGCATGGGACTTTGTGTTACATGGGACTAACCTGGCCATTCATCCTTAGATGGATGTATATTTTGTTACCGGGTTACTACCTCATGGTGAGGCACTTAGGTATCTGCTCCCTTTTAGGAGAGTGGATTTGGAGAGGTTTTGGAGACGTCATTATGGTGGGGTGCCTCTTATGAAGGTGTGCATCAGCATTCCATCAATGAAAAATTTGGCAGAACGATGTCTTTTGGCAGTGATTGTGCAACTCGCAGGGTCGTTGGCTTCACATCAGGCATCTGGCCCACAGGTTGAAGTCTTGCGCTGGCTGAGGGCCAGACACTTGTATGAATTTTCCCCATTTTTCTATGACGAGATCATGACGTAGCTCAAGAAAGGTTATTATTTTAGTTGAATTTTTTTTTTACGTCTTATTTATAATTTTGTATAATGTATGTACGAGAGGGTAGTGCTTGCGATACTGGTGGTGGCGATGCCTCCTTGGGGGCGCGGGGCCTCATATCGAGAGGTGGGCTAGCGAAGTGCTAGGGGCATGGTGGGGCGTTCTTTGGAACATCACCATGATCTGGTTCGAGGTAAACCCACATATGTTCTTGCCATTCCCATATGGAAGGAGGGACTTTCGGGGGGATCTAGAGATGGGTCTCCCTCTTGGTTATGCTTGGGGGCCAATAGGTACATTTTTTATGTTTTTTGAATTTATTTGAGTAAATATGTGCTTATGTGTTTTGATGGTGACACTGACATAGTTTTGTTTTCTCTTTACGGATAATGGCCAAATAAATCCTCGTGGTAGTCAACCACAGTCGTCTTCAGAGACCTCAGGGTAGTCTTGGAGGGCAAGGAGGAGATCTTTCTTGGAGGACACTATACAGGTGGACTGGTGGTGGTGGTGGCCCCCGCGCCACGGAGAGGGAAAAATCTCGGCCTTCTTGGGGCGCGGTGAGCGGCTCGTGCGCCGATGCGGAGACGCACGTGCGGATGCGATGGCGGAGGCTCGTAATGCGGAGACTAGCGCTCGGGTTGCGGTTCTAGAGGATGCTTGGGGTCCTAGTGGACCCTCTTGCCATCCCCACCCAAAGCCGTAGGTGTTGGTTAACTGGAAACCGATTAACTAGGATTACGGGGTGGGAATTAACGGATTTTCTCGGTGCGGTGATTACTCCAACACCCCCCTCAAACGCAACTCAAGGGAATCAAAACAGGGTCCAAGCTCTAATACCATGTAGGAATTTATAGGGTAAGTTCGAAGTAGATCAGAACGAGGTCACCGCTCACAAACGGTCACAAGAAACGATTGCACGGTATAATCATGTGGTTAAAACCCTCAAAGAGGGAAACATTCCATGACCTAAGCCAACGTGGCCACTTTAAGAAATTTATTAATATAAAAATAAAAGTTACTTATGTTTCTCTCATAAACGGTTACCAGAAAAATGACCCTCCATTCTCTTTAAATAGAGATCATGGACCAATCAAATGTTAAGCCATGGATCAAGTGTCGTTAATACTGAGGAGAGAGATAACCGTCGGATCACTACAAATCATGACCATCGCATTATAAGTTACAAATGTACATGGCAAAGAAACACACTTTACCTAACTCTAAACTAGACTAAGTTATTCTTAACTATTTCCTATGTGTTGGAATATCCTAACATCCCCCCTTAAGTACAACTTAGGATAGGATTGAAGGATTTACAAAGGTGACCTGAGAACCTATTTCCTATGTGTTGGAACTCTCTAACATCCCCCTTAAGAACAACTTGGGATAGGATTGAAGGATTTACAAAGGTGGCACAATAGGAGAAGGAAGGAGGCATTAGAGCGTATCCCCCCTTAATGACAACTTTCCCAAACTCCAAGCATGGATCGAAGTTTGGTAAACTTTGCTTCTGTGAGATCCTTTGTAAAGATATCAGCTACTTGATCATTGGTTGGACGATCACTTCAGAACACGATCATGAATGAGATTACTAATTAAGTGTATGTGGAGTTCAATGTGTTTTATACGCGTGCGGCCCGGATCTTTACATAGGCGAAAGGCACTCATTATCACACAAAAGTGTAGTTGGATGCTGGCGATGAAGACGAATTCGGATAGGATCGACGAAGCCACATGATTTCCTTGCGGCTTCAACTAACTGTCGTCTCTACTTCTAGAGAAAGAGATGGAACTTTGTTTCTTACGAGACGAGTAATAGGTCTGAACCAAGTGAATACATATCACAGCGTGGTAGAATTTTGATTATTAGGGTCACCAGCTCAATGGAGAATCGGTGAAACGATCGGTAATGGAATGCTCCTACACTATAATGAATCCTGGTATTTGTACCTCGACTATGTCGAAGTATTATTTTAAATGCTTTCCGGTGACTTTCGTGAGGTTGGTGCATAAACGAGGTAATAGGGCCAATGACAAAGGAAAGCTCGGGATGGGTATAAGGTTAGATACAAAATTTTACTATGAGTTGACGGTATAGTGTAGCATCAAATTCAAGGGTAGTACGAGTATTTGAAATATTGACTCCCGGTAAGAGGATAGGGGCGCTTAAGGTCTTTAATGTGAAATTGGTGTGAAGATCACATGCATACTCGGAGCGAGAGAGGTAATTCCTTCTTTGGATTGCAAGAATTGCGGACGAGGAAATAATGTAAGTGTCCTAGAGTAAATGTTTCCAAACTTATTTTTGAGGCTAGAATTCACATGTTTTATATGGTTTGGATCACTACCAGTAAGGATGAGATCATCAACATAAAGAACAAGGATGGTGAATGACTTACCCAATTTCTTGGTGTATACAGTGTTGTCAGAATGACACATTGAAAAGCCATTATCAAATAGAAATCTATCCATTTTTCCATACCAAGCCCGAGGAGCTTGTTTGATACCATAGAGAGACTTCCTAAGGCGACAAAAAAGGTTGGATTATTTTTGGATAAAGCCAAGGGGTTGTTCCATGTAGATCTCTTCATGCAAATCTCCATGTAAGAAGGCATATTTAACATCCATCGATGGAATTCCAATTTAAAGGAGCGTAGGGAAAGAACAAGGCGGATAGAATTCATTTTGGCAACGGGGAGAAGGTTTCAATATAGTCAATGCCTTCAACTTGTGAAAATAATTTAGCAACAGTAGAGCTTTATGTCTATCCCTTTTCCATACGGTCCAAACTTGGTTCTATAAACCCATACGCATCTGAAAATTTTTCTTCCTCTTGGGAAGGCTGGTCAGTATCATTTTACTAATAAGGAATGATACTCTTCATTCATAGCTTCATCCCAATCTAGATGAACAGAGGATTATTCAAAGGTTTTTGGATCAATATTTTCTGGAACTTGAGCCAATAATGAAGAGGCTCTTTTGAACTAAGAACGTGTACGTCATCGATTAGTAGGGTCACCTACAAGAGAACCTGTTGCATCCCGAGTAGAGCGGACCGATATTGGAAGCGGTGGAGTAAAAGGAATAATTTCAAGAGGTGGAGGAGGATTGTCATCCTTGCTATCATCATCTGAACTAGAAGGAATGCTACTAAAAATAGAAGAGAGAGAGAGAGGTGGCATATGCGAAGATCGGACTCACGGAGCCAAAGGTGGCACACTAGAACTAGGCTCGCGAGACGATATGTTTTCATCAAATTTTACATCTATTCTAATGATTATATTTTTTGATTTTGATTTGAAGAATTCTATAACCTATTACATCTTCGAGAATATCCAACAAAAATGCATTTTTTTTTTTCACTCTTGGGGTTTCTAAGGCTTTATGTTTAGCATCTGGAATATGGGCTATGACATCACTTCCAAAAACATGAAAGTGACTTACATGCGGTTTCGTTGGTAAACTGTACAGTTTATATTCTTTAAAACCTTAATTGGAGTGCGATTTCTTGTATAATTTTCAAAGTTAATTTCTTCGCCAAAAATTGAGACTAAGTCCTTTGGATTGAAGCACTTCCCCAATTATACATTTCTTTTCGGGGTGGAATTTCTTCCTTTAAGCTACGCCATTTTATTGTGGAGTATATGGAATGGTATGTTGCAATTGAATGCCATGCTCAATGCAGAAGTTGATAAATTTGTTGTTAACAAAGTTCTTAAAGGCCAAGAACATGTTAAAAACTTCACTCTTGAGTTTTAAGAAGTATACCCAAGTGCGTCTCGAAAAAATCATCAATGAAAGTTAAGAGGAATTGCACGACGGAGAAAAACAATAGGAAGTGGACCACATAAATCAACGTCTGCACGAAATTTAACGAAGGGGTTGGAAGTGTGCCAAGAAGAGCATGTTTGTCGAAGCTATCTCGATGATGTTTTCGAGAGTACATTCGAACAAAACACCATCTCGGCAAGATACCATAGGAAGGCCCGTCACCATATTTCCTTACATAGAGTTTGAAGAGAGCGATAGTTTAAGTTACCAAATCGCTCATGCCAAAGTTTTCTCACATCATCATTATGAGCAATCAAAATGGATGGAAGACATGATGCCCCAAAGTTTTCAAACTTATACAGCCTTGTGGAATCATCAACAATGCCAGTAGCTAAAATATGTCTAGGGTCTTTGAGGTCCTTTATCACAACATCATGAGGTGAGAATTCTACTATTTTCCCTTCACCTAAATGATTTATCTGATGAAAAAAGAGAAGGTTGCATGACAAGGTAGGAACACATATTACATCATTAAACTAACCATTATCTAGGTGAATGGTTCCAGATCCTACAACACTAGAATGGTCATATGTCATCTTCAACATAAATATTTTTTGGTGTTACAATCATTTAAAGAAGAAAACATGGCTTTATTTTTGGCCATGTGGTAAGAATCTCCAAAATAAATGAGCCACTCATGAGGACGAGAAGAAGAAGATACATTTTAATGCATAACCGGCGGATCCCTAGCCGGCAACCACAAGCGAAAATGCCATTCACCAGACATGAAGGTGAAGAGCGCTCCAAATTGATGTTGTGCTTCTTCAACTGCTTTGCTTCTAAGGCTTCATCTTCTTAAAACATTTGGACTACTGTAAAATAAACCATGATTCACAAAAGTTACTTGATGTATATCTATCTTCTTGTTTTTTTTTTTATTTTCCTTATAATTTGTTGAGTTTCTTTTTCAATTCATGGGCCGAAATTTCTTAGGACCCTTGTTTGGTTTGAGACCATATTTTTGAGATCTTTAACTTCTTGGTATTTTTGATATGATTGTTGTTGGGGTACTAAGGATTTCTTAGAAGCATTTCCCGGGGAGTGATAAGACCAAGGTGTAAGATTTTTTCTTGTTCTCTTATCAAAGAATGAACGGAATCAAAAGGTTGTAGGCGGTTCTTGAAGAAATGATGGCTTCTCTAGTGGAATGGAAGGCGAAGCAAATCGAGGTATCCCCAGGGGCCAAGCCTATGCAGAATGCAATAGATAGAGCTACCATCTTCCTTTTTGACCTTCTGACCTTAAAAAGTCTAAGGGTCTTGAATTTGGGCAAAAAGTCTTCAATAGAGGAAAAATTATTAGGATCAAAAGTAAGCAACTCATTTTGAAGTTGGTGGGCCATGGTCCAAATTTTAGATACTTAAAGATAGTATTTGAAAACATCGAGGAACTTCACCAAGTGTAAATGTTAAGGATATGAAATCGAAGATCTTGAACGGTGGACATTCCTATGAACCTGTTCTGTATGATGCTTGTTTATTTTACCATTTAACAACTTATCATCATTAGAAGGTTGATTTCTATCCACGTGGCTTTACTTCTAAGTATATCTACCATGTGGGGTAGCCATTGAAATAGTTAGTGTTGTTAAGAATATTGGGCATGCACTTTCCATTATTAAAAAAAAAAAGCGGGAAACTCAAAAAAAAATTTGAAACTAAACGCACTCCAATGAAATATATGAAAAAATTAGTTTAAAAAAGCGCCTCAAAAAATGGCTTCCGGATGAAGAAGTTATGCCTTTTTGAAAAAACGAGTTGAAGATGTAGAATAGTTACGGGAACGATTTGAAATTTGATGATGAAGTGTGTTGATCATATGGTAAACATTAGTCATTTTTAAAGATAACCTTGAGTTTCCAAGTACCAAATGTCATGAATCGTGGTGAAAAGTTTGAATGATGGTACAAAATGATGCTAAGCTAAGTCACGTAGATTTGAATAATGACACATGTCAAAAAAAGAGGCTAAAATGTTTTGAGCCTTGAGGAATAATTTCATTGTAAAAACCTGCTCGTAACAGAGCTACCTCATTGTGCCTTAAATACGCTTTGATAAACCCTCATACTGACCCCAGGTTTAAAAGCCTCTGCGGTGACGAAGAAGAATGCCCAAAAGGTCTCCTTTTCCCTTATTTCATTTCCCACTAAAACTCGGCATATTCCTTTCTACTCCTCTCCATTCCCTCATTAACCCTCTAAATGTCTCCTTTCCCGCTGAAGCAGCACAAGCACCACCGTGCGCTGGCCAGAAATCCCTTTCTTCCTTCTATGGAAACCCCTTTTAAGCCCCTTAAAAAATCTCTCTTTTGGTAAAAACCACCCTCCATATATTTGGTTAAGCCCCTTTTGGGCGGCCCCTTGACCACTTCCCCCCATATGCCACGCTCGGGGCCAAAGCGCTAAAGGCCTGGCGCTAATCGCAATCGGAACATTCGGAGGAGTGCGTTTTGTGTTGCGCTTCGATAAGTTCGAATCAGGCTTTGTTCCAACGAAATTCGTTCACGATCCCTGAACGGTGGTCGGTTAAGATCTAGGCGGCCATTTTCTCTCTCCTACATCACGCATCGACCGGAATCCATTCACCCTCCAATTTCACATTTGTCGATCTGCCACCGGAAGTCAGCGAGCCCATCGCAAAATCGGGGCATCGCCGATCACAAGTTCCAAAATGTGCCACCCTTCATATCCTCGGTTGGCGATGGCCGTTGGTGACTCCCGATCCGATCTAAGCCATCCATCCATGCCGGATCAGCGAATCCTCATTGCATCGCCTTGTTCGTTCATATTTCTCCATCGGAGTTTTAAATACTGCTACCTTTCCGATGCGATTAGATCGAAACCATTGATCTCTCGGGGCAAGTGGTTCATATCAAATAGCCCTCATGCATCTGCAAGGTCCCACCATGAAGCCATTTCATATGATTTTCATCGCACTTCCTATGCATTTCGATTCAAAGGCACAGATTATAACGTTTTATATTAAAACATTATATCATTGTGCCCCGGAAACATTAAACACAATGTTTTACATTAAAATTTTATTTATATCGACCTTTTCCCTGCTTCATTGCTTCTGCATCACTTCCCATTCGTCCCGGCCTCTAAAGATTTCCTCGCCTCCCCTGGTTTATAATGGTTTATTTTGTTGTGCCGAGGTTCACGAGTGATTAATTCACTGCGATTTCCCTTGATCAATGCTGCTGTGATTTGGAACGCGAGAGAAGCCTTTTCTTCGATGTAGCCGGTGTTTCGGCGGTGGCAGAGGTTTAAGCGGGACTGGCGCTTTGTTATTGAATAATTAATGCTTAACCTCGCGTTCAAGGAAGAAGGCGCGGGTTGGAAGGCAAGAGCACACTAACCAAGTTTCTTCGGTGCATTCACATCGATGAAACCTTGTTTTCTCCAAGGACTTCCTACAACATTCTCCATGCCTCCTCGAGCCCAAGAATAGTTAATTGCCTTTGACGAAGTTTCTGAGCGTAGGATCGGCGGTTAGGGAAGCATGGAGACTTTGCGAGATTTTCCATCCATGTCATTTTATTCCAAAAGGCTAGCACGAGTTCCAAATAGCCAAAGGACTTCAAGAACACATCGAGGTCATGTCGACACAGTAGAGACTCCCGAGCCATACTGTAGGTACTTACAACGATGCAAATTTCCATTAAGCGAGTGGGAATGACTTCTTTCTCCACTGTTTGTCTTAATGAGATCCATTTAATGAATATTGTCTACTCCTGTTATTCTCCTCTCTATGCAAGAATCCCCGAGAACGGATTGTAAAGGTTCCGGATGTTGAGGAAAAATAGGGCATGAGAGAATTTTGTATGCATTTTGTTGAAACTTTATATGAATGCAAAGGAAACTCGTCGAGTTTCGGATGTAAGGGGTTCCATCTTTAACGAGGATTCGGTCTTTGTGCTTCACGGTTTGTAACTCTCCCATATATGTGATAGTTTAATTGTTCATCTCGTTTTCATCCATTTCGCTTGTATCATGTTACCGGAATGTGAGTGGCTCATTGGTTTTTTATGAATTTATCGTTGAAATGCTCATGCTAGAACCTGTCGAGCGCTTTAAATATGGCTCGGGGCGTGATATCTTGTTCATTTTCCACTTCAACCATAATTATGCTATATTAGCTTCTATGGGATGTTATTTTTAAAATGCTGTTGTCATGTATGGATTCTTAATTTTGTAAGCCCATTACATGTTGATATTTTTTACGGATATCATCCCAATGACGATTAATATTATCTCAATCTTTCATATACGATACTTCCTTGATTATTTATCTTTGTGAGGTATTTTAGAACCCAACCCTCTTTACGGTAGTAGCCTTTGAATTTTTTGATACATTTGTATTAGAGTTTCGCACCCTTTACCTCTGCAATATTGCTTTCCACTGTGTCAGGATTTTTGAAAGTTTGGTCCCTTTCAAATTAACCTTCATTTTACAAGAGATATCATGAGGAGCATTTTTTTTGATAACGTCCCATAGTATATCATATGCTCCTTGCGGTATAAGATGCTCTAGGCATTGGTATTTCACAACTCAAGGCTATCTGCAAGGTTGACAACATCTTTCGGTGCCATTCTTTGAGAGGCGAGGTTGAGAAAAAGTTAAATCCCTAGGCCTCGAAAAAACCTTATTCGGTCTTAAAATAGGTGAGCATGGATAGTTGAAATTGTAGATCCCCTCACCTTGGCGATTCCACATTCATTTATCAAATAAATTTACTCGCGATCCTGGCTCCTCGTAAGCCACACTTGAGGTTAGATACGTCTCAACCAAAAAACATACATGTATTACGACCCCGAGAGAAGATATTACATAGAGAAGGAGTTGGAGGGAAAGGCAAGTCGGTCCATGCGAGATTCACGAGATTCTCGGAGCTTTCGGTCTCCTCCTCTCAAGTTGCCCGAGTACGAGGTCCCGGCTCCATGGGGGATACGGCTACTACTCGGGTAGTCCACCCAGGAAGGAGGGGTTTTGAATTAAAAGCAAGGCTGAGTCGAGGATACCACATATTACCTTCACCCTACTCTGCAGATTCGAAGAGGTCCAAAGAAGTCATCGAAAAGAGTATCTGTGACCAATGACCCATTGTTCCCGGAAACCAACACCTCGAACAGCCATCCAATCATTCCTATTTTCATTCATACTTCACTTCCACCTCACTCCTCCTCCTTTTTACACACCAAACCCTTACACTACTTCCACCTCCCCCAATGGCCAATGTTCTTGGCTTCTTGTTGAATAAATATGCCCCCGGCATTACCTCGAGTGTTGAATGATATGCCATAGGAATATGCGAAGATCTTACCTAGATTCAATGGGAAAATGAGATTAGACTCAAAAACATCTTGGGGTCTTACACGTTACAACTATGAGAGAAATTTAATGTGGAACACCTAGATGTAGTCTTAAGATTTTTTGTGCAATCTCTTGATGGCGAAACCCGAGAGAAAGGTAGTTTAAGTGGGAGACCATTCCATCACCACTTGGAAGGAATGAAAGATATTTCTCGGAAAATGGGAGAAAATATCATGGAAATTGTCTTATTGAGTTTAACACATAAAGAAAGACATAATAAAGGGGTGTCGAGTTCATCGAAGAGGTTTAAAAAATTGTATTTGAGCCTTCCTACGATGCTGAAGCCTCATCAAAGCTGCTGGCAAAAGTTGTTTTTTTGTGCAACGACTTTTGACTCGGAGTCGGTTTCCTCTCACAGGAGAAAAGGCTGCCTCGCTTGATCGGTACTCAGACAGGATGCGCTAGAGTTGGAGGAAAATTTCACCTCCTTCAGTAAATTAAAAGGAAAACGGACCAAGATGCTAGAAGGAAAGGCAAAGAGGAGGTGTCTACTTCTAGCCAAGATAGAGACTCGGTGATAACATAATCGAAGAAATGAAGAAAATGATTAAGAACACTTTCCTAGTAGTGGTAAAACTTGAATTAGGAGCCAACAATTCATCCTCAGGAAGTCCCGAGAATGCTCCAAACGGGGTTACAATCCTCGATATGAGTATACCCACCAAATACGCAAGGAACGAAAAGAGCTACGGGATCGGTACCACCTTGTACTTGGAAGGTCGAGGGTAGATGTAGTGCTACGAAGACAACTTTATGACCAAGAGGATACATATCTTTCTTTTTCAAATAATGATGAAGTAGAATGCCCCTTGCGAAATTTATGGAGCGAGATCTCATTACGAAGAAGAAGAGAAGGCTAGAGGCACGGAGAGGAACCCGAGATATTGATGATTATTGTAGCCGATTTTTGATTTCATGCAAGCATGGGTCAATAGAAAATATGATCTCGGATATTCTAGGAAGAGGAATCATACTCAAGATCGAAGAAGAGCCCGCAGGAAAATGCCTCGGAGAGAACAGGTGCAAAATGTCAAAGACAAAGGTGAGAGGCCTCTAAACAAATTTGTGCGGTGTGATCAAATTCTTCCTCTTCAAAAGTAGTCACTCCCCCTAATACCAAGTCGGTGTCCAAAGAAGTCAAGCCCCTAGCGAAAATAAAGAGTCCAAAAGAGGTTGCAACATAAAAATGCTCTTGCCTTTGGTTTACAAAAGACTTCGAGATGTTCAAAATCCCGATTCCTTGGTGAATTGTTGAGTAGCACTTTGCATATCGGTCCCGGGTCACCTCCTTCATGCTTCCTCCGAGCCACATATCCCGGATGGTACGAACCTTCAATAAGAAAAGACCCATGGTTGTGTTTCGTGCCCCCACGTTGAGGAATTAGATGCCTACTCCTCCTTTTTATGTGTCCCTAGTGATTCATGACCGGTTATTACATAGCTTGTATGTTGAGCCTGGGGGCTTCTGTATCCAATGAACGTACATCGGTCATGGAACAACTAGGACACAAATCACCGGCCACTTTGAGGATCTCTTATTCATTTGATTAAAGAGTTAAGTGCTTGGGTATGATCAAGGATTTGGTGGTCAATTTGGCCCGAATTCGCAAAAGTGTGGTGATGGAAATTGTGGTGGCTAACATCCTAGCTGCGCTTGACATGTTCTTGTCAGGTCACGAGGACAAAAATACGATCCAATCAAGTTGGACTTAACATATGCTACTATCCCGAGTTTTGGTGGTCGGGGGAGGGAGATTGTACGAAAACTAGATTCGTCGGGAAACCGATTACCAATCGACAACTCGGTTAATTCACCGGTCTGATAAAGAAGGTGATTTCTCATGTTTAATGCTAGAGGAAGACCAAGATTATGCTCGAGAACCATCATTCTACCAGGGGATCAAGACCGAGAAGCCCTTGGGAGCGGTAGTGAATGCGGACACTTGCTTTGATGGAGAAAATTCTAGAGAAGGTAATGGTGCTAGAGTACTGCGATTTCACTCTACGGGAAAATGGGTCCCATTGTCTTTCAAGCTAGAATAAGAAGCCACTAATAATGTGACCGAATATGTGACACTTACGGTTACAGGTAAATACAGAAGCATGAATATACAAAGTTTAAAAGTTCTTGGGGTCCAGGCTGGTAGTTAGACAAGTGAAGAATGGGTGTCAAACCAAACATCCTAAGTGAGGGCTTATAGGAATGAAGTGTGAGACTGGTGGAAATTTTTTTGTTGGCATTAACATTCAATTTATGCCTTGAGAGCGAGCAGGGATGGATGATTCACCTCGGAACCACTCTTAAGATATGAAATTGAGGGTGCAGTATCGCCCATCAATCCAGGACAACATTAAACAACTGGCGGTGTTTGAGGATAAAGAAAGTGAAAAGATTTATGGAAACAATCGGAGGAATTCTCCAACATGGAGATAGATGTTTGTGAGAAGAAGAAGGAAATTTGCAGTCTTTTTAGAAAACAAATGGGAGGAAAAGGTGGCGAGGGTCAACAAAGTGTTGCAATTGAAGGGAAACATTATACCTAGAGGGCAGGTGCCTCTAGAAACATTTTTGACAAGAATTGTGTCCCACTTTGCGGCCAAGCAAAGTGATAGAAGAAAGTCGAGTAGAAGACCTAAATCTTGGTTTTGACGGCCCCACCGAAGCCCCAAATTGCGAGGTTGTCGAAGAAAGTCCCAGAATATAAAACTCTACCGAGAGGTATTTCGATCTTACAAAGACGTGTTTGCATGGTCCTATTAGGACTGAAAATTTGATATCAACATCATCCAACGAAAAAATTCTCCTGAAGGGAATCTGAAGAAGCCACACGAGCGAGAAGCTTAAACAAGTGATACACCAACATTTCCATTGAGAAAGAAATTAAGAAACTATTGAAGGCCAAAATCATTGTGCCATTCGGGTATTACGAGTGGGTAACGGACCTAGTTCTTGTCGGAAAAAGAATGGAGAAATAAGGTGGTGTGTTGATTTCGGGAATGCGAATCGAGCATCCTTGAAGGATAATTACTGCCCAAAATGGATCATATCCTGAGAAAGTGGTGGAGCCTCTCGATGTCGATGATGGATGGTTTCTCTAGTTGATCGAATTGTTGTGCTTCCAAAGATTAGAAAAGGCTTGCTTTCACCATGCCATGGGGTACATTTATGTATGCCGGGATGCCTTTCGGGTTGATTAATGCGGGGGCCACTTTCCAAAGGGCCATGAAATTGCCTTTGTTGGGGAGCAAGATAAGTTTGTGTTGGTCTATCTTGATGATATCACTATGTTTTCAAAGGGTAGTCTGAGCACATTGAACATTTGTGTAGAACTTTGAGAAATGCATAAAAGTATGATCTCTCTCAATCCACAAAAGTCATTATTTGTATTGGAAGAGGGTAAGATTTTGGGACATATTGTAACCAAATATGGGGTAAAATTGATCTAAGAGAGTTGAAGTCATAAATGGCATTCCTCTTCTAGAAATAAGGAGGTGCGAGGTGTTCCTTGGGCGCATTAATTTTCTAAGAAGGTTTATCCCCTAACTACGCACACATAGTTAGACATATAACATACATGCTTAAGAAGAATAATGAGGTGAAATGGGCCCGAGGTCACAAGGCCTTTTCCAAAATCAAAAATTCCTTTACGAAGCCATGCTAGCGAGGACCCGGACTATTCCAAACCTTTCATGATCTTTTCATTTGCATCACCTCCATAGGTGGTAGGGTTTTATTATAGAAAAATGAAGAAGGTGTGAGCGACCCATCGCTTTCTTTAGTCGGGTGCTCGTGATGATGAGATGAAATATAACATATTAGAAAAACGAGGCATATGCCCTGGTAAAGTCTCTTAAAGCATTTCGCATGTATGTATTGCGGTCCCATATCTTTTTGCATTTTGTGCCTACAATAGCTATAAAGATATTCTTATCCCGAGGAGATAGCGAAGGGAAAGAGGAAATGGATTGCCAAAATACAAGAGTATGAGCTAGACATACGAGTCCTGGCGATCGAGGGACAAGGGATATCCGAGTCTTGTACGAGATCAAACTATCGGGCTGCGGGTATAAATGTTTGTCCCATGATAGCAAATAGGAGTACGAGAAGAAAGAAGAGAAATAGGGAGTAGAGATAGCTACTCAAGGAGCACGCAAGAAGTATCTCATCAGCCCATGGTATAAGGAGATCTTTCGGGTATCTTACGACGAGTAGGTTATTATCGGTGACGACAAAGCTAAATACGAACGATAAGGTTGATATCACGAAGTGGAACATTTTGATGATGCGGCCCATCTTGGCGAGATCCTTCGGTTAATGCTCCTATGTCTCTTAGAGGATGAGGTAAAAATATAATGGCGAATTTCATAAGAAGGAATGCAACGTAGGGGTCATTATAGATGGAGAACCCCTTGCTCTGAAAATCCTAAAGGCTAGTTTCCTCTTGGCCCAAACTCTTTGGAGATGTGTTTGCCGGGTCGAGCTTGTGAGAAATGCCAAAGATTTCTTTGAAAGACAAGGATTGGCACCTCTACCCATGATCACTGTTCATTGGATGAACCCGTCGGCCCCGATGGGGAATTGAGATTTATTGGTGAAATACATCTCAAAATTAATTGAGCGCAAGTGAATATTAGCCTTGATTATTTCCTGGAAATTAGGTGGAAGCTATACTGCCGATAAATGCAACGGTCTTTGTGGTGATGAAATTCATGGAAGAAAATATCATCGATTTGGATGCCGCTGCACCTTGAGTCAGTGACCGACGATGCCCGAGCCTTGGTACGCAAGAAGGTTTTGTGAGCACGGCGGAAGTGCTGCTTGCGTTGAGTAACTCTACATTCTTACCGAAGAAATGGCTTGTGATCTTATTTAAATAAAACCATATTGAGGGCAGAGAAGGCTATCAATGAACATCGGAAAATTAGGATTTCGGTTGAGATTAGCTGTGGACCATGAGGTTACCAACAAGGAAGCAATAGGATGTCCCACATATAGAACTAGTATATGGGAGGGTAGCGATCATTTTGTATAGTTATTTTTCCCGATAGCCCAAATTCATGCAATAAAATTCAGAAGAACTGATGAGTGTGACCTGGAAGAATCAATGGTGGTGAGTTAGAAGAAACACGGACGGTGCAAGTGGAAGCTAGCGAATATCAAGAGAAGATGGAAGGAACTTTTAATCGACGTACGGGCCGGGGAAGTTGCATGTTGAGTTTAGTGTGACCAGATGGGATATTCGAAGAGCTAAAAAGGGAAACATGGTGAATTCGACCCACTGCGGTTTCGTGCTGGAAATTGTGGGCCGAGGGCGATAACACTGAGTTCATTGGAAGTTTGGCAGTGCCCATCTGAGTGGGTTCCTGCGACCAACGCTAGGACCAAGTTCGGGTCGAGAGAGCTTGATGTGATATATTGTACATTGATTTTGTTTTGTCTTTGTTTGAATGAGGTGTGTATATGATGAATCATGAAGAGAAAAATAAAAAGTGTTGAAGAGTGGTGTCCACACGAAGATTAACGAATTGGTCTGTGAAGTTCTCAGCAGCACGAGGATGAACGTGTCATCCCCGGTGGAGCCAATGTTGATCACTATGGGTTCACTGCTATTCATTTTAAAGATAACCTTGAGTAATGAAGTACGAGTATGTGACTCATGGGTGAAGAAGTTTGAATGATGGCTGGAGAGAAGCAAATGCTAAAAAACTCAGTCACGTGGGTAGATAACCAGCACATGTCCAGAAAGGGCTAAATGTTTTTGAGCCTTGAGGACAATTCCTTCTCCAGCCATCTCCCTTGAAATATTGGCCTTTCCATCTTGATACAAACCTCATAAATCTGTTCCCAGTTTAAAAGCCTCTGGCAGAGAAGAATGCCCAAGGGTCTCCTTTTATGTTTCATTTCCTGTTCTCTATTTTCTTCCCTTTTACTCCTCTCCTGTTCCCTCATTAACCCTCTAAATGTCTCCTTCCCTTTAAACCTTTGGCTTCTGTGTTGGCTTGAGGTCTTTCTTCCTTCTCGGCCACGCAAGCCTTAAAAAATACCATTTTGGCTGTAAAGCTTCCATTTTCCATATAGCGGTTAATCCCCTTTTAGGCCGGCCCTCCCGACCATTGTCATATGCCTTTTGAGACCAAGCGCCAGGCATGGGCGTAATGCTTGACAGAGACATTTGGAGGAGCGTGTTTTCTATGTTGTGATAAGTTCAGGTGTGATGGCACCCTAGTCGTGTTTCATTTCTTAGTCCGTAGTTGATCGGTTAGATCCAACCCCGGCCGGTCGCTTCTCTCCCATACTTTCGTCCGCCCCAATCCATTGACCCTGGGTTCCGCCGTCCAGCTCGATCTGCCGATCAAGCGTGACTATCCTAAAATGGGGCATCGCCCGCCAAGTTCAACGAAGAGCATTGCCGCCGCCATTATCCATGATTGTTGACTCTCGGTCGTCTAAGCCATCCATCCATGCTAGATCAATGGTCCTCATTGCATCGCCTTGTTCGTTCATATTTCTCCCATCGGAGTTTTGGCCGCTCTTATCGTCTGCGATTAGATACATGAATTGATGTCTCGGGATGCGACGGTTCATATCCGTCGCCCTCTAGCCTTGTCAGGTCCCGCACCATCGAAGACATTCTGCTCAGTTTTCATCACACTTCCTATGCATTTGGATTAAGGCCAAATTCTCACTTTTTATGTTAAAATGTTATATCGTTAACGACATTAAACCTAATGTTTTACATTAAAGATCGTTGTCTGACCCTTTCCCTTAGCTTCAACTTGCTTCTCTCCTTCTTCCCCGTTATCCATAGCCTGTAAACTTTCCTCCACCTCCTGGATTGCTATAATGGTTTATTTTGTTATTGATTCCGAGTGATTAATTCACTCGGTTCCATGATCCTTGCTTTGTGATTTGGAACGCTGACCTTTTCTTCGGTGGCCGGTGTTCAATGTGAAGGTTTAAGGGGCTTAAGCACATTCTGACAGATAATTAATGCTTAACCCAGCGTTTAAAGGAGGAAGGCACGGTTGAAGAAATTGCATTTTAAAAGAAAGTTACATCAATGTATTCACATCGGCGGAAGACAGTTTTCCATACAAAGGAATTCCTACAACATTCTCCATGCCTCCTCGAGCCCCGGGGAATAGTTAATTGTAGGCAGGTTCTTCAAAAGCCCAACCGAATCGGCCGATTCGGGGAAGCATGGGAGACCTGCAGACTTTCCATCCACGATGTTTATTCCGAAGGCTAGCGCGAGTTCCAAACAACCAAAAGGACTTTAAGAACACACTACGGGTCAATATCGACTGTGAGAGACTCCCCAGGCCATACTATAGAGTACTTACAGTGATGCATATTGCCATTAAGCAGAGTGGGCATAAATTCTTTCTCCACTCTGTCTTAATGAGATCCATTTAATTAATATCGTTTACTCTTGTTATTCTCCTCTCCTATAAGAATCCCAAAGAACAGATTGTAAAAGGTTCTAGATTTTCAAAAAAATAGGCTATGAGAGAATTTTGTATGCATTTTGTTGAACCTTTATATGAATGCAAAGAGCCTGTTGGGTTTTAGTGATGAGGAGTTCCATATTTAACGAGGATTTTGGTCTTTTTGCTTCACAGGTACGCGTAACTCTCCCACATATGTGATAGTTTAATTGTTCATCTCATTTCATCCATTTCGCCCTTCATCATATTGCGGAATGCGAGTACAGCTCCTTTGGTTTTTGGTATGAATTTATCCTAATTGATACTCATGCTAGAAGAACTGTCAGCGCTTTAAATATGGCTCGGGTGTTATATACTATTTCATTTTCCACTTCAACCATACTTGCTATATTAGCTTCTATGGGATGTTATTTTTAAAATGTTGTTTTCATGTATGGATTCTTAATTTTGTAAACCCATTACATGTTGATATTTGTTTCTGAATATGTCAATGACAATTAATATTATCTCGATATTTCATACGCGGTAAACACCTTCGATTATTTATCTCTTGTGAGTTATTTTAGAGCAGGAGCCCTCTTTACGTTAAGCTTCCTTTGAATTGTTTGATACATTTGTATTAGATTTTCACACCTTGCCTGTGATGTTATTTCCCTATGTCAAGTTTATAAAAGTGTGGTCCCATTCAAATTAACCTTCCTGTTTACAAGAGATAGCATGAGAGCCTTTTTCTGATAACGTCCCATATTATATCATATGCTCCTTGCTGTATAAGATGTCCTAGGCACTGGTCTTTCACAACTCAAGGCTATCTCTAGGGTTGAAAACAAAGTGAAACTTAAAAAAAAAAAAATCCCGCCCCTTTTAACAAAAACTTTTTACAAAAGAAGCTTGAGAAAGAGACTTGAACCCAAGACCTCTATTCTCATAAACTAACTTCTCACCAAGTGAGATAGTAAAATGATTCACCAAGTTTGTTTGGTGCACGCATGTACGAAATCACACCAACTTAAGGGGTGTGGTTTACCCTCTTAAGTTATTGGTCACAGGCAGAAAAAGAAGTGGAGTCAAGCAAGTTAGTGGAACAAGCTAGAATCATAAACATACTAGATGGATAAATAACACACATATATAAACCAAAACTAAAATAAAGCTAAAAAAAATAAACAAAAGCTCTTAATATATTCAAACAACTACAATAATCCAAATGATGGCTCTTTGGCCCCTCTTATTGAGTGCTGGTAGGAAATGATGATGAAAATTTAACCCTCTTACCAAAGGGCCCCTAGAACATGGGTTCCAAGTCCCAATACAAGGATTTTTTTACTTCCAAGCTTGCTTCGGTGCAAAGTCTCCCTCTCTCTACTATGGTGGACTGAACTTGTTGGATGGCCAACAATTGAGTCCCCTCTAGCTTCAGCTTTGGATCACACACTACTGGTATTGCTTGGGAAGTTCTGGCTAGCATAACAATGTGCTCTCTAGTTCTTCATCTCATGGTGGCCTTATATAGGAGAATTCAAATCCTCCTTCCCTCTCTTGGTACATTGTGGATGGTGACCCAAGAGAGGGGGATGATTCTTTTGTGTGCCACAAATATTCCATTGCATGCTCCCTTGATGGAGGCTTTGGTGGTTATCCTTAGGCAGCTTCAAGTGTGAAATCACTGTCATGGAGTGTAATTTTTGTGGTCCCAGAAAGTGACTTTTTCCACTCCCAGGATTGCATGCATTTTGGGTCGAAAGGTGCGCAAAGGCGCTCTTCATGAAGGATTATGCGCATAAAAGCATTTATGACTTGCTCAAATTTGATTTTTCCTCAGACCTTAGAGATTTTTAAATACTTTCCAGATTCTTTAATGTCTTTTAGCCTCTAAATCCTTCTGCCAGGCATTAAATAATGTCGACTTCTGCTTGTACGATTTTCCAGTGTTAACAAATACCAAGAGAAATTTTATCTGCAGCAGAATCAGAATTACAAAAGGAAGCATTCAAATGATCGACAAGAAAGAAAATATATGAATGTGGATGAAGAATCTTGAGAAGTTCACACTTCTAAAGAACCTACTACAATCATACTTTTGTTGAAGATTGCAACAAGAAACAGTGAAGGAGGCATCCTGAAACATCATTCTTGATCCTAGTTGGAAAGTGATCACCAAAACTAGGTGGGGGCCACATAGGTGATTTTTGTCGCAAAGTCTATTTTTAGACTATGTCTATTTTTAGACATGTCGATCATATTCTATGAGTTGCGGGATGCTATTTGTGGATGGTTGGTCAAGTTGGAAAAAATAGATGGACTTCTATTTTTAGACATATTGGGCGGAATCTATTTTTAGATTTCTAGTCTAAAAATAGATATGTCAAATATTATTAGCTCTTAATAATATTTGGACTATAAACATTATCTTATTCTCTTGGAGCACTTCAGTTAAGTGCACAGATGTGGCACAGGAACTGACAGAAGGAATTACGCTATTCCTGAGGGTTAAGTGGAGCTATTGCATGGATACTTTAGTTAGAACTCATGTGACAGAGTTTGGTGGAGTTGATTGAGGAAGTTAGTGGAGTTGTATTCAGTTTAACTAATCTAAACATAGTTGAGCTATTTGTGTCTAGTTTAACTGATTGATACAATTAGTGAGAGTGGTGTGAATTAATTATTAATTAATTCACTAATTATAAACTCATTAATCAACTAAAGAATACATCAGTTAACTTCAGTGCATGGACAGTTTCAGTGGAGACCAATGCAGAGATAGGTGAAAGGGCAAGTATGACTATCAGTTGTGACTATAAGTGATGCATGGTTTGCATCCAACACTCAGTAGAGATGCCTATAAATACTGCATGAGCAAGGCTGGGGTAATTCGAACTCATCCAAAGCTATTCTTCAGCAGGGATTGTGCAGTAGAGGCAGGCTATCAAGTGGCAGAGATTGGAGCATGTGTTTTGCTAGACCTAGCTTGATTAGTGTGTAGCAATTGGAGATTTTACTAAGAGCTTGTGAGGAGCTTTGTACAATGATTGTTACATGATCTCTATGACATATATAATATACAGATAGTTGGGGTTTTTATCTTTAAGATTTCCCATTACATACTGTGTTCATATGTGTGAATTTTTATGGCTTTAATGTGTACATGCAATTGATTTTATTTCCACATGTAATGATCAATGGTAGAAGAGATTCTATATTGTGCATGAAGTCAAATAGTGTGTGATCAGAAGAATCTCGTTGAATAATATATCAGTTATTCAAATTTATACAAGGTATCGGAGTGATATTGATCATTGGAGCAATTGCAAAGCATTGAAGCGGTTGAGTTTTAGGATAAACTCAGGAAAATAAAAATGGAGAAGAATGACACTATTCCGGTATACTTGAAAAAGTTTGTCCACTGCAGGGATGAGCTTGGGAGTGTAGGAGTTAGTGTGGATGAGGAAGGAAAAGTCAAGAAGGTTGGGATTCGAGAAAAGAATCTCTACAGACTTGAAGTAGATGGGATGTCTACGGAGCTTCCTACTATTGGGAAGTGCGAGAAAGACATGCAATTGATGCTTGAGAGGGAGAAAGTTTTGCATGTAGGTAAGAGTGAACCTCGGGATGTTTAGCAGCCACAATATGAGGATCATGGAGTGGAAGAAACCACTCATGTAGAGAAATTTCATGCCAGATGGGTAGAGGGAGTGCATGCAGCTATACCACCAGGTGAGAGGTGGGGCGACATGCATGATTAATCCCAAGAGGAGATTTCTGGGCAGGATTCATGAGATGGTGTGGATATCATGAATTGAACCTAGCTATGAGGATCCCACAGAGCAGGAATAGCATGATTAGTTGGATTGATGCAGGCAGATCAAAGTGACAGTGTCAGATACTGGAGCACGGATCAGAGTTGACAACAAGTGCAAGAGTGCATGGGTGCAAGAGTTCAACAGCGCAGTGGTTCCTGATAACATGTGAAATTGGTACCAGCAGAATTTGAAGACTTTGATGATAGATGCATCATATTGATTGAGTTTTTTGGATCCTATTTAGTTTCAGAGGAGTTGCAGAGCAAATGCATGAATTTGCATGGTGCTTGTGAAGTTTGCAGGGAAAATGCATGGAGTTGCATGTCGCATGCAAAGACATTCCATTCTTGTTGAGAGGGAGTGTTAAAGATTGCAACAAGAAACAGTGAAGGAGGCATCCTGAAACATCTTTCCTAATCCTAGTTGGAAAGTGATCACCAAAACGAGGTGGGGACCACACAGGTGATTTTTGTCGCAAAGTCTATTTTTAGACATGTCGATCATATTCTATGAGTTGTAGGATGCTATTTGTGGATGGTTGGTCAAGTTGGAAAAATAGATGGATTTCTATTTTTAGACATATTGGGCAGAATGTATTTTTATATTGCTAGTCTAAAAATAGATATGTCGAATATTATTAGCTCTTAATAATATTTGGACTATAAACATTATCTTATTCTCTTGGAGCACTTCAGTTAAGTGCACAAATGTGACACAGGAGCTGACAGAAGGAATTACGCTATTCCTGAGGGTTAAGTGGAGCTATTGCATGGATACTTCAGTTAGAACTCATGTGACAGAGTTTGGTGGAGTTGATTGAGGAAGTTAGTGGAGTTGTATTCAGTTTAACTAATCTAAACATAGTTGAGCTATTTGTATCCAGTTTAACTAATTGATACAATTAGTGAGAGTGTTGTGAATTAATTATTAATTAATTCACTAATTAGGAACTGGTATCAATCAACTAAAGAATACATCGTGCTTAACTTCTGCATGAGTAGGCTTTGGGAGGCCAATGCATAGTGAACGGCGTTATGACTAATGGGTTTGCACTATAATTGATGCATGATTTGCATCCAACACTCAGTAGAGATGCCTATAAATACTGCGTGAGCAAGGCTGGGTCAATTCAATTCTCATCAAGAGGCATTCTTCAATAGGGATTGCGCAGTAGAGGCTGGCTATCAAGTGGCAGAGATTGGAGCATGTGTTTTGCTAGATCCAGCTTGATTAGTGTGTAGAAATTGGAGATTGTATTGAGAGCTTGTGAGGAGATTTGTATGATTGTTACATGATCTCTATGACATATATAATATATAGATAGTTGGGGGTTTTCAGCTTTAAGCTTTCCCATTACATACTGTGTTCTTATGTGTGAATTTTTATGGCTTTAATGTGTGCATGCAATTGATTTTATTTCCGCATGTGATGATCAATGGTAGAAGAGATTCTCAGATTGCATGAAGTCTAGGATGATGTGATCAGTAGTTTTATTATGAATAATATATCATTATCTGAATTTCTACATGGTATCAGAGTAATATTGATCATTGGAGCAATTGCAAAGCATTGAAGCGGTTGAGTTTTAGGATAAACTCAGAAAAATAAAAATGGAGAAGAATGACACTATTCTGGTATACTTGACAAAGTTTTTCCACTGCAGGGATGAGCTTGGGAGTGTAGGAGTTAGTGTGGATGAGGAAGGACAAGTCAAGAAGGTTGGCATTCGAGCAAAGAATCTCTATAGACTTGAAGTAGATGGGATGTCTATAGAGCTTCATATTATTGGGAAGTGCAAGAAAGACATGCAATTGATGCTTGAGAGGGAGCAAGTTTTGCATGCAGGTAATAGTGAACCTCGAGATATGGAGCAGCCACAAGATGAGGATCATGGAGTGGAAGAAACCACTCATGCAGAGAAATTTCGTGCCAGACGGATAGAGGGAGTGCATGCAGCTATACCACGAGGTGAGAGGTGGGGTGACATGCATGTTTAATCCCAAGAGGAGATTTCTGGGCAGGATTCATGAGATGGTGTGGATATCATGAATTGAACCTGGCTATGAGGAGCCCAAAGAGCAGCAGTAGCATGATCAGTTGGATTGATGCAGTACTGGGTGATAGTGCATTCCTTCTGAGCAAGGATCAGCACAAGTGCAAGAGTGCATGGGTGCAAGAGTTCAACAGCGCAGTGGTTGCTGATGACATGTGCAGTTGGTACCAGCAGAAGTCGAATACTTTGATGATAGATGCATCATATTGATTGATTTGTTTGGATCCTATTCAGTTTCAGAGGAGTTGCAGAGCAGATGCATGGAGTTGCATGGTGCTTGTGAAGGTTTCAGGGCGAATGCATGGAGTTGCATGTCGCATGCAAAGACAGTCCTTTCTTGTTGAGAGAGAGTGTTGAAGATTGCAACAAGAAATAGTGAAGGAGGCATCCTGAAACATCATTCCTGATCCTAGTTGGAAAGTGATCACCAAAACTAGGTGGGGGCCACACAGGTGATTTTTGTCGCAAAGTCTATTTTTAGACTAAGTCTATTTTTAGACATGTCGATCATATTCTATGAGTTGCAGGATGCTATTTGTGGATGGTTGGTCAAGTTGGAAAAATAGATGGATTTCTATTTTTAGACATATTGGGCGGAATCTATTTTTAGATTGTCAGTCTAAAAATAGATATGTCGAATATTATTAGCTCTTAATAATATTTGGACTCTAAACATTATCTTATTCTCTTGGAGCACTTCAGTTAAGTGCACAGATGTGGCACAGGAGCTGACAGAAGGAATTACGCTATTCCTGAGGTTTAAGTGGAGCTATTGCATGGATACTTCAGTTAGAACTCATGTGAGAGAGTTTGGTGGAGTTGATTGAGGAAGTTAATGGAGTTGTGTTCAGTTTAACTAATATAAACATAGTTGAGCTATTTGTATCTAGTTTAACTGATTGATACAATTAGTGAGAGTGGTGTGAATTAATTATTAATTAATTCAATAATTATAAACTCATTAATCAACTAAAGAATACATCAATTAAATTCAGTGCATGGACAGTTTCAGTGGAGACCAGTGCAGAGATAGGTGAAAGGGAAAGTATGACTATCATTTGTGAGTATAAGTGATGCATGGTTTGCATCCAACACTCAGTAGAGATGCCTATAAATAATGCGTGAGCAAGGCTGGGGTAATTTGAACTCATCCAGAGCTATTCTTCAGTAGGGATTGCGCAGTAGAGGTAGGCTATCAAGTGGAAGAGATTGGAGCATGTGTTTTGCTAGATCTAGCTTGATTAGTGTGTAGCAATTGGAGATTGTACTGAGAGCTTGTGAGGAGATTTGTACAATGATTGTTACATGATCTCTATGACATATATAATATACATATAGTTGGGGTTTTCAGCTTTAAGATTTTCCATTACATACTGTGTTCATATGTGTGAATTTTTATGGCTTTAATGTGTGCATGCAATTGATTTTATTTCCACATGTAATGATCAATGGTAGAAGAGATTCTGTATTGTGCATGAAGTCAAATAGTGTGCGATCAGGAGAATCTCGATGAATAATATATCAGTTATTCAAATTTCTACAACTTTCTAGAGAATATACATTTTCATTATAGCAGATTGAAGGATCCAAAATAGATTCTCCTTCTTCTTCAAGAAAACAAAGTATTTTTTCAAAAAATTTAGAGATGCAGAATAAAAATGAGGCACTGAAAACTTCAAACTATGAATATTTGTGGAAATATTCTTCCAAAAATCCAACTAGATTACTTTCTTCTTTGGATAGTTAAAGAGGAGAGTTCCAATTAACATTTTTGGAACCAAAGGTCCCTGTGCCTAAAAGTAATGAAGGCTACGAAACCTATGTATTTTAATTTGATACCAAAAATATACATCCTATAGATCAAATTTATATTCACAAGTAAGTAGGAGAAATGAATACACATCCTTGATAAGTTGTAATATTCCTTTTCAGGAATTTCTGCAATTTCTTTAATGAGGACACTGTATAAGGAAAGCCATACAATAAAAATGAAAAAAAGGACTTGGATCCTCTTTTATATGCTGTATGTAGCTTAAATATAAAAGGGAATCAGAAAGAAATCATTATAGCTACACTAAAAAGATCTCCCCAGCTCAAATATGCTCAAAAGCACCCCAATCCCACTACTTCATAAAATAGAAATGTCGGAGACTACAAAAACGTTATTTTTATTATGAAATCTATATAAAAATATAATGTAACACATATATGGAGCTTTCATTTACCATAAAATCAGAAATGAGAGGTTTGACCTCTTTTACAAGCACATCAGAGCACCCCGACAAGGGTTTCCGGTAAAATAGCAACACAAGATGCAGCACTGCAGAAAATAACGTTGTACCCAGAAAATCTGTATTAGAAAATACTAAATTTAATCTGAAATAGACAAATAATACAGAAATTGGCCCAAGGCCTCCCTCAATAGACCTCCCGGAGTGAAATATACACCTCCTCCTCCGAAACAAGCATAAAACAAGGGGGTTTCACCCAGCTGCTACTACTACTGCAGAAATGACGCAGTTATTGGAGGTGACTACACCGTATGTGATGAAGAATGGATATCCTCAAGAAATATTATGGAAAGTAAGCTCAGGACCTCCTCCTTAGATCTCCCAATCAGTTGGACCAAAGGTAATGATGGAATTCCCGCATGAGAATTCCTTGCACTAAACAGTGTTGCAACTCCGACTAAATAGCTGAAGCTTGCAATTAATCATAAGACCAAAAAAAAGATGAATAATGAATGATTTATTTGCTGCTATCTCCTCCTTCTTATCCTTGGCGATCTTTCCCACCCCGGACCCCACTCATTGGTGTGTGACTTCCTTGAGAAGATTCCCCTTTCAAAACTACGTTGCCCAAGTAGCTTTCCCTCCCCTTGTGACAACGTTGTTGACTTGGTAAACTGGATCTAGCTCATTTCTTTTCCCTTCTTTCACACCAAAGTGGCTTTATTTTGTACTCCTAATCCAATCGCTTTTCACACTGGGATATGTTTTATTGTCTTCCCTACTTCTTATTTCAAAAATGGAGTAGTTATAATATTCCAAGTAGCTGTGGCTAATTGGGAATATTACAGTCCTCCCCGGTCAAAATTTTCTTTCCCACAAGCAACAATAAAGAAGGATGCTACAAGATCTTCTCTCCCTCCCAAGTGGCATCCTCATCTAGTAGATTCCTCCATCAAATCAGATATTCCTTGATGACTATGTTTCTCAGCTACCTCTCCCTTATGTCTAAGATTGCTTCTGGCTGCAAGATTAAGTGGCCCTCATCATCAATAAGGGGGAGATCCATGTTGGCAACAACATTCCTCCCAATGGACTTCTTGAGGCAAGATACATGGAAGATATTGTGGATCTTGCTCCCCTTAGGAAGCTCCAACTCATATGCTACCTTACCGATACATTTGACCACCCTATATGGCCCATAAAAACGTGGTTTGAGCTTCTCAACTCCCTTATCCCTTAGTGTGGACTATTTGTAAGGTTGAAGACACAGATAGACAAGATCTCCCACCTCAAATTGTCTTTCTATCTGACCACGGTCTGCATACCTCTTCTACTGGTTTTGGGCAGTGGCAATGTTGTCTTTGAGTGCCCTGAGTATGTCTTGGTTCTCCTAAATCCATTCATTTTCCCTTGGAGCTTTGCTTGCCCCAAAAATAACATCAGCAAATGAGAGTGACTCATACCCATATAAGGCTCATAATGGAGTCATGCCAATAGAGATATGGTGAGTAGTGTTGTAACAATACTCTCCCAAGTGGATCCAACACAACCAAGCTCTCTTCTGCCCTGCTACATAGTTCCTCAAGTATCCTTCTAGCCACTTGTTCACTATCTCGGTCTATCCATCGGTTTGGGGATGATAGCTAGTGATTGGAGCCAAATCAATCCCCACTAACCGGAAAAGTTCCTGCCAAAATCCAACCATGAAGCGGCTGTCCTGATCACTCACTATGGTCCTTGGGAGACCATGGAGTCTAAATACATCTTTGAAGAAGAGCTCAGCTACCTCTGAAGCAATATAATGTGCAGAAATGGAAAATAAATGAGAGTACTTTGTTAGTCTATCAACAACAACAAAGATACAGTCCTTACCCTACACTGTTGGTAAGCCAATGATGAAGTCTATAGAGATAATTTCCCACTTCCCATCCAGAATAGGTAGTGGCTGAAATAGCCCAGCAGGGTGAGTGTGTTCGCCCTTGTTCTGTTGACAAATGGTGCACTCTTTGAGACCCTTCCATGAGAATATCTCTCTGATAGCTGTGTAAGTCTTTGTGAAACCTTGATGCCCTGCAAGTGGGGAATCATGGGATGCCAATAAGATCTTCTCGTTAGGCTTGGAGTTCTTAGAAAAGAAGATCCGGTCCTGGTAATAGATGACCTCATCCATCACTCTAAACCTCTCATCTGATACCACCCCATCAAGTATCTCACACGAAAAGTAATCTTTGGAATACTCAACTAAAAGTTGAGCTTTCCAATCTGCGTCCATGCCCCTCAAAGACAATGCTCTAGGCCTCCTCGATAGTGCATCAGCTACTACATTTCTCTTTCCCTTGACATTTCTATCTCAAAATCATAAGATTTGAGTTTTCTCACCCACTTCTGTTGTCTCTCCTGGAGTTGTTTCTGTTGAAGGAAGAATTTAAGACTGTTATGATCAGTCTTCACCTTGAACTTATTCCACACCAATTATTTCCGGAATTTGGCTAATGCATGCATGATAGCCAACATTTCTTTATCATATATGGGGTACAACCTCTCATGAGGGAGCAGCTTCCTGCTCTCAAAGGCTATAGGATGCCCATCTTGCATCAAGACTGCCCCAATACCTTCACCTGATGCATCACATTCTAACACAAAAGGTTGAGAAAAGTAAAGCAAAACCAAAATAGGACAACTACTCATTACCTCTTTGAGCTTATCAAAATCCCTTTGCATTGTAGGTGTCCAATGGAAGCTCCCTTCTTTGTCAAGTCTGTGAGTGGTGCTGCTAGTTGTGAAAATCCTTTCACAAACTTCCAATAATAAGTGCATATGCCCACAAATCCTTTGAGTTCTATAATATTCCTGGGTTCAGGCCAATCTCTGATAGCCTGGATATTCTCCACATGTACCCTCACTCCATCCACTCCTATGATGTGCCCCAAATACAACATCTTTGTGAGGCCAAATTCACATTTGGAGAGCTTGGCATAGAATTTCTGCTCCTTGAGGATATGTAAAACTGTCTCAATATGTTGCAAGTGCTCCTCCCAAGTGCAACTGTAGATAAGAATATCATCAAAGAAGACCAATACAAACTTTCTCAAATGACCACGGAAGATGTGGTTCATGCAGGATTGGAAAGTTGCTGGAGCATTGGTCAATCCAAAGGGCATAGTGACATCTGAATGCTGTCTTGGGGATATCCTGCTCTCTTACCTTGATTTGATGATGCCCGGATCTCAAATCAATCTTGGAGAAGTATTTATATCCCCTAAACTCATCCATGAGTTCATTGATCCTAGGTATAGGGTACCTATTCTTCACAATATTCTTGTTCAAGGCCCTATAGTCAATGCACATCCTCAATGTGCCATCTTTCTTCTTTACCAAAACCATAGAGGAAGAAAAAGGACTAGTACTAGGTCGGATGTGTCCTAGAGCTAGAAACTCTTGGATAGCTTTCTCAATATCATCCCTATAAGCCTTGGGGTGCCTATAAGGAGTGATGATTAGTGCTTGGATCCCTTGTTCTTGTTGGGGTTCCATTGTTTTGGCCAGATTGGCAAGACCAAAAGACTGGACAACATCAAAACCACTTTGGGGCCCTAGGATCTAGCCCTCCTGGACCCAGAGAGGGATCTCTCCAATAAAGCAAGAATGATATATCCTTGAAGCTCAAAACGAGGTATTAGGTTAGGTATGAAGCACAAAAGGGGGGTTTAAAATGATTTGGTTGGTTGTTGGGTTGGTCATGAGATCATCGACTGAGAAGGTAATGGGAGGAGAGGAGCAAAGCAGCAAGATGTTTTGGTAAAAGAGGATAGGTTAGGAATGTGCCATCCATTGGGCTATGGAGTCATGAAAGGAGATTACTTACAAACAACTAGCCAAGGCATTCATAGGGCAAGTCACCTATACTAAAGGATCTTTGAGATAGATGATGGAGTGGAACATTAAGGAGAGAAAGGTGAAACAAAAATGGTAGCTTGAGCTCAGAATAGAGGTCATCTAACTCCAGATCTACTTCAACATACTCTCAAAGGGAAAACACATAAGATTTAAACATAGAACTAGGCCTGAGATCATAGAAGGGCTTTTAACCTTCAATGCTTTGACACCAGCTCATGAGATCTTGGAAGGCCAATCTGTTGAACAAGGACCCTAGTGGACAAGGCTTACACTAAATCCCCAGTATCCCAAATCCTCT
This sequence comes from Pinus albicaulis, assembly GCA_034641835.2. NCBI lineage: Eukaryota > Viridiplantae > Streptophyta > Pinopsida > Pinales > Pinaceae > Pinus > Pinus albicaulis. The sequence goes on along the minus strand of CM076569.1, from coordinate 324,109,841 downwards.
AGCTTGAAACTCAATAAGAACAACTAAGTGGAAAATTTGGAATTCACACATCAGCTAGCAGTGGAAAGAAACTACTATACTGGTTAAATTTGCATGAATTTGCCCTTAGATTCACTATCAGTAGAAAAAATCAAATGTAGGGAGAGCAGAAACATAGGGTACCATGCGAGGGAAAATCCTATGTTATATTTCTGATGCATACCAGAAGACCAATGAACAACATGAAATATGTAATAAAACAATGTAATGAGAAAAACATCACCCGTAGTAATAGACCAGAATCCTGTGAAATTTGCTTGATTAATTGATGCAAAACCAGTCACATACACTGAGCTTGATGGCTGATTATAGTCCAAACTTTCTCCTCCCAGCCTGCTACATTACAAACTACTCTGCTACTCTCTCCCAAAACTATTCTAACAGTAAAAAATGAATCCCTACAACTACAACAGCAACAACGCAACCCTTTGCAATATTTTCTCGGGGATTATTATAGGAAAAATGGATATCAGGAGTAGGTGATACACATTAAATCAATCCATTAAGATAGAGTGGAGGAGGTGTTCATGCCCACTTTGCTTAATAGCTCTGCGCTGTACTTTGTGGTCTGGTTCGGAGTCTCTGTCAGGTCGATATTTTACCTCTGATGTTTCTTTGGAGTCCTTTATGGCTGTAAGGCACTCTGTTATGTCTTCTAAAGCAAGTAAGGTGACTAAAGGTCTTCTGTGCTCCCATACCTCCATTATTGCTGTCCTGACAGTCTTTGGAAGTTTTCTATCAGTGAGATGGCCCTTGGGAGCTCGAGGAGGCATTGAGACTTCTATCAAGGGTGTACTGTCTCAGAAAAATTACTGCTGATGCTGAAAGGAAATATGGCTTGTTTCATGTGCTCCTTTAATATTCAAACTGCGCCTTAATTCCTTGAATAAGGATTAGAGAATTTAATCTTTAATTTCGGGCTCTAACACCTTAATCTCTGCTACTGATACACCTTTGCTGCTGAAATGACCTCTTTGCGTTTTGAATCACAGTAACTATGATTATGAGAAATAGAGTGAAATACCACTCTGGTGAAAACCCTGCAAAATAAAACAAACCAATTATAAAATCTAGGGCGGCGGTGGAAGAATGCTTTGAAGGCCTGCGGAATGGTGGCGGAATAGTGGAAATGGAGGCTGTGGAGGAAACAGGTGAAAATTTAATGAAATGGAGTCATGGTGGAAGAATGAATGTAGGCCGTCCATTCAGTTCTGGGGGCGATGATCAACGGTCGCGACAACCCGATAAGGTTTCATGGTCACGCGATGGGAAAATTGAATGGAACGCGAAATGGGACATGGGTCGTTGATAAAAACAGATCAATGGTCGAGATTTGTTATTAGACTTTCAAGCTTGGAAATGGGGAAGTGGTTTTGGGAAGGAAAATCGCCGGTATCGCACGGCAAAAAGGCCGGAAGCCTGTTTTGGCTTTTTCAACGTGATATGGGTCTCCAGCTGACACGTGGCTCTGGACAACTACCCATTTCGCGTGAATTTGAACTGTTAATGCTCAGAGCCTTAAACAACGCAATATTGCTATGGACCATTGGATCTGGGCCCGCGAGATCCGACGATGGTGGAGCAACGCGATCTAAGGGACGTGCAAGGTCAGTAAAGGTGGGGCCAAAGGACAACAGTTTTATTGTGAGCCGTCTGATCTGAGGATGAATGGCTAAGATCTATATTGGAGATACATAGGCAGAGAAAATGGTTAGTGGGCGAGAGAGATATGAGTCATTAGATCATCAAGGATGGACGACTGTGAACTAATCAGAGGGGAGCGATGGGAGGGCCAAAATCCGATGGGCGATGGATCGATTGACTTTGGACCGCTAGATCTATGAGAGATCAACGACTATGATTGGATCAGAGGAGACCGATCGGGGGAGGCACGATGGAATGAGGGTGAATCCTGGCCATTGGTTCTTGTGGATTCAACGGCCAAGATCGCGTCAGAGGATCACAATCGTTAGGGACGAAGGATGGCACAGTTTAAAATTTGTGATTGTGATCGGAGCGAGGATGCGAGGGCCGTCAGATTAAAAGTGAATCGACGGTGGGCATGAAATCGGAGGGGTGAAAAAGGGGAGATGAGGGCACGATGGAACGAGCACAGGCCATCTGATCTATTCAGAACAATGGCGGGGATTATTTCAAAAGATGACAGACCCAATACACTATCACAGTAGAAGTTTTGTTTTACAAAGAAAATAGGCGCTCCGACCATTTCTCCGATTGCGATAAGTGATTTTTGAGCTAGCGCTTGGTTTTAGCGCCTGAGCTTATGGAGGGGAAGCAGTGAAGGGGCTAGCCAAAAGGGGCTTAGCCTATTATAAAATAAAACGTGGGTTTTTAAGCCAAAAAAGGGGATTTTTAAGGCTAAAGAGGGATTCGATAGGGTAGAATAAGGGTATTTTAAACTAGATAAGGGGCATTAAAAGTTTTAAAGAGGGAGAATAGGATGAATAGAAGGGTTAAATGGGAAAAATAGAGAAGGAGAAGGGAGGAAAACATGGAATGAAATATGGGGAAAGGGAGGCCTTTTGGGCAATTCTTCTTCATGGGCAGAGAGGCTTATTGACTTGGAAACAGGAGAGAGGACTAATCAAAGGACCAGGGCATATGGAGGCTTCAAGGATGATGTGTCATTATATGAGATGCATTCCTTGAAGGCTCAGAAAAAAATTTAGCCCCCTGTTTGCTTGTAAAAAAATTCATAGGGGGCTAACAGTGGCTCCACATGGGGATGACTTCTTCTTGAAGGAGTCAAGAATTCAAAAAAAGATCTTTGGTGTAGGCCAGATGCATGGTACTTGACACACCCCTGTCTTTCCTTGGATCAGCTACCACTAATCATGAAGACATTATATTAGCATCAAACATTACTCAAACAACTACCTACCCATCCTATAGTCCTAACATTTTTTTTTCTGGGTGCATTTTGGACTTGCAGACCCTTTACGTCATCAATTTTTCAAACAGAAAATAAACCTATTCTATTTCTACCCTTATTACTCCATGAGACGAGATTAAACTGTTGGCCTCATAATTTATCTACCTACACTACTATCTGCTAGGATTAAAATGTCTAGCAAACCTCTTCTCTACATTCTAAGATAGAAGTTGAAAAATAGTCAAGCCAGGATTAGACTGTCCAACTTGTTGTGGACCATGACATAAAGAAAAAAATGCTCGTGGCTGAAAAATTTGCAGAAATTCAAAACTACTGATTGAATGCTCATGGACTGAGCTTTATTTAGATTTTCCTACCTACCCTATGCTAACTGGAATATTTATAAGTCTAGCTTAAAAACATTTTTTTCCAATGCAACCAGTCCATCAAGTGATCCCATGACTGGTCTTTCTTGCTGAACTCCTTGAGCATGCTGGATAGGTAGGGCTGCTCCCACTCTTTTTGTTCCACAACAAAAACTTCAAAAAAAATTCTTGCTATCTGCAACATGCTACCCAACAAGACCTTTGATCCTTCTTCAAATGCTTGTAGAAAATGGACGTAAGGATCATGGAATGATACCTGATTATGACTATTTGGCAAGTAGGCTTCGACCAGGATTTCTTCTTCTGCCACTGGATCGAGAAAAAGACTCTCTTGGGGTAGAGTGTCTCCTTCATCTTCTGAACTGGAAGACTTATCGTATGTTGCAGTCGAGTCCTCTTGGAGCTCTAATATATTCAGCTCTGATGTGCTGAGCTCTGTGAAAAGGTCAATGTATTCTTGAGAAGGGGAATTTTCCATTGCTTCCTCTTTTTCAAGAGAAGGCTCTATACTTTCATCATGCTCAAGAATTACTTCTTTGCTTTCTTCTTCCTCCTTTGAAGTGAAAGGCTACTGGTCTCTATCACTAATGGTCGGTGGTGTAACAGAGTGAAAATTCCATGAATATTCATCTATTACCAGGCTTTCGTAGCTTTCTTCATCAATGTCGTAGATAGGCCGACTAGTTTCATTGCTTCTCGGGAGTTGCTGGCCCTAATTTTCCTCCCATGAGACTACCGATGATGATCCTGCAAGCTTAGATTCCCTCTGGAAACAATCATCATCAAGTAGGTCATAAATAGGAAAATCATAATCGTAAGCAATGTCACCAATCAAACCTGTCGAGTTCTCAGCAAGTCTTTCTTAGTTCTGATCCACAAAGGAGTCTTCTAGATCTATATCAGTTCTATAGAAGATTTCAGAGGTGGAATACGTGTTTGATATTCTATCCATCTCTTCTTCTGTCAATAGAGAACTTTCTTTTTTAGCACTAATAGAAGAACAACAGTCCTCTGCTTCTTGTACGAACTGATCTGGAGGTTGAATATCTTCGTGAGCCTCATCTTGAGAATTTTCCAGAACAAGAGAAAACTCTAGACCAAGATCATCATACATGTCTTTCTCATTGTCCAGATCTGGAAAATGCATGGGCTGCTCTTAATAATCATCATTTGCATTTAGGTTAGCCATATACACCTCCAACACTTTACCAAACATGTTTACTATTCCGTTTAAGTGATCCACCAAAGCATCTAGCTTTGCGTCTCTGTCCATGTTTGGATCCATGTTTCTGCAAAGAAGGTCACTGCATATTCTCAACCAGTTCAGAGTCTTCTACCAGTGGAGTCATTAGGTCTATTAGGGAATATAGAGTGTGGAGTCGCCAGGTGGATGATTTTGGATATTTGAAACAGACTGCTATCCACCATCAGCATTAGATACCAACCTAACTAGAGATTTGGGTCTTTTGAGTGCCTAAGAGTATGTAAGATTAAATGCACTCAATTCCCCAGTGGAGTCACCATTATGTTGGAGATTGAAATGGGACGCAGACCAATGTTTAACAGTTAAGGACTCTCATATTTACTCCCAAGTGGAGTCACCATTATGTTGGGGTTCCAGTGTTTTGGCCAGATTGGTAAGACCAAAAGACCAGACAACATCAAAACCACTTTGGGGCCCTAGGATCTAGCCCTCCTGGACCTGGAGAGGGATCTCTCCAATAAAGAAAGAATGATATATCTTGAAGATCAAAACGAGGTATTAGGCTACGTATGAATCACAAAAGGGGGATTTAAAATGATTTGGTTGGTTGTTGGTTTGGTCATGAGATCATCGACTAAGAAGGTAATGGGTGTTATAGCATCATTTCTCACCTTGACATGATTCATGATTGCTTCATGGCTTTATGGGCACCCATTCCTACAGACTTGGACAAATTCACTTAAAAAAAGTGGAAAATCCTTCATACGCGACTATGCTCGTGTTTTTTCGCGTGTATACGCGAGTACAGCTAGACTTTTCCGCGTATTCCATTAAAATGATTAAAAAATATATAAAAATCCCTAATTTCGCGCTGGGTTGATGGTTACTCAGGTAGTTCAACCACCCCAGCCCGTGGCCAACTGTTTCCAACTGCTGAAACTACTTGGAGGGACTATAAAAAGCCCTCATGTGTATGGCCTAAGGGAGAGAGAGAATTATTGAGATTATACTCTGTTGGTATTCCCTATCCAAGTCTGATTCCCCGTGCCTCCTGCACTTTCCCAGTTCATTGTAGGAAACCCTTGTTTCCTTGAGATACACATCCCTTTATATGTTATCTCGTATGCACCACTTTGGAAGGAGTCTTAGCGAGGCAAGGGCTGGACGGATCCGGACGACGGTCTGCGAAGGCCTTGGAAGGATCAGGTGATCTCTCCACTTACTTTTGTACGTACTATTTTATAATACAGAAGTATCATGCTGTTCCCGAAATAAACGTGTTAGTGTATGCTTTAATGTATGAAGAATATTTGTTATACATGCATTCATGATGATTTATTTAACGTTTTATATGAATCTCACTAACATATAGAGTAGAAATATACTGTACAACTTGTCCTTTGTGCTGGTTTCTTCTTGCATTTCAGGTGAAGGAGGAAGGACGGTTGCAGGGAGTTTGAACTCCACGTGGATCTACTTCAAACGTAGGACCAACGGGTAAACCTCTCATTCTGCTCTATTTGGTTTTTATGAATGTGCATGATCGTGTGAGTCTCTGTTAAGTAGTACGCCCCTGCTCTGTGGAGGTTGAATCCCAACCAACCTCTAGGGTGTTAATTCCCCGAAACAGAACTGGCGACTCCGCTGGGGATCACACTTTTGTGATTCTCCTGTTGGGTTTTGTCAGCTTTTGGTAGGTTACCAATAGTTTTTCTGTCTTTTACAGTCCAGTTTGCTTTCTTGCAGTCAGTCTGAAGTCTTGGTGTCTTCCCCAGACTTGTTTTTTTTTGTTTTTCATTATCTTTCTTGGTACACGCTTTTTTGTTTGCACACAGTCGCGTATACCCGCGAGTTTGTGTAGAAGGAACCGCGTATACGCGAGTTTCCCTCAACACAGACGCGTATACACGCTCGTTGCATAACTGCAAGGTCGCGTATACCTAGGCTGAGTTTGAAATTTTAAGATTCTGGTGTTTTTGGTCTTTTCTGGCTGTGGAGGCCTGTGTCTGCAGAGTCTCTGTACTTACTGGAGTGTGACAGAAGTGGTTTCAAGTCTTGTTTCTCTTTCGTTTGTCCGAAAACTGATCTTTTGGCGAAGTGTTCTTGTTGGTGCTAGCACTCCTGGATTGAGTTCCAAGATCGCTTTCTGAGTGTTCTTGGCTGTTCTGCTTTATCAGAACAGAGAGCTTCTGCTCACTGACTCGCTCCTATATCTGTGTTGTGCTTTGCATTGCATTCTTTGCTTTGTTTTCGATTGGTTTTCTTGAGTTTCATAGGCTAGGGTTTTGTTGCAATTTTCGAAGAACTTTTCTTGTTTCTTTGGAGTTTTGTGTTGCAGCGAGTTTGCACTATTTCTCTTGGCTGTTTGATTGGGTTTTTGGTCTTCCATTGCTCTTATTGATCTTGCTATCATTAGTTTTATAAGGTTTGGGAGCATAGTTGAAGTTTATACTTGAAATTCGGTCTCGTTTTGGCTTGGATTGGGATAGTTGTTCTTGGTTTTTTTGAAGCTCTTGTTTTATAAAACTAAAAAGCCCAAAAAACACTTGTTTTGCTTTTTGTTTTTGCATATCAAAAACTCAAAAAACATTGTTTCTTGTTTTTGTTTTTGTTTTTGCCTTTTCATTTTCGTTTGGTCATATCTTTTGGAGCTTTAGTGAAGTTTCTTGCTTCTAGTTTTTGGCTTGATTTTGAGGAGAGGTCGTCTTTTGATTTCTTCTTCTTCTTGTTGAGTATTTTGGTATCTTATATTAAGAGTTCTTTTTTGCAAGAATTGGCTTTCTGGATATCAAAAGATGAGTTAAAACTGAAGGAGCCTTTTTGGGAAATTTCACCTTGTTTCAAGAGACTTTTTGCATCTTAGAATTTACATGCTTGTAGTCATTTGCATTAGGTGCATTGAATCATTTAGTTAGCTCCTTAGTTTTTGTGAGTGTGAGTTTGTAATTCGAAAAGAAAAATACATTTTTAGTCTCGTAGAACTTATATAGAAAATTGCTCTTCATCGAAAGACAAAGAACTGCATATGCATGTAGTCAGGTTTTTATTAATTTCTTTTGCGTCAGAACATCATTGGTTTCAACTCCATATCCTTGTGACTTAATACAACAGCCCTTAAAATAAGCGATTTAATTTAAAATCAACTAGCAAGTTTTATTAAGTGTCAATCACCAACTAGCTAGGTTGTAGGGCCTTGGAATAGGAGAGAGGAGAGTTAACTCTCCAAGGCCGCTCAAACAAACATAGAAGTTTATTAATTGAGCGAAATCCAACTCCGTGAGGTGGATTGGGAAAGCTCTCATCCGAGAGTCAAGCGCGAGGGGAAGTGAAGGTTAAGAAGAGGGATACCCCCCCTCCGATTAGCTGAATCTAACTGGGCATCTGCCTGGGCCTTTCCGATACCGATTGAGTTCATAGTTGCTGCTCCTGTTCCATGACAGATCACAAGGGGGAATACCATGAAATTGAGAGGCAAGATTGTCAGATTTTATTTTCCTTCAAAAGAAGATTTTCTATGTGCCTTGCTGCTTGGTGTTTGAGTCAAAGTCAGTTGTTCAGAGGTCGCACGTCATTGCAACCTTCGCTAGTTGTTCTGGGCCCTAATCATCCCAGACTGCTTTCGGAAAGCCCTATACTTCGCTTTCCTGTATTTTGGTGTCCGGTCCTCATCACCCGGAGCGGAAATACTTGGAGGCTGTTTGCTTGCTGTTTCTCAGGGTTTTGATTTTAGTGAGTGCTCTTTGCTCCTAGCTTGCCTAGCTTTTCACTTTTATTGAGTCTAATATAATAAATTTGTAAAAGTGGCTGATCAAGCGCCTCGACGTTCGAGGAGAGTCCGGGGGTTATCTCCCGAGAGTGCAGAGCCTTCTTCGAGAAGGCGTAGGAGCGATCTAGCAGGTGGTTTTCACCCTGTAGAGTCTGACACTGTGGAGAGAGATCCTCCACTAAGGTCTGAAGGTTTCGTTGCCGATTCCGGTGTCGGTTCCGAGAGGAGCGTTTCGCTCACCTCGAGGGTATTGTTTCCTCAGGAGGAAGATTTTCAGATAGAAGATATACCTGAGCCTGCAGCTACAGGTCCATCTCCTCTTCCTCTTGATCATCCGTTTGTTATAGAGTACATCGGACCGGAGTCCGAGAGACCGCCGGATCTTCCTTATCTTTCTTATCTTTCGATGGCCACGACTGGGAACGCGGCTTCTACCGTGAGTGCTGCGGGCATTCAGACCCCTGCTTCTGTCGAGGCAGGGGGCACTCTTGCTCTATCTTCGAGTGCTTCTAGCACTGCTATGTTTGGCTCTGGGTATGTTTGGCTCTGGGAGGAGAGGAGAAAAGCAGTAAGATGTTTCGGTAAAAGAGGATAGGTTAGGAATGTGCCATCCATTGGGCTGTGGAGTCATGAAAGGAGATTACTTATAAACAGCTAGCCAAGGCATTCATAGGGAAAGTCATCTATACTAAAGGATCTTTGAGATAGATGATGGAGTGGAACATTAAGGAGAGAAAGGTGAAACACAAAGGGTAGCTTGAGATCAGACCAGAGGTCATCTAACTACAGATCTGCTTCAGCATACTCTCAAAGGGAAAACACATAATATTTAAACATAGAACTAGGCTTGAAATCATAGAAGGGCTTTTAACCTTCAATTCTTTGACACCAGCTGATGAGATCTTGGAAGGCCAATCTGTTGAACAAGGACCCCAGTGTAAAGGGCTTACACTAAATCCCCAGTATCCCAAATCCTCTAGCTTGAAACTCAACAAGAAAAACTAAGCGGCAAACCCGGAATTCACACATCAGCTAGTAGTGGAAGCAGCTACTACACTGGTTAAATTTGCATGAATTTTCCCTTAGATTCACTATCAGTAGAAAACATCAAAGGTATGGAGAGCAGAAACATAGGGTACCATGCGAGGGCAAATCCTATGTTATATTTCTGATGCGTAGCAGAAGACTAATGGACAACATGAAAAATGTAATAAAATAATGTAATGAGAAGAACATCACCCGTAGTAATAGACCAGGATCCTGTGAAATTTTCTTGATTAATTGATGCAAAACCAGTCACATACACTGAGATCGATGGTTGATTATAGTCCAAACTTTCTCCTCCCAGCCTACTACATTACATACTACTCTGCTACTCTTTCCCAAAACTGTTCTAACAGTAAAAAATGAATCCCTACAACTACAACAGCAACAACGCAACCCTTTACAACATGTTCTCAAGGATTCTTATAGGAAAAATGGATAGCAGGAGTAGGTGATACACATTAAATCGATCCATTAAGACAGAGTGGAGGAGGTGTTCATGCCCACTCTGCTTAATAGCTCTGTGATGTACTTTTTGGTCTAGTTCGGAGTCTCTGTCAAGTCAATATTTGACCTCTAATGTTTCTTTGGAGTCCTTTATGGTTGTAAGGCACTCTGTTCTATCTTCTGAAGCAAGTAAGGTGACTGAAGGTCTTCTATGCTCCCATACCTCCATTATTGTTGTCCTGACAGTCTTTGGAAGTTTTCTATCAGTGAGATGGCCCTTGGGAGCTTGGGGAGGCATTGAGACTTTTGTCAAGGGTGTACTGTCTGAGAAAAAGTACTGTTGATGATGAAAGAAGATATGTCTTGTTTCATGTGCTCCTTTAATCCTCAAACTGTGCCTTAATTCCTTGAATAAGGATTAGAGCATTTAACCTTTAATTTTGGGCTCTAACACCTTAATCTCTGCTGCTGATACACCTTTACTGCTGAAATGGCCTTTTTTCATTTTGAATCATAGTAACTGTGATTATGAGGAATAGAGTGAAATACCACTCTGGTGAAAACTGTGCAAAATAAAACAAATCAATTATAAAATCTAGGGCGACGGCGGAAGAATGCTTTGAAGGCCTGCGGAATGTTGGTAGAACAGTGGAAACAGAGGTTGTGGAGGATACAGGTGAAAATTTAATGAAATGGAGTCATGGTGGAAGAATGAATGTAGGCCATCCGATCAGTTCTGAGGGTGATGATCAACAGTCGCGACGACCCGATAAGGTTTCATGGTCACGCGATGGGAAACTTGAATGGAATGCGAAATGAGACATGGGCTGTTGATCAAAACAGATCAATGGTCAAGATTTATTTTTAGACTTTTGGGCTTGGAAATGGGGAAGTGGTTTTGGGAAGGAAAACCGTCGGTATCGCGTGGCAAAAAGGCCGGAAGGCTGTTTTGGCTTTTTCAATGCGATATGGGTCTCCAACTGACACATTGCTCTGGACAACTGCCCATATTGCGTGAATTTGAACTGTTAATGCTTGGAGCCATAAACAACGTGATATTTATGTGGACCATTGGATCTGGGCCCGTGAGATCCGACGACGGTGGAGGAGCGCGATCTGAGGGACGTGCAGGGTCAGTAAAGGTGGGGCCAAAGGACGGCGGTTTTATTGTGGGCTGTCAGATCTAAGGACGAACAGCTGAGATCTGCGAAGGAGATACACAAGCGGAGAAAATGGTTAGTGAGCGGGAGATATCTGAGCCATTGGATCATCAAGGATGGACAGCTGTGAAATAATAGAAGGGGAGTGATGGGAGGGCCAAAATCCAATGGGTGATGGAGTGATTGACTTTGGACTGTCGAATCTATGAGAGATCGACGACTGCGATTAGATCAGAGGAGATTGATCGGGGGATGCATGGTGGAATGAGGGTGAATACTGGCCATTGGTTCTTATGGATTCAATGGCTAGGATCGCGTCGGAGGATTGTAATTGGGAGGGACGGAGGATGGCACAGTTTAAAATTTGCGATTGCAATCAGAGCGAGGATGCGAGGGCCGTCGGATTAAAAGTGAATCGATGATGGGCATGCATTCAGAGGGGTGACAAAGGGGAGATGCGGGCACGATGGAATGAGTGCGGGCCATCTGATCTATTTAGATCAATGGCGAGGATTATTTCAGAAGCTGACAGACCCAATACACTATCGCATCGGAAGTTTTGTTTTACAAAGAAAATAGGCGCTCTGACCATTTCTCTGATTGCGATAAGTGATTTGCAGGCTAGCGCTTGGTTTTAGCGCCCGGGCTTATGGAGGGGAAGTGGTTAAGGGGCTAGCCGAAAGGGGCTTAGCCTGTTATAAAATAAAACATGGGTTTTTAAGCAAAAAAAAAGGATTTTTAGGGCTAAAGAGGGATTCGATAGGGCAGAATAAGGGTATTTTAAACCAGATAAGGGGTATTAAAAGGTTTAAAGAGGGAGAATAGGACGAATGGAAGGGTTAAATGGGAAAAATAGAGAAGGAGAAGGGAGGAAAAAATGGAATGAAATTTGGGGAAAGGGAGGCCTTTTGGGCAATTCTTCTTGACGGGCAGAGAGGCTTATTGACTTGGAAACAACAGAGAGGACTAATCAAAGGACCAGGGCATATGGAGGCTTCAAGGATGATGTGTCTTCAGAGGAGATGCATTCCTTAAAGGCTCAGAAAACAATTTAGCCTCCTATTTTCTTGTCAAAAAATTCATAGGGGGCTAATAGTTCCAACTCAATAGTGTGTTCAAACCCTCGGTCTGGAGGTCCCCCTGAAGGGATATCTCCAAATACTGTAGAATACCAGTCCAAGAGATACTAAACATCTAGATGCACTGGTGAATCCTTTCCCTTCACCTCTGATATATGCAGCTCCACTGCCCATTAAACATCCCCTCTATGCAGATATGTCTCCATCCTGTGTGCTGAAACAACCTAAGCGGGGTATGTATCTATACCCTTGATCCTTTGTTGTTGGCCATCCTTCCCTCCTGTCCATTCCATCTCCAAGGTTCTCCAGTTAGTGGTAACTCTCCCAAGATTGATTAACCACTGGACTCCGAATATGACATTGGTGTCTCGAATGTCTACCATAAAGAAGTGGTCTATCAATGTGTAGGTCCCCATAGTAATGGTTAGTTCCAGAACATACTTGGCACATTGCAGGGTCATAGCTCCTGGGACCAAAACTGAAAATCCCTCAAACTACTCCATTTGGATTCCTCTCCTTTGTACCAGCTGTGCATCAATAAAATTATGAGTGGCTCCACTATCTATCAACACAGAAACTCTTTGCCCCATGATAGTACCTCTCACCCTCAAGGTTAGATACTTTGGGACTCCTCTTAACATTGCAATAGCTCCCCCTCTTGGAGCAAATTATTCCATGGATTATACAGCGCTAGCATCCTTCTTGGAGAAGGTATTGACATGATGTGTCCTTCTTGCAACACATTCTCCCTCCAAATCCCAAACATGGATTTTCTCCCTTGGTCTTGAGTGAGTCTCTTGCTACAAAAAGGTTCTGTAGATCTCTAGCTTTCTCCACAGCTTCAAGGAGTGTGGTTGGTTTAGTGGATTTGACCAACCCTTGCAATGGTTCAGCCATCCCATTCATAAACATGAATAACTTCCTGCTCATAGTGAGGTTGGATACTATCACTAAAAGCTGCAGATACTCAGCAATATAATCCTCAAGATCTCCCTCCTACTTGAGCTTGGTTAACTTGGAAAAGTGGGCTTCCGGATCTCTCGGATAAAACCTATCCACTAGCTTCTTGGTGAAAGCTGAGTATGAAGTGATATGATTATTCCCAAGTGTGTTCAGTCCATGAAACCACCATTCTTGATCTTCCCCTTCTAGGTGCAGCGCAACTATCGTGATGGCTTCTATCTCAGCAACCTTGTTGAGCTGGAAGTATGTGTCCAACTTCTCCACCCAAGCCTTGGCTATGCACTTAGGTGTCCCATAAAATGTGGGAAAAAATAACCCTACCATAATGTGCTGTAGGGTTGATCCCTGCATCAATTTCTCCTCCTTTTGATGAGGATTAATCCTCCTCCCATCCTTGATGTGACAAAACTCCTGAAAGCTCAAGTGCTGCTTGAACCCTTGAGATTGGAGTTCATATTCTTCAAAATATTCTCTTAGGGTTCCCTCCTTGTCTCCCCCAGTTATAAATGAAGTCATGGTAGAGTGTTGTGATGCAGCTGAATGCCCCATGCCATTTGCAGTGCTGGTGCTTACCTCATGGAAAAAATCTATAGAATCCCCTTAATGTCTCATCTCCTTGAGGTCCCTTGAAATTTTATGTAGGGTTTGAAGTAGGAGATTAAAAATTTCTTCCTCCTCCATGTCGAAGATAAATCTCGCCCACAAATTGAGCCAAGAGCAGAGCTCTAATACCACTGCAATATTCCTTTTCAGGAATTTCTGCAATTTCTTCAATGAGGACAATGTATAAGGAAAACCATGCTATAAAAATGATTAAAAGGACTTGGATCCTCTTTTATATGTTGTATTTAGCTTAAATATAAAATGACATCAGAAAGAAATCATTCTAGCTACACTAAACAGATCTCCCCAGCTCAAATATGCTCAAAAGCGCCCCAATCCCACTACTTCATAAAATAGAAATGCTGGAGACTGCAACAACATTATTTTTATTATGAAATATATAGAAAAATATAATGCAACAAAGATCTGGAGCTTTCATTTATCATAAAATCAGAAATGAGAGGTTTGACCTCTTTTACAAGCACATCGGAGCACCCCGACAAGGGTTTCCAGCAAAATAGCAACACAAGATGCAGCACTACAGAAAATAATGATGTACCCAGCAAATATGTATTATAAAATACTAAATCTAATATAAAATAGAAAAATAATATAGAAATTTTCCCAAGGCCTCCCTCAATAGACCTCCTGGAATGAAATAGACATCTCCTCCGAAACAAGCATAAAACAAGGGGGTTTCACCCAGCTGCTGCTACTACTGTAGAAATGACACAGTTACTAGAGGTGAATATGTTGTATGTGATGCAAAATGGATATCCTCAAGAAATATTATGAAAAGTAAGCTCAAGACCTCCTACTTATATCTCCCAATCAGTTGGACCAAAGGTAATGATGGAATTCCCGCATGAGAATTCCTTGCACTAAACAATGCTGCAACTCTGGCTAAATAGCTGAAGCTTGAAATCAGTCATAAGACCAAAACAAATATGAATAATGAATGCCTTCTTTGCTTCTATCTCCTCCTTCTTATCCTTGGTGAGATTTCCCACCCTGGACCCCACTCATTGGTGATGTGACTTCCTTGAGAAGATTCCCCTTTCAAAACTGCGCTGCCCTAGTAGCTTTCCCTCCTCTTGTGACAGTGTTGTTGACTTGTTCAACTGGATCTAGCTCATTTCTTTGCCTTTATTTCACACCAAAGTGGCTTTATTTTGTCCTCCTAATCCAATCCCTTTTCAATCTGGGATATGTTTTATTGTATTCCCTACTTCTTATTTCAAAAATGGAGCAGTTATAATATTCCAAGTAGCTATGGATAATTGGGAATATTACACAAGTTCTTCCATCGAAGCTTCTAAAATAAAAATATCTCTAAATAATATTCACTCTTAGTTGAAGCTAGAAAAGTCGTCTTCTCTAGCAAAGGATACCAGAATAAAGGGGCTGGAAGATCTGGTTTTAAAATTAGCATTGGATCCTAAATATGTAAATGCAATCGAGGAAATAATTAAAATTAGAAATGTGGACATTCAAGCATTGAAGAAATAACTGAAATTATCAACAACCGAACAATCTCAAGCACAAGAAGTAAGTGAGATGAAGAAAGAAGAGGAGAACATACTTCAAATGATTATGGAACAAAATGTATAGATTCAGAAAATGGAACATAAATGGAAAAATTGATCAAATAAAGGGAACTCCAAGTCAACACTAGAGTAGGAACATCTACACCAACAGTGTCCACAATAGAAACAAAATCTACTAGTAAAAACCCAGCAGAGAAACTATCAAATGGTATGGGAGACCTATCATTAAAATACACAGAGATTGAAAAAATCAGAGTTCAATTGGAGAAGACCCAATACAATAAGATAAGAGCTGATAATGCATATTAGGTCGAAATACAAAAAAAGTTCAGATTAACTAAGCAATTGGAAAAATTTGAAAATGAATCAATAATTACACAAAAATTATCTGAAGCCAAAGAAAAGATTTGGATTGACATTAATTCAACCATGACTGAATTATGGACATCTATTGAAATGATTTTTGAAAAGGAGGAGCTATTTCAAAAGTCAAAGGTAGCCATTAAAAATATCTAAGAATATTTCGATCATAAGCGAAGGGAAGAATCTAGAATTATTGAAGTGCTACATTCTAAAAAAAAAATTGGAGGAATTTGGAATTGAATACAAGTTTGATATATTCCTAGAAGTAAGAAAAGTTTTGACAAAAAGGAACTTAATGTTTCAACTAGAAAAAAAATGTCAAAACTTAGAAGCATAAATTATAGATTTTCATAAGACACTTAAGTTTTTACGCCAAAAAGGACTTCTAGATTTACGAGATTCTATTGGACAATTGATTCCACTAGAAAATTATCAACGCAGATTGCACGAGATAGCGGCAGATAAAACTAAGTTTTCCAAAGTCCAAAAATTAATCAGTGGTAAAGCATTCCTTGAAGGCCTAGAATATGATATTTTTATCCAACATGAAGTTAAACATTTATTTATTACTAGGAAAAATTTATAGAAATACACAGAGGTTTATGATGCATATAGAAAAGTAACAAAAATTTCTATCCCAGATGATAAAATATGGGATAAATAACTTGAACTTATCGAATGAAACAAAATGCAGAAATTTAGTAACTAGTTGCAAGATAAAAGGAGCATAAAGCAGGATAATAAGAGGAGAGAAGAAAATTCAGTTTCAGGCAGTAGTCATCAAAAACACCCTCAAATTGTTTGCTGATTACTTAGATCAGTTCACAAAAGCCTCTTTTGTATTCTAATTTTGTAAAATCCAAATTAGTTTTAGATAATATTATATTTTGTATTTAGAATAATTTCAGGTTCAGATATTTTTGAATTACACTCTATAAATATTTTGTAAATCAAAGAAAGAATGGTTGAACCTTTGTGATGATCTAGTGACATTATTGTAAAACTATGAAATATTTTGGATATAATCAAAGGATTTTGGCTTCATTCTTAACAACTTTTGTGTCGATTTAAGTTTGTCCTGTTTATTCATTTGTGTTATTCATATTTTGTTTCTGCATATGTTCAAGGTAAGATAGGAGTTAGGGAAAAGCTTGATTGAGTATCAATTTCCATGAAAGCCCACTGTAAAGTTATAATCATTAAAGGGATTAATTAACTAAAAAAATTGTTTAAGTTAGTTCCCCTATATCTTTTAATTTCTTTCTTTTTTCATCTCTTAAACATATATTGTTTGGCTGTAGAATGTTTCTGCACACATCAACTGTATTTGATTACTTAAATATTCAATATGCATGTTTGATTATCACTTATCTTCTTAATTTTTTCTTTCAAAATAAACTTAAAGATCTATCCGATTATGAATGAAAAACAACCCTTTGAGTTTCTCATAAATATTTAGATTTTAAAAATGTTAAAGGATACATTGGTCATCCAATAAAATTAAACCCTTACTTAGATGCTTTGGCACAATTCCCCAACCTAGAACTGTCCACATAGATACAACAATGTATATGGAGGTTAAGGAGGAGGTGGAGGAGGAGGCTTGGTCCCATCACCACAATTACCTTTTGGCTGATTAGAAATTTCTCCTTGCAAGCTTTTTATCGTCTCATTGTACGAAACTTTCAACATCTTATGGCATGTCATAGAAATACTTTCTAAAATATCTCTCATCCTTAGATATCATGTCTCCCCTAGTTTTGACCCCACCGGTCACATGTTAACTCCCAATGCCAAGCCCTTATCTCTTCGCCCCTTCCGCCGTACCTGTTGCTGCTTTTGCGGGTGGTTACATTTGTTATCAGAACCATGGGATGGGGTGTGGGAAGGGTGCCACATGCCCCTCCCCTCCCACTATTTATCGTTGGTTATATAAATTACCATAGAACTTGGGGTTGGGTTGGTCGGGCGTGCCTACTGACCCGACTCTCCCCCCAACGATATTTTCGTTCGAATTTAAATATAAATATGTCGCATAGTTATAGCAAGAACCAACGTGGCATATTAGTAGAGCAACTAGTTTGTGACATGGAGGTCATGGGGTCAAACCCATTTAAGGCCCATATAATCCATAACAAATTATTTTGCGCGAAAAACCAAGACACATGGCTACCTCTCACAGGGCTACGTATCACCCTCTGGTTGGCCCACGTGGCAACCTATGATTGGTCCACCAGAAAAAACTTTCAACCAATCATTGTGTGCCACATGCCCTTTTGTCATTGGTCCAACCTAGCAAGCATACGTCCCAATCATATGATGGTTTCAACATGAAACCATCATACGAACTACCACGTGTAAAACGTACACTGCCAAATCAACCCTGCAAGTTGACTTTTGTGTGTTTTTCAAAAACTTCATAATGCGATAATTTCCTCATACGATGTCGGATTGAGGTGATTAAAGTATCATTGGAATCTGAGCAATGAGATATATGATTAGGCGCCAGTTTCAAGATAATTTGGGCACTTTAATTTTTGAGCATATTTTTTATCCCTTTGATCACCTCTCCATGATACCATTAATCTCTCCCGCACCCACTCTTATCCCTTCCTTGGAAAAAACATGTTCCAAGTAATGAATCCGAGTCAAAATAAACTGCATTTGCTAAGCTTGGAATAAAAATTTTTCTCTCTCAAAAATCTTAGCACTGTTGCCAAGCGCTTTGTATGATCCTTTTCATTCTTTGAATATACCAATATGTTATCAACAAAATCTATCACAAAATTATCCAGGTAAGACCTCAACACACCATTCGTCAAACACATGAAGGTTGCTAGAGGATTGGTAAGACAAAAATGAACCACCAGGAACTTATAGTGCCCATACCTTGTATGAAATGAAGTATTGTATATGTATTCTTCTTTTATGCACACCTAATGATATATTGATTTCAGATGAATATTTGAAAACATTGTAGGTCCCTTCAGTGGATTAAATAAATCATCAATCCACGATAATGGACAACTTTTCTTGATAGTCACCTTGGTCGGCTTCCTATAATCAATGCATAATATGAGAGTACCATCCTTCTTCCTTACAAATAATATTGGTGCACCCTAAGGAGACAAAATTGGCCTTATGTACAACTTACCTAGCATCTATTTAAGCTACCTCTTAAGTCCCACCAATTCTAGAGTGCTCATCCTATACGAGGTGGTAACTTGAGAGAAAATTCCACCTCCCTATGAGGCGGTAACTCTAGAATATTTGTAGGGAAACATCCTGAAACTGCTACAAGACATGAAACTTCCTCAGGACTTCATCATCCTCATCCTCTTTCCCTTTTTTACTAGAAACACATACTGCAAACAATAAACATCATTTTCTGCGAAATTTTTTAGCTTGCATAGCTATAACCATTCTCACTAATGTAGCCTTTTTCTTTCCCTATAAGATTATATTTTCTCCGTCATCATCTAGGCACTCAATGGCCTTGTAATAGTAGTCTACCTTGGTCTTGTGAATGAAAAACTAGTCCATGCCCAAAATAATGCTATATGAACCCAAAGGAAGCACATTTAGATCTACTAATGTAGGCATGCCATTAAGCTTAAATGCACAAGATCTCGCCCAATGATGAACTCTTCTCCTAGTCCCTGCAGCTAGCTGCACCAACAAAAATTCTGCATTCACTTCCTTATTCAACCGACACTGATCCACCAGGTTAAGACTAATATATCTATAATTCGATTTAGAATCAATCAAAATAGAAACAACTTGATCACAAAGCTTACCTTCCATCTCGATAATGGTTGCCTAATGATCTACCTTCCTATTATCCACTGCTACATAAATTTGTTGAATACATTGGCCTACATCTCCAACTGTCTGTAAATTTGAGGCTTGCCACCCTAATGTGATGGATAATACCTCCTGCAATGCTCTCCACCTCAAGTTCAACACCTCAAAGGTTTCCTGCCATCACCTTTGTTCTGCTACTTCTCAAGTTGGACCCATGTCCTCTCTCAGCTGCATTGAACTTCTTATGAGGTCCCAAATTTTCCTTGTCACCTGGATCCTAATATCTTCCTCACTTCTTAGGTAATTTTCATTTATTCTTCTCATTACCTTTTTACTCCCACTTTAACTCAGGCTTGCGCTTTGACTACTCATAAAAATGCTTAAGCTTTCTAATGGCTTCCTCCAATACGCGAGGATCATTAAACTCAATCCAATCTTGAATGCTACTAGCAACCCACTCATGAACCTTTGGATCTTCGCTTTCTCATCCTTGAGATAATTCACATACCTCAAAAATTCTAAAAATATCTTCATGTTCTCTTCATCTTTCATGGAACGCATCCTGAGCTCATAAAATTCCTTGGAATTTCCATCATAATACCTCTTAGACATGTAATTTATTTTGAAGAGTCTTTAAAACTCATCCCAAATCATCTCCTCTTCCCTGATGCCTCTGGTGTGATTAACATATTCCAACTAGATATCTAATTTTCCCTTGAGACTGAATGTAACTATATTAGCTTTCATTTTTTTTGAATAAGCGTGCAATATTAAGAATTTATTCATCCCAAGTAGCCATGCTTCTACATCTAATTTCTTCATTTCTCCGTAAAAATTAGAAGGCTTGTATTTCTTGAACTCTTCTAGAAAATATCTCATCTCACTCCTCCTATAAGGATGCTGGTGGTCATGACAATGATGTCTTTCGGAACTAGATATAGAATAAAATTCATGAATGCAAGCCCCCTGTCAAGTGTATCCAAGGATCTTCCACCTCTCACTGTATCCTCACTATCCAACCTGTACTCTTTCTAAGACCTACTTCCATTTGCACCATTAGTCTTTCCTTCCTGTCCATGACTGATCTTGAGCTATCCCTATTTATACAAATCTAAAAGGCTCTGGAGAATGACTGCATTAACCTCATCTTGATTTGCTTGAGCTCTGGAAATTATTTCCTATGCCTCAGGCAATTGCTCATTGTATTCCTTAAAACTCACAATTTCTTCCTTCAAACTTCTCAATGTGTCTACCAAACTAGAATAATGTCCCTCTCCATGCTGCTCAACTGATCTCTCCCATCCTACCAATGTCTCTTCAATCATGTATGGAGAGTCATATGAACTGTATTCAGATATTATATTCTTCATATTTGTCCTTCTATTTCCTACAATATGCCATTGTTAGCCATGTAAAACATAATAAAAAATATACCTCAAGGTATCTCAAGGGAGGCTATTGCATCTGCACAGGCCAATCCAAATTAACACGATAAAAAATCACAAGCATACTATATCATACATGGATATCATAACCATAAAAATAAATAGCTGACATGCATGCATGATAAATACATATACAACTCACACACAATTAATGGTGCCTACCTTTTTCTTTATTTTTTGTGCGCTAATTGTTTTATTAGATATATGGTATCCACCTTAAATAGCATGTCTTTTTGAAATGTAAAATTTTTAAATTTCAATTCCATCGCCATTGGCCTTAACAATCTACATTTACCTCGAGGTCTAGTGCTTCAACCTTGCTTTGATACCATATTGTAACCCCCCGATCCCACATTTACCCACTTTTACAAGATCTCTAGGTAAACATGAGATGAGAGTTACTATGACATGACCCAACATCCATGTTATAGTGATGGAAGAGGGGTTTACAAACCGGAAACATATTGACACCTCCCAGGAGCTTCACATCACCCAAATACCAAACAATGTCTGATGATGAGCTTGCCCCGTGTTTGAAATTTTCTTTTTAACTAACCTAAAAACCCATCCACATGCATGCCAAGCCATCCATGTGGCTATAAGGCTCCAACTCCAACACACACAGCCTAAATTTCTCAGTTAAGAGATTTTGGTTACGAAATCAGTGGCAATTTTTCAGGCTAGCTTACATGCCACTGCCCATAACTACCCAAAAAATTCTAGAATAAATTTTAAAACAATAAAAAGTATGCATAACTAATACTTAGGTTCATATATTTCCCAAAAATGCCATACATGTGATAAAAATTTCATCAAGCATTTGGAAAACATCATAATTTACAGGTCATGAATGGATTTATATTCAATGTCTTCTTAACTTCATGAGAGAACCATCAAGAAGGTCCAATTCCATCTCAAACTATATACAACAACGCTAATTAGCCCATGCATTCACATAACCATTCAATAAATATCATATCATTAATCACATAAAAAAAAGAGAAAATCATTTAACCAGGCCTATAACCAGGATGAATCCATGACAAACCAATCATAAAACCAATAATATAACCAATACATGTGTTCAGTGATCACAATAAGAAAATAAATTGTATTAACATATGCAAATGCCAACCAAGTTAGGGACTTCCACGTACCACCCACCCATAGATTGGGCTGAACAAAATCTCTCTTTCAACCAATTTCCTGTGTGCCATAGTCCAAGAATGAATGTGGGATCTCATGGGATAAATCAAAATAAAATTAATCAGGGCTTCTAGAGGTCAAACCACCTCAACACTAAACTACAATGATTTCACCTAAACCGGTGTAGGAATCACTAACACCAAACAAGCTTGGATGCCTCCAGATTTCTTCACCACACCTAGAGGAATTTTCCGGTCTCCACCCATTCATTAATAGTTCCAAGAGAAATCCCATATCCACCCTTGACCCTTGGGAATTTCCTAAGACCACTCACCAGGATCCAAAATCTACTGGCCATCCAAAGCTTAAAATAAAACAAGGAACCCACAAAACCATGGCTATCTAGGAATTAGAAGGGGAAGGCTGAAAACCACATGAAATATAGAAAAATCCCATGAAAATGGAAACAAAGCAACCAAATAACCATATTCATGTACCTTGCATCCAAATATAAACAATGAAATCACACATGCAACCTATTACCTGCAATTAATTCCTGCTATAACTTATCTTCCAATCCTTTCCTTGTTCTCCCTTGCTTTCCTTTGCTTGCTTGCTTTTCCATGTGATTCCTCTCTCTTCTCTTAGAGCTCTATTTCTAAAAGTGATCAAAATCTAGAACTGAAAAAAACTGTGAACTATTTCTCTGATTCCTTTTGATCATTGATGTATAGTCCCTTCCTTTCCTTTTTCCTTTTCCTTTCATTTTCCTCTAATTTCTCTCTAATTTCCCTTTCATGCATATTTGTGTTCTTCATCTCCATTTTCTCCTATTTTCCTTTATTTCTCATATTAAATTTCCATTTATTACCTCTTTGCCTTTTCCAATTTCCATAGTCATTAATAAACCATAAATTATTCCCACTATAGTGTTTTTTCCTCAATTCAACTTGGAATACATGTCCCATGACCTTGGTCTTATTTTATTTGGATGGAAAATCAACCCGAGGTTGTTACATTTACATAAATATCTTCCAAATTCTTCCAGCCTCCACATGTATATATTATCAAGATAGTGTTTGGAAGAAGTCTCTAGATTATGAGCACATCCCCTTTATATGTAGACATTGTCATGAATACAAGAATCATATTAGGGAATGCCCAATTAATACTAATTAATTTCCCGAAGAACACCCTTCTTAGAAGGAGCAAGATGATTTGGAAAAATTCCCATAAAAAAGAATAAATATGAGTCAAAACAGTACCTGAAATCCTGACCAGTTCTCTAGATGGAAATAGATTCGAGTCTTTATCCTCTCTGAAGGAGTCTCTAGATAAAACAACATTCAATCAAGCATGCAATTAGTATAACAAAAATATCATATCATTATATTTAATCTTATAAAGCTGAAGCAAAATTCTCTTGAAGAGCACTAGAAAAATCCATTAAGATAGGACATGGTTAGGCCCCCTTCAAAAGAAGCTAAAGTAGAATCCATACCAGAATATATGGATCTATATGACCCATGATTGATTTCCCTTGTATAATAATGTCGTGGAAAAGATATGAAGGATATACCATCTCATTAGGCTAGGATTCTATAGAACACCTATCTTCAAGACAAGGTAAGAAACCAATTTGGCTTCAGTTCTTCTCAATCCCATCCTGGGGTTCAAACGAAGGATTTCAAGATGGTCCCTAGGAAAAGAGAATAAGCTAAAAAATGAGGCGACAAAAGTAATAAGGCACTGATCAAAGAAGAGGGTGAACAATTAGTCAACTCAGGGAAAATCATGTCAATTTCAAGGGAATTCCCCCCTTGAAATCTTGAATCTTCAAGTAGTTCTCTATGTAGTCATGATGTTTGTAGTTAGTTTCTGATTTTTTGTTATTGGTAGGAAATTTGGTAGTCTCAATAATCCCCTAGATTTTAGTCCTCTTTTGGAAATCCAAGATATATGTAACTTTTTCTAATTAATGAAAGGATACATTTACCCCACAAAAAAAAAAAAGAGTATGATTATAATTCAAGCATAACAATTATGATTTAATTTAATCATAATCATTATTGCACCAAGATACACTCTACAACTCAGTATGAGGGAGATGTTTTAGTGTTCATAATTGAATGTAATCATTTAAATGTTAACTCAATATGGGGGAGATGTTGTAGTGTCCGTAAATGAATGTAAACATTTAAATGTCACCTTAATATGGGAGATATGTTATAGTGTCTCTAAAATGAAGAATTAAATCAAATAATAATAATAATAAAGCATAATAATAGGTTACTTTAAAAATTAATAAATTTTTTAAATCTATTTGATTCAATTTATTACATTGTAATTTTGTATTTATTAATAAAACTACAAACAAATTTTCCCAATAAAAATTCCTAATATGCATATCACACTAAAATAATTTTAAATAATAATGATTCCTATTTCAAAACATAGAATTAAATAATAATATAAAAACTTAATAAATTTACTATAATATATGTATAATAAGAAATAAAAATATTTCACAATTAATATATATATATATATATATATATATATATGACCATATAAATTAAAATAATGATTCATATTATTTACCATTATATTTTAGAACATTATATTTAAATTTAATTAATAAGCATATAAAAAATCAATATTTACAATAAACTTTATTTCTAAGTTTTTTTTGTCCTCGAAAAAAATCATAATTTCATTTGATGAATATGATACAATATTACATTTTGCAGATACATTCGATGGTGTTTTCAAATATAATTTTATAATATCCTGTGATACTCTTCATAAGAACAACTATCCAATACTATAAATATCCTGCTATTGTGCCAATCAACATCTCATAGAACAATTCTCGAGGATTAGCTCACTTGGTCGAGTTATTGTTTCTAACTGAGTTCCTATCCAATGGGAGGTCATGGGGTCAATTCTCCTCTTTTGCCTCGGTGTTAGGCTCTGCTATTTTGGATTTTGGGATGTGATCCCTTCAGGTTTATCTACTTGGATTTTCCACACACACACACACACATATATAATATCATACATGAAAATAATTACATTCTAACATCAAAGCTTTCTGTAATGTGTACAAAATTTGTATGTCAAAAATAAAAAAAAGGTATTTAAGGTTTCTCTTTTTGCTGTGGATGTCATCCTTCTTCTATAAAAGGATGATGGAAAAATTCATAATGTTATACTTAATTATTTTCCGCAATCAGCTAACTCTCATAGGCCTTCCTAATACCCCCATTAGAGAGTCAATCTGTTGTCCAATTACATTCCCTGAGACATGGTACCAAGATAATAAGTCAAAAGCATCTCTAACATGACAAATCTCCTCCAAAAGTGGTAATAAATGTTGGGTGTGACATTCTGAATTACACAAGTGATAACTAACATGGAGTCTCCAAATACATGTAGAGCATTACATCCTCTTTCTTTGGAAAAAAGGAGGATTCTTAAAGCCATGAGCTCCACATAATTGTTAGTACCATACTGAGGCTTATCTCTAAGGTAAAGAAGTGATTTTAATAGAAGTAGAGCATAGCTTCTCTACCACAAGATCACCCATCATTCTGAGCAGCTCTATCAAATAAAGCCTACAGTATATAATTGTCTACCTCTTTAGGTAAAAAGACTATTTTGTTTGTAGGCTGGTATTTTAGGGGAAGGCTAGAGAATATAAGAAGGCTCTGCGCCATCCTTTTGTCTAGAGAATAAATCACCTCCTAGAATATTACCTTATTTATTGCTAGACAAATTCCCCAAAAGATTATCCTCCAAAAATATCCTACTATCTCTCTTTTCCCTAATACTAAGGTTGGAATTTTAGAGGGACCAAAAGTATTTTTTGAAGGGGTAGTCGATGAAGAGGTGTTGGAAAAATTCTTCCCCAGCCTTGCAGAGGGAGCACCCACTTGGTCCTTTCAAATGTTGTTTTTGAAAATTGTCCCAAGTAGGAAACTTGTTTTGAAGTAGAGACCACATGAAGAGGTAGTAATTTTTTGAGAATTTTATTTTTCACAAATGTTTTCATCACCAAACATGTTCCCCTCTTAATCCATGATAAATCAGATGAAGGTAACCATATTCCTAAATTTTCAGTCGATTTCCATCGTTGTGCCCAAATTTCAGTAGTGGCCATGTTCACCACCTAATTTAAAATATGGATGCCAATTTTTATTTTATTTTGTTTTATTTATTTATTTAATTTAATTAATTAATTAATTTATTTATTTTTTTCAGGTGGTCAACTATGTCTTGAGGAATAAAAAATCCTTCCCCACGCCCAAACCAAGGGTCAATAGTTACTCTTAATTTCTGTTCATTTCCAATTTTCCATGAAATACCTTCTTTTATCAAAGGGAAAGAGTCAAGGACTACCTTCCAAATAATCAAGATTTTATTTTGAGATTTTTCTAGTTTCCTAATACACTCTTCTAGAATCATAAGGTATAGGTATTTCTTATGGATCACTTCTGTTCATAGAATTTTATTAGAAATGAGTCTCCAACTTGCCTTAACAACAAGAATTTTTGCAAAGAGAGGTAGATTCAGGACAACGATTTTGTCCCATTTGTCACATGACCTGAAAAACTGGTCATTGGAACCCACCCACAAGAATCTGAGACATAATTTATGAAGATTTTCCATAATCCCTTTCAAAATCCATGTGAGAACCATCCAGTAAACAAGAATGGCTTTTAGGACTTGATTTCACCAGAACAAACCACCCAACTTTATACAACCAACACATGCTCCATATTTTTAGTATTTTCTCCAATTTTGTAACCAAATAGTTCCAATTTGATTTTTTGTAACAATTTGGCTTAATGTATAATCCTAGGTATTTAATTCGATCATGGTTGCATTAAGTTCCATGCCCATAGTGGCCTCGAAGAGACCCAAACCATACTATAGAAAATTTGCATCTGTATGTGAGCCATTGCATAAATAATAATATCATCAACAAATAGAAAATGTGTTAAAGTGAATTTTTTTGCAAAAGTAATTCCTTTGAAGGTTCCCCATTTCTTAGCATCATCAATAATCTACTTAAGCCTTTTGCCACCAGAAAGAAAAAGTGACAAAAATGGGTAGCTATGGCTTATAACTCTCTGAGCATGGAAGAAGGGAGAAAAAATATTATTGATTAAGACTGTGAAGGAAACTGAGGTAATAAAAACCATAACCCATTGAATGAAATGTACTTCGAAGCCCAAATGAGTGAGAAGGATATATATGTAGAGCTAACTTACCTTATCAAAAGCCTTAGGTAAATTAATTTTTAGGACCACTCCTTTAAGGTTTTTTATTTTAAGACTATGAAGACCTTCTTGGGAAAATAAAATAGCTTTGTGTATTTGGCGGCCTTCCAAGAATCCAAACTATTCATAGGAGATGACTTCAGACAAGATTGGATTAAGTCTTCGAGCAGCAAATTTTGCCATAATTTTGTAGATTTATTTGCAAAGGGAGATAGGTTTAAATAACCAAATATGTTATGATTTTCCATCATAGGAGACATAACAATGAATGTGGATTTAAAAGAATCCAAGACTCTCGGTATTCTGGGATTCCTCTACAATCTTGACTAGATCGTTCCTAACCAGTTCATACATACCTATAAAAAATTCCATTGTCTAGAAATTCACTACCTAGGATTTTGTCCTTTTGGAAGCTATGTAGTACTACCTAAGGCTTAGAGTCCAAAAATTCTTCCATAATATTTAAATTTTCCTCCTCATTAAGAAAAGGTGGGAAGAATTGATCAAGTATGATCACCTCAGTTATAATTTCACCTGCCCTAGCTTTGAATTGGGAGTTGAAGTGGTGTTTCCCCATAAAGGCCAAATCCTTGAAAGTGGAGGCTTGAACACCATTATGATCCCCAAACTCAAGATGGTATTTTATATTTTCCATCCCTTGGAAAAATTATGAAATAACTTCGCATTCTCATCCTCGCATTCAAGCCAGATTATTCTACCTTTTAATCTCCAACAAGCTTCTTTATCTTTAAGAAAATTCCTTTTCTTAGCCTCAAGATGAAATAAAGTAGCTTTTGTGTATTCAGAAGAGTAACACCCATATTCATAGCCCCCCAAAAAATCTAACTCTATTTTCCACTTCCTTTATTTATTTATCTTCTCTCATCCTTTTGTTTGTTTCCCACTAAATAATATATATATATATTTTTACTTTTGAAGGGTTCCTAGAAAACTGAGCAACAATTGAATCTCCAAAGTAGAGAGCATAGGAGACCCAATTTGTGTGAACTAATGCCATAAATTCCGGCTCTTCTAACCATGTTGCATTGAAATTAAAATGACTTTCTAGATTTTTCCCCAAACCTTTGACTTCTAGAAAGATAATATAATGGTAAAACTCTCCCCCAATTTCAACCCATTGTTGCAGCATGGGAAACCATTCCAAAATCCACTTATATAATAAGAATGGTACTAGCCACTTAGCCACCCTAGCATATCCCACTATATTATTACTCCAGGTAGGTGACACCTTGAACACATCTGATGTGCAAAATAATCTGTTAGGATGTTAGGTCTTTCATGGGGTCCCCAAAATTCAATAGTTCCCAGAGAAAAATTAAAATCACCTCCAAAGATAATGTTTCAGTTGAAAGAATTTATTTTTTAAATAGAGATTCCTAAAAAGGAACTCTATTTGAAAATTCCCATAGATGTTGATTTCCCTCAACTTCAACCCAAGCCCAACAAAGTCCAGAACTAAAACAACATAGATACTCCAAGTTCGAACAGGATTTATGCTTCGAGGATTCCATTAAATAGTTGAAACACCCAATATTCCATGGGCATATGAGAAATTAAAACACCAGCATTTAAACTTAGATTCTATAACTTTGGATACATAGAGCCCATCTCTCAGAGTCCCTTGTAGGGGGAGAACAATGGGATGATTTGTGTCAACCAGTCTCCTCAGGGCCAATTTTTTTGATGGGATGGCTAGGCCCCAATAATTGAAGGATTGAATAATCATGGGGAAACTCCTCCTAGGAACTTGAATTATTTAATAAAAAGACAAAGGTAGGATTTGTATTTGGGGAGATGATAGGTCCAGAGATGTGAAAACTAGTAGAACTAACTATAACTTCACCCAAGAAAAAATATTCACCAAAGAAAGCGGAGATCGGGGGGGAGTAGAACTAGAAGTGGATTCTACTGGTTGCACTTGAATCTCCTTAGTGATACCTACTTGTCTTTGTTCTGCTACCATTTCTAGGTTCGGACTCTTAAAGGCCTTAGCCTGAACCCCTATGATCATAGGAGTTGGGGAAGTTATCCCCCATTCCTATCCTAAAATAACCTCAACCTCCTTAGTGAATGAAAACCTTTCCATAATATCCTATACCCTGAAAAAAATTATATTCTTCATTTCGAGGGTATTCCATAAACCCTTACAACCATGAAAAAGAAGATTGCAATGTGACTTATTACATGACATATTATGCACCTGAAGGGAATGACTTCATTTTCCACCCAAGCTGCAACCAAGCTACATCTCAGCCATGAGTCCTTCTTTGGAGTTAATACTCACAAAAATTGGCATTATAGTCATGATGCCAATGATTTTAAAAGACATGTTTACATCCAAGAAAATGTCGAATCGATTCCCAATATCCATGAAGATTTACCAAGACTATAATTGCATATGAAGGCCCAATATTTGAATCAAAATCGGTGAGGCTTCCAACCTTTCCCAACTGGAATCAAATACAGGTGTCCATTTCTTCAAAAGAACCAAGGTAGAATCAATGGATCAAATTCTTTCAAGAACCCAAGAGGCACTTTGACTAGAGTTGAAATGAAAGATGAACTAGCCTTTATCCGAGGTTGAGCCATATGAAAATGAACCCATATGTTGTTCCCATTCATAGCCAAACCACACTCTAATGGTTTGGACCTTGAAACGCACTCCCTTTACTCTTCCCACAACTACTAACCCTCCTATTCAACCTCATGAAACTGAACTTCCACTCTAAAAACCATATTTACCTCCCCTTTTTGTAACTTTTCACAATGAACCTTTCACTTCTTTATGATGCTTATGGGTCTCTATCCTTGTGGGGGGGTTGGGGATATTCTGCATTCTCTAGTTCTGTGTATCTCACCTCAAGAGCACCTCTACCATTATACCCCTTTACTATTGTGTCCATAGAGAATTTTATTCTTGGGAGGATTGTATCTATAAAACCTAAAGATTTTTTAGGTAGTGCCTTAGGAAAAATGAATTATTGAAAATTCAAAATCTCCTCTTGCCCTAAATCTAGTTTTTATACCCAATGTTCTTATATAATATCAGAGTCTGACACAAATCCTGTTGAAAATTTTTGGTAGAGATCCTCCATTGAAGGACTAGACAAACAAGGTGACACCACCACCTGTGGGGGCCTTTTGTAAAAAGGGACAAATCCAAAACCTCTGGCCCAGAAAAACTCACACTTGGCAGTGGAAACCATGAAGCAGAAATCGACACTTCGTCCCATAGCTGATTTGAGTCCTCTTTCATCAGCACGACCCTATTCTCATCTTGTAAACCGCCAAATATCATGGTCCATATATGACAAAATTCCAGTGGATCAAAAAAGTACTCTACTAAAATATACTCCATCAACCTAGCATTGAGCTAAACAAGAAACATATCTAGGTCTCATCCACCTTTTTTTATAGTTATCTATATATTTATCAATATCATAAATATTATGTATATCACATTAAAAAATTAAATTTTAAAAATTTTAAGGCATGTAACACACACACACACACACAAAAACACATGCACATATGATCAGTGTTTTAATAAAATTAAAAACAAGAATATTTTTGTATATAGAGACATGAAATTTATATAAATATAAATAATATTATCAAGAACCAACATCGATCCATATTAACTTAAGATCTACCAAACATCATGAGGAATTAAATCTCTCAAGGTGTAAACATTTCCGAAAGTTTTGCACTTAAAATGAGTTTTGCATCTTGAGAAATTTTATCCCTCTTATCATTGGGTAGATTCAGAGTTAACATGGATAAAATCCCTCAAGATGAAAGCCTCTTTCTGAGTGCAAAACTTAAGGAAATGTTTACACCTCATGATATTTATTCCTCTCATAGCTTGGTAGAAATGCCGTTAAATATGGATTTATGTTGGTTTTGTGAACCATTTTTAATGGCAGGTCATAGTTTGGAAAATTAGTGTTTTAAACCTTTCAAAGAAAGTTTGAGGCATTTCCGGTTTTTTTTTTATTCAAAATATCTCACTTGCATAAGATCTCATGAAAATTTTCTACACTCATATACCTTTCTAAGAATGCAAGAAATACCTCAAACAAAGCTTGTACACAAAATTTATATCACCAAGAATTTAACCTTCTCATTATTAACAACCATGATTTGAGACGATGCCATGTCAACCAAATTATCATGGAAAATGAGCTAGCCACATGACATGATAAATAAGGATCTATAAAGTTCAATTTTATAACTCTAATTAAGAGTTGAATAATTCAAACTTAACCATTCATAGGCTACTGAGTTGTGGTATAATATGGCCATAAGGATGAAAATGAGTTCCATTCTATTCAAGTGCATTATGTTCCATAGATGAGCAATGTTGTTCAGTTGATAGAGATAGAGAAAAAATAAAGGGTTTTTGTTTTGTAGTATCCCATGGGCCACATATATCACTCCATTATACTTGTATCCAGTTCCATGTAGAAAAATAGAGAGCAAACCAACCTCACCTTCTAGCTATTTTTTCTCTGTAACGGGTTCCTACAAAATATATTGTGTCATTGTGGTTTGTGAGTGTTTAGATTTCATTATTATTTATCTTTTGTACTTAAATTATTACATGCGTAAGAAAAAAAAATACTAAATCCAAGATTCTAAGGAAAATTAACCCTGCTAAATGTTGGATTGATGTAGGATCATTTTTTGCTTTGGGTATTGATGTCCTTTTCAAGGAACTTGTAAAAGCTTGGAATTAAATTTTGTAAAAAAGTTATTCTAAGTCTTTACTCTCATCTATTTCAATGGTTTTGAAGGTAAAAGAGTTAGATATTTCTCTAGAGGTCATTAGTATTTATAGTTCATATTGGGATACAAAATAACATTGGGGTTTAGTCCTGAATCCTTAAGCTCCATGAGGGAAAAATTTTAGGTCTAAAATGGGCCTCCTAAGGAAAATAATGAAATAATAGCTAGATAATAAAATACAATTTATGATTTTTTTAAGAAAAAGAAATTAAAATATTTTTTTTGTATTTTTGGCTTATCTCCTTATATGTTTACTCAAATTTCAAGTGTAGGAATCTATTGGATGTGGAATTATATTCCAATGAGTACCCAGACTGCATACTTCTCAGTAAACCCACATCGAAAAAAACGAAAATACATAAAAGAAAACATCTCTTTTATTGATGTATTTTCATTTTTTTTTATGTGGGCCTACTCAAAAGTATGAAGAGTGATTACATGTTGAATGTCGAATTTAATTATGTATCTAACGAGTGTCTACACTTGACATTTGAGTAAGCTTATAAGGAGATAATCTGAAAATACAATTAAAAAAATAGTTTTCTTCTTTGGCCTCGAAAATGCTTACCCCTAGGGATAACATCATCATCTTGAATCCTATTGGTTATTTTAAATTTAAATTTTTTAATACAGTTTTTGTTTTGAGGTCCATTTTTAACCACAAAATTCCCTAATAGTAGAATATTATCACATCTTTCTAGGAGGTGATTTCAATTTTACCCTCTCTTTAAGGGAAGTTTAGGGATCCAACCAAGAAATTTTAGATGGAGGAGTTTTTCAAAAAATTCATGGAAAATAAAAAAATTGGTGGATGTGGAGATAATTTAGCTAATACCTAAATGGAGGAATTTTTGGAAGAATGAGGAAGCATTAGCCAAGTGGCTAGACCACTTTTTGGTGTTGAAGGATTTGATTGGGATCCCTTTCTTGATGGATCATTATGTTAGTTCGAGTGGTATTTTGGATAATTGTCCAATAATACTTGAAATGATAAAATAAGGTCCCAAGCTATGTATTCCTTTAAAAATCAATCCTTGGTGCCTTTTTGAAAAGGAATATAGGAATCTAGTCAAGGATAATTGGAGGCACCTAATTTGGGACAATCTTCCTCTGTTATGCAACAATTTGTGAACAATATTGAAAGGATTAAATCCAGGTTGAGAGAGTGGAGAAAAGCCTATAATTTCAAGCAGTAGTGTTGGAGCAGGGTCTCCCAAAGGCTATGAATTTTTTCCATTTTTGTATAATTTTGTATTGTTTAGTCTAACACAGGGGTTTTGGGGTGGGTCAAAGCCCCTAACGCATTGTAAATGGGTAAAGGGTAGACCAAGAGTCTGCAAACCACGGTTTGCGGACCATTGGATGCGTAGGCTAAATCGCTATAAATAGATGAACCTTTTTTGAGTCATAGGTAGGAATGAATAGAGATTGATGCGAAGTATGAACTAACAATCTATGGTAGGGTTGTTTGGGCTAGGATTCCTGCTCGATGTGTGCATGGAGATCCTCTGTCCTGCTGTGTGCGGACCCTACTGGCTATGTGCGCAAGTGCTAATTTGGGAATGTGAGAAGATTTTTGGGTAATAATATAGATGTGAGAAATTATTACGGATATTTGATGTTATCTGGACCTGATCTGTTATGGTTGGTGCAGACTTGAGTTATATGATCTATTTGTAAGCTACGAATTTTATATGTTTATGGTAAATGCATTTGTGATCTGTTAATCTGCTGCGAATATACTGTTTTATGATTATAGATGATAGTACGCATGTGGATGCAAGCTTGTTAATTAGATCTGATAACTATATTCTGGTTATTTATTGAAACTCCTGCGAACGACCTCTGGCCGTAAATATTTGATAATTGCAAATCGGCTTGATTTACTTGTTCTCTCCCAGGGTGCAGAAACTTGGTTCCAGCACCCTCCCATACTGCTTTGGGTGAGACTTTGGCCTGCGCAAGTAGGTCACTGTCGAAAGGGCCAATAGTATAGGGGTTTGTTAGCAAACCTTAACCTTCGAACCTAGGTCAGGACCCCTCGAGCAAACAAATGGTTCCGTTACTAGGGCCGGGAGCATTTTGAGAGAGATCGAGTAATGCCAAGAACATATTATAAACCTAAGAAGAATCAACGAAGAGTTTGTATGGAAAGAACTCACTTGCATCAGAAGACGAGATGGCCTCGCACATGAAGCTACCTACTTTCAAAGGTGAGGGTGATGAGGACATGGATCGATTCTGGATTGTCACAGGATCGGTATGGACTGTGCAGAACGTAGCAAGCGATGTGGTGAAACTAGAACAGTTATCCCTTGCTTTTGATGGGAGAGCCTTAGACTAGTACATGGGATACATTGATCAACATGCGAACGCAACTATTGAGGAAATCAAGAATGCATTAAAGCAATAGTTCAAGAAACCTAAGTCCTACTCTCAGATAGTGAATGACTTGAAAGATATCAAGAAAGGACCGTTTGAGTCTATGTGGGAAGCAGATCAACGATTAAAGAAGGTGATAAGAGAAGGAGGATTCCAGTATGATGACAGGCAACAAACGAAGTGGTTCATTGCCCTATTGTTGGCCCACCTGTACGTACCTATGAGTCACCAAGCCATTGAAACACATCAGAAGGCCTTGGAGGTTGCCATGAAATTAGAAGATGTGCTAAGAGATGATACCTAGTTAGGAGTACAATAGATAGAAGGCCAACTGGAAGCAATGCACATAGACATTTAGAATCTACGCAAGGAGCGAGGGATGGAGGCCAGCCCCAAAAAATAGTCCATACGATGCAGGGGGAGTGGCCACACCAAAGTTAACTTCCCACTACTTGCAGACTACATCTAGGCCGGGGGACCCAGCCCGCTGCGCCCTAGGGAAGCTGTAGGACCAAGTGGGCTGACGCTATGGTGCGATAACTGCCACATTGTTTGGCTGCATGACACCAACCACCGCCCCCGCCTTGCCGCATATATCCCAGAAATAAGACAATAGTGGTGTAGGTTTTGTAGGTTTGTAGGACATGACGAACAGAACTACCGAAGGTATGGTCTGATGATCAACCAAGGAGACCTATATAGGGTACAGTCAGACCCCGCATCGCCCAGAGCCCCCGCAGGCATAGGAGGCTCCCCAGCTAGGGGCAGGGGAGGGGGGCGAGGAGGAAGCGCATGCAGGGGTAGAGGCCAACTAATCTGCAATAATTGTGGGGAAGTAGGTCATTTTGCAAGGGACTGCATGAACCCAACTCAGCAGTCCTACAAATATTGCAGACAGCTGGACTATGTGGTTGAAGATTGCCTGCTTTTGATCCGCTTTTGATAGCCAAGATGCAAGAGAAGCAATAGAAACCTATGCAGAATGTACAAAGGGTCAAGGTAGAACCACAAAGTGAAAAACCAAGTATTAATGTTATAACCCGTAGTGGCATAGCCGCCGACGGGGCTACGGAAAAAGCTGGGGTAGAGCCTCTTATCTGTAAAAAAAACCAATAAACAAGAAGGGTTGGACTTACCAAAAGAAAGGGAAACTTTGTCACATCTCGCCAATACTTTGCCAATGTTGGGACACCTACCCTTCCAACACCTGTGCACCTTAGGGGAGATGACGAAGTTAAATCATTCCTAAAGGAGTGTATAAAGTTGCTGCGCAATCAACGGGCCATAGAAACCCTCCAAGCCTTGATAGATAGCTATGCAGGAAAGACAACCCTAGCTATGGAAACTAGGGATGTGCACAAGCTGTATAAGCACAAGAGACACACTGGTCAGGAAATGTGGCTGACCACGTAGATTGGAGAGTAGAGATGGATTAGGTTATTCTTGACTTGGGATCCGATGTGAACGTACTACTTAAATAGACTTGGCAACGAATGGGTGAACCTAAACTAGAATGATCCACTATCCAGTTGCGCATGGCTAACCAACAGAAGATCATACCATTAGGAAGGTTATCAGAAATTGTAGTAGAAATCACCAGAGTTAAAGTACGAGCTGACTTTGAAGTCATTCAGACTGTAGAAGATGCAGATCCTTACCCAACAGTCCTAGGATTGGATTGGGCCATTGATATGGGTGAGATTATCAATTTAAAGAAAAGAAGCATGGTGTTTGAAAGAGAAGGAACACAGGTGAACATACCCCTAGACCCTGCAGAAGGAGAGAGATATACCGAGCCAGCGTAGGAGGAAGAAGAGATAGACCATATTTATAAGATAACTACGAGGGACGAAGACTGGATCAACCCCATGGTT
Organism: Pinus albicaulis; assembly: GCA_034641835.2. Classification (NCBI taxonomy): domain Eukaryota; kingdom Viridiplantae; phylum Streptophyta; class Pinopsida; order Pinales; family Pinaceae; genus Pinus; species Pinus albicaulis. The sequence continues at coordinate 324,073,602 of CM076569.1, read as the reverse complement.
GATGGCATGCTTTGCTGGGAAAATGATAGAGAATGATTTTCCGACTCCGACAAGGAAATAGACAACTGGAAAAATCGATTGCACGATGTTGCACTGTCTGCAAATTACCAGAGACTTTTGCTGCATATCCGCCGAGGTAAGAGAACTACCCTAATTTGATGGTTCTAGTAGCATAAAGGATTTTTTGTGTATGTTCGAACTGAGGTTCCGAGAGAATGGAGGCTATGGGCCCTTAATCTGGCTATGCGCGCAACACCTGCAAGATGGTGGGAGGCACATAAGGAGGTGTTCCTGGACTGGGAGGAATGTCGGGACATGATGATCCTGCGGTTTGAGGCCCCGGCTGAGGTATGCGTCAAGAAGTTCCTTGGCCTAAGGGACCCACGCGAACACTTTTCTACTTGGATGGAACAATGGCATAACCAAACCCCGAAGGAATGGGTTCACTTTTTTATTCATGCATTGGGAACAATCCCTACTACATGGTACTTGGATGCGAAGCTACATCTACGCACTAGTCATTGGGAAACCTTGAAGGACGAATTCATTAGTACCTTTGGACTAATAGGGGGCTCAGAGGTGCTTGATGAAGCTCTGTAGGATATATATGCATTTGTGTTTGGTGAATCCATCTTCTTCGCAGCATTCAAGGTGCTGACGTGAGAGACACAGATGCAAGACATTATCAATTGTCACAATCTAGCTACAGAAGAATGTGATGAGAATCCGTGCAATGTATCTATCCCAGAATTAGAGGGGGAACGCATAGTTGTGGGGCCCCCATTACAAACTATGGATATAACCAAACCCTTGAAACTACCGGAAGTCAATATTGGTACGACGGAACAACCTAAGTTGGCTAAGATTGGTGACTACTAGGATGATGACACTGTAAGCAAGGTGGTTGAATTGCTCACAGAATACCAAGACTTATTCCTAACCAAATTTTCAAAGCTCAAAGGGATTACAGGGGACCTGGGAGTGATGTGCATCACATTAAAACTGAATGCGTGACCAATAATGCAGCGGCCTTACCGATTGAATCCTAAGTATAAACAAAAGGTTAAGGAGGAACTGGATAAAATGCTTGCCGCAGGTATTATCAAGCCTGTTGGATCAGTCAGATTGGGTAAGTCCAATGGTAGATCAGGAAAATAAAATTGAAGGAGAAATCTAGATCTGTGTGGACTTACGTAAGTTAAATGACGCCTATGTACACGACCCATTTCTGACACCATTTTCCGATGAAATACTGGATATTTTAGGAGGCGAGGAAGCATATTCGTTCATTGATGGGTTCTCCAGATATCATCAAATCCAAATTTCACCAGAAGATAACAGCAAGACTACATTTTCCATGGAGTGGGGATCCTTCCAGTATATAGTCATGTTGTTTGGACTCAAGAATGCCCCTGCTATCTTTTCACGGGTTGTTGTTGCAGTATTCAAAGAATTCATCCACAAATTTCTCGAAGTATATATTTGATGATTGGACTGTCTTCAGCTTAGTAAAGATGCATGTTTCAAACCTATGTATGATGTTGGATGCCTGCCGAAAACACCAAATTTCCCTTAATATTAAAAAGTGTATCTTCTACGTACCCTTAGGGATTTTTCTTGGACATATAGTTTGCCAAAAAGGGCTAATGGTGGACCTAGCGAAGGTTGCAGTTATCATCAACCTAGTTGTACCTACAACAGAGAAACAGTTGTGGTCAATCCTTGGACATATGGGCTACTATAGAAAATTTATTCATGGATATGCACTGATCACGAAAACCTTGGATAAGTTGCTTAAGAAAGATGTGTCATTTTTTTGGGATGACGACTGCCAGAAGAGCTTTGAGCTAATAAAAAAAAAATGGTCTCTGCACCTATCCTTATCTTCCATGATTGGGCAAAGTAATTCCATGTTCATGTGGATGCTTTAGGGATTTCCCTGGGAGCGGTCCTTATGCATCCTGGTGCCGGAGATATTGATCACCTTATCGCATTTTCTAGTCATAAAATTTCAAGTGCAGAGCGCAATTATGCCACTACAAAGAAGGAAGGGTTGGCCATGGTTTATGTGCTACAAAAGTATTGGCACTATCTGTTAGGAGGACACTTTAAAATGTTTACAGATCACTCAGCTTTAAAGTACCTAGTGAATAAGCCTATGTTGGGGGGGGGAATCTATAGATGGCTTCTTCTGTTTCAAGAATACGATTTCGAAATCATAGTCAAACCAGGGAAGTTGAACGCGGGGCCGGATCACTTATCCCAATAGAGATAGGTGATGAACCTACTAGCTTGGAGGAAGGGTTTCCTGACATGCAGCTATTTGCTATTAGAGTCATTGATGCACAGTTTGTTGATATTATCAAGTTCCTAACCATAGGCATGGCACATGCAGAATATTCAGTACAACAAAAGAAGGAGCTAGTTACCCAGGCAGCAGATTTTACCATCATTGCAGGTCAATTTTATAAAATAGGCAATGATGAAGTGTTGCACAGGTACGTTCTAGAGCACGAACGATGTGATATCTTGGCAGATGCTCATGATGGAATCACAGAAGGTCACTATGCAGGCAAGGAAACGACGCACAAGATTTTACGGGCTGGACTATGGTGGCCTACCCTCCATAGTGACTCTCATGACTATTGTAAAATCTGTGATACGTGTCAATGGAGGAGAAATCCATCACGAAGAGATGAAATTCCGTTACAACTGCAAGTGGCATTACAAGCCTTTGAAAAATGGGCCATTGATTTTGTGGGACCCATCAACCCACCGGGGAAAAAGATGGGTGTACGCTACATAATTAATGCCACTGATTATGTAACAGGTGGGCTGAAGCATAATCAGTAAAGGATTGTACAACAGATACTGCTGCACACTTCATCTTTGAGCAGATTCTAAATCGATTTGGATGTCCAAAGATCCTTATGAGCGATCGAGGTACACACTTTTTTAATGAAAAAATCCAAGCATTGACTGCAGAGTTCCGGATCCATCATGCAAAAATCACCCCATATCATCCACATGCAAATGGAGTGGTAGAAGCCTTTAACAAAATTTTGGAGCAAGCACTAACTAAGGTATGCAACGCTGATCGCAGCGATTGGGACATACGCATCCCATCGGTTATATGGGTCTACCAGACAACTTGCAAGAAATTGACATGGAAAACCCCATTCAGGCTGGTCTATGGCAAGAAGGAAATTATTCCAATGGAATATATTGTTCCTAGTCTGCGTATCGCAACATTTACAAATATGGCAGAACCCGACATCATGGAGGAGCATTTGGCACAACTTCTGTCTTTGGAGGAAAATCAGTTTATTGCTAATTTCCATCAGCAAGTTCAAAATACCCATGATAAGGCCTGGCATGATCGACATATTCGCCAAAATATATTTGTATATGGTGACTTGGTCCTCCTATATGATAGCTAGTTTGTGAAACATCCAGGGAAGTTATGAAAGCACTGGTTTGGTCCCTATACGATCAAGGAAATCATGAATGGTGGAGCTGCAAGGTTGGCCACCCTGCACGGGGATATGCTCCCAAACTATATAAATGGTAGCCGGCTCAAATGATATCAGATCAAATGAATATATGGCTGGAGTAGCTGGACAAGGTGGGATCTGTCTACCATAACACTTGAATATGATTGGAGTATGCATGGGAGGCGGACACAACTTAGGGGGCCCAGAGCAGTGGGAAAAGGGCACAGGTGTTTTTTCAAAACATAGTAGGTGGGTTGGGAATCCCGAGGTGTGTTGGGCACAAAGGAGGTGCAAGAACTAATCGATGGGACAATTGAATCATGTAAAAAGGTCCATTTACCGTTGACAGGATCGGGTGACCGGCGTTTAATGAAGCGATCTATTGAAATTGTGTACCTGTTATCTGATGGCAAGTGTCCAGTACAACTCACCCAACTATTAGTAACTCTTTGGGGTTATAAAAGTGGAAGGATCGGTCAGATGAGGGTTCTGTATCTTTTTTCTTGTCTGTGCTCCATGGGATTATGCTTTAGGATCATCTAGGTATATTGTACATCTGTCATGTCTAAACCATCTACCCCCTCTAAGAGCAACCACCCTAGGTTGGGATTCATTTTCTGCCTCAAAATAATGACCACTGACCCAGCGGTAGCCTCGATACAGCCAAGAGTTGAGGAGGTAGTACAAATTGCATCAAGGGATGTAGCAGTTGTCTGCACTTCACCTCCAGCAACAAAGAAAGGAAAACAAAAAGTGCAAGGGTCCAAGATGTTGGAGTCCTGTGATTGGGCTGATTGGAAAACCAAATGACAAGGCAACATATAAACCAAGCTTTAGAGTTATAGGATCTAGCCCTCCTAGTCTCAGAGAGGGATCTCTCAATTTTTTGCAAAGATATGAATTTTTTATTGTAAAAGGTTGATTTTAGGCTAGTTATTTAGTGCAAGTTTTTTTGTTTGGATTTGGTTGGTTGGACATGAATGATCTAGGAAGCATAGATAGACAGGGTAAATATCAGAGCCATTGGGAAATGGAGTCAAGAAGAAGCTACAACAAGCTCAATCAATGGATATGGGATATCAAAGGGAAAATTTAACTTGGCCAGTGGATCTTGGGTTTGGTGGATGAAATGAAATGGACATTAAGGTTTTAGAAGGAGAAGTAGAACTAAGGGAAGTTAAGAATCCTTAATTATATGTACTCCTCAACAAAGGGACTTAAAAAATTATCTAAACATGAAGAGGCATTCAATAGACAGAGCTAACCATAAATTCTACAAACCACACTTTAGCAAATAACAATTTCAAGACAAACTTTTCAAAAGAAATCTAGGAGTCGAGGAACACTCTATTTCATTCAAAGATTTCACCTTCATGGATAAGAAAAAATTCAATATTCACAAATAACAGCATTCATAGAAGAGGGAACTCCTAAACATTTTATATTACAGCTATAAAGACCTTCAAAACAATTATCTCAGCAAGAACAAAGGGTATGATCAAAACAGACCTCTTTAGCTAACTGCAAACAATGGTACTTTCAAGGGAGACTTCAGAAACAGTTTTCAAGTGGCAGCAAGTAAGCAGGGAAAACCATAATTCATTCTTGGGACCAACTGTTTGAACTATTTCTAAAATAAACAAGCTTAAGGGTTGAAACAATAGTCAAACTACTCAATAAAACCTTCAATAGATGAAAACATAAAGACAATGAAGAGAAAACGGGTCTAAGGTGCTTTTATGAGACATTTCTTAGCCTAAAATTTTTTCTCTACTGTAAGTATAGAATGATGGAACAAAATGGGAAACAGGAAATAACAAATAATAGATTAGAATACATCACCAACAGCCATGCTCAGGGATCCAATGATAGAGCCTTCTCATTAACAAAACATGTCAAAACATCATCAATCTTCCAAAACTTCAATTTCTTCTTAACCTTCAGCCAAACTATGTACAACTGCAAAGAGCTCGAACGCTAGCAACCAACCCCTAACAAAGAGCTCCTCATAGAGTATTTATAGAATAATGAGGAGGTGGAACTCTTTTTAGGGTTCAAAATGTTATTAATTATAGACTAAATGCATTTCTAGCCTTGAAAACCATGCAAGGCATAAGGCAGAAATAGGTGCAACTACTTCTCTATTTAATAACTCTATATTAACTCTTTAAGGAAAGATAGGCAGAAAGTTTGACTTTGAAGCCTATTTCTATCTTTTACAATAACTTTATGACAGCTTAAAATATCTTTTATCTAGGTAATAACTGTTGATTGGCTTTATGGATAGAAAGTAGGCCCAATGTGTCAGTCAGATATTTCTGAGTAAATGACTGCTCCCTTTTGATGCGTTCGAGGCTATATTTAGGCCTAATTTTCCTTAACTTAATCATTTAAATTGTGCTTTAAGGCTTAATTCTTCTTTTGGCCTTCATAATTCATTATGTTTTCTTTAACACTTTCAGACTTCTTAAAACCTTTGATTCATCTGTCTTTAACTGTGTTTTATTCTTTAATTTACCAATTAAGCATTTAATCTTATGTCTGCCTCTTTTGGTTCCCAAACTTCATTAATTTTCTCTGTCCATGTCTGCTAGGTGTAGGAGCTCCTTTTTCTGCACTAGAGGGCTTGATAAATAGCCAATATTCATGATATATTGACAGAAACCTAGAAATTAACCCATTTTTGTCCCTCCCTATATATAATTTAAGCCCAAAGATCATCACCTTTGGACTTGAGCCACTGTGATTGGCTATGGGAGGGCCTCAAAAACTTAAAATTCCATTAGAACCTGCATAGACCACAAAACCTGTTACAAAAAACCTGCAAGTGGAGAAAAACTACTTTATAGAGGGCTCGGGGGTGGCGGAGGAGCATTTGTGGAGGAATTATATTCAGCGAAAGTGGAAAAACATGGTGGATAGGCAGAACAGGGTTTGAATTGAATTATGGCATGAAGTGGTGATGAGAGGTTTTTGGAATACTGCCAATGGTATTCACTTTGAAGTTGGGCAGTTAGCGGTTTTGAGCGTTTTGAACGTGATACCATACATTGTTTGCCACGCATCCCTCATGAAACCACCAGTTTCGTGTTGATTTGGGTCATTAACCTGTTACGTCAAAACGCACGCGAAATGGAGTGTGAACCGTCAGATCTGGGGGAGACAGATCCATGGTGGAGGTGAAGCACGAAGGAGGAGGCTGCGCGTCAGAAGGGAATAGTGGAGGCCAGGTGGCAAAGGGAGATTGGTCGGCGGGAGGAAAGTGGAAGGTGGGCTTGACGGATGCGTCAGCTGTTTTGTTGTGGAGCGGGAAGGTTGGGGAGCAGAAAGGGAAGGAAGAGTTGATGATGGCCGTTGGATCTCGGTAGATCAATGGTCGAGATCTATTGCGGGGGGACCAGGGGGGTATGGGCCAGTTTCTTGGCTTGTGCCTCTGCAGTAAATCTCAGCCATAGATCTGAGATCTCCGATGGTCAAGCTAGTCAACTGTGGTGGCACCAAAGGGTTGACCTGCGGACTGAGAAGTGCCCGCGGGTGGAGTGGTGGAAAGGTGACGACTGTTGGATCGAGGCCAAGGGGTTAGATCTACCGCTGAGATGGCCTGAGAAAAGGTAAGGCGGGGTGGGGGAGAAAAAGGGAAGAAGTAAGGTCACATGGGAACAGAGGGAGTCGGGGCTTTAAGGAATAGGGGACGAGGGTTAACAGGTGGTCTGGCCCTTGGGTCATATGAATAAAAAGGGTGAAGGTTTAAGCCTACAGGGGCTTAAGGCCCATTTTTATGAAAAGTCAGAAAATAGGCCGAAAAGTGGGTTTTTAGCCCTTTTTTGGTGTTTTGATAAATATAAAAAGGAGGTTTAAACCATTATAAAGGGGTTTTAATGGTTTAAAATGGTTTTTTAGAGGAATGGAGGGTAAATGAGGAGGAAAAAAGGACTTTTTAGAGGGGAAAAATATTGATAGAAAATAGGGGCAAGAGTGATAAGATGAGGGAATGAAATGGAGGTGAAAATGGTGGAAATTATGGCTTTGAAGGAAGCTTCCTTTTGAAAAAGAAGGGTGATCTTTAGAAGGCATAGATGAAGATTTTGGTGAACTGATAGACTTAGGATGATGAAGGCAGTGAGATTTCTAGAACTCATAATGCTTCTTTGAAATATTATTTCTAGAAATCTAGGATTGGTAATTTAGTCATCTTTGGATAAAGTCAAAATTATGGATGACTAACAGTGGTTCCACTTGGGGAGGAAAACTTGCTTTTTAAGGTGTCCAGAACCTCAGAAAATAAATATTTGAGTTTAAGCAGACCAGTGCCTTATCCATTGGGAAGATGTCTTCGTTTCTTGCTTTTGTTGGCTATCTTTGGATTTGAGAACATTTTAGCAATCTGCAGCATATGACATTCTTCAAAGCAGCATCACTACCTACCCAATCCTACTTGTCATAGAATTGTTTCTTATTTTGAGTGAATTTGAGCTAGCAAACTCCTTTGATATTTCATTCTTTTATTGAAAGCAGGAAACTAATCTAAATCTACTCTTATAACTTCCATGAGTTCAGTTTAAACAATTGAACTCATTAGCTTCTCTACCTAACTACTATCTATCAAGATTAAGCTGTTTGACAGATCTTATTATCTATTTCTAAGACAGAAAATTTAAACACAGTCTAATTTTCCATGGTGTCTATGGCTGTATGTACAAGCTGCACATAGACTTTATTTGCAGAAAATGTTAAACAAAACTTTGAAGGATTAAGATCTGAAATTTTGTAAGCACCCTTTCTTCTTTCTTTGGCTCAGGTTTTGATATTTTTGGGGCCATTTCTCTTTTCTTTTCTTGGTCCAAATTTCGAGTTTGTTAGAACCATTTCTTTTCTATCCTAATCTATTCTACTAATAAGCCAAGATTATATTATTTGGAAAACATGTTTTCACTAACCTATCCACACAAAATTGAAATTTACTTAGTCATGATTAGGCTGTATGACTAAATATCAGTTTCTTTACAAGTAGTGGCATTTAGGCTTGCACACTTTCAGAAATTCTCTTTTTGGTTATGGGGCTATACCTTTTTTGAATCTGCCCTCTTTTCCTTTTATGTTCTTTTATTGTTTTTGTATTTTTTCATTCTTTCTTTCTTTCAAAACAACTTAAAACTAACAAGATGCTCAAAGGCTGAGCTTATTAACATTCCTACCTAACCTAATCTAACTTGGAAAATTTATATATTTAGCTGATGAACTCTCTTTTCCAATATAGCCAATCAAGTAAATGGTTCCATGATCGATCCTTTCCCATCTCCTTGAGCATGCTGGACAAATAGGGCCAATCCAATTTCACTTGTTCTTTATCTGTAGTGCTAAAAAATCTTCTTACTTTTGTCTATCCCCTCTTTAAATATCTTCAAGAAATGGGCATAGAGATCTTGAAATAATGACTGGTTATGAATATTTGGAAGATAGGTTTCAACCAAGCGTACTTTTTCCTCCACTGGATCAAGATTAATATTCTTTTGAGAAAGAAACTCTTCCTCATCTTCATTATTATCTGAACTAGAGGATTCATCATATATTGCAGTGTTGTCCTCTTGTAGTCTTGTTATGTTCTGATTGAGTGAATTGTACTTTGTGAAGAGGTCACTATGTTCTTGAGCAAGGGTATGTTTGATTACCTCAACCTTTTTAGGAGAAGGCTCTTTATCTTCAACTTGCTTAAGAAGTTCCTTATTCTTTTCAACCTCAACATCACAACTGATAGATTGCTGACTCCCAATTATGTGAAAACTATTTCTGATGGGCTGCATTGTTTGATTACTGCTTTAAAACTGATGATAATGAAATTCATGACACCAATCCACTGCTGGTTTCTCTGTATGATTAGTTTCTATTTGGAACTCATCATCATCATCAAATTTATCAGTATTTAGAGAATCATTAGTATAAACAATCTCACCAATTAAACATATTGGATTATCAGTTTGTCTTTCTTTAAATTGATCTACAAGTTTATTTTGCTGGCTCAAGACAACAAGGTTCAGTAGGTAGATGAGCAAAAGTGTTTTTTTCAAATGAAGTTTTGAGGGCTGGCTGTTTATTTAATATTTGATTAATTTCTTCTTCTGCCAAAAGAGGAGGAATTTTTATTTGGCTTTGGGCAGAAGTACAACAGTCCTCTTTCTCTTGTGAAGGCTAATTTTGAGGCTGGATGTCTTCCTGAGCCTCTCCTAGAAGGGATGGTGAATAAATACTTGTGTTTTTAGTTGGATCTTGAGGATTTTATTCTATTTCCTGATCTCTTTCACTCTCAAACAACTCTTCTTGATCCTTGTGATAGTCAATTTGAACATGGGATTCATGAGTTGTTTCTAATAGATTGTCAGGATGCCATTCTTCTTTTATGATCTGAAACGAGTTATAACATAAAGGCAAAGACCCTAGTTGTGTTGACTCTTCTCTTATTTTGGATTTTGTGAGTTCAAGATGGCTGGTTGTTTCCTCAGGGCACTACTCCTTGTTTATGTTTGCAGCTTTCTCATAAAGTTCTTTTAACAGTAAAACACAAGGTATAGGTAGGCAATCAATACCTTCTTGACAATATTCCTCATTGTTCTTTTTGTAATCTTGCTCATCATACATATTTTGTTTTTTGTTTATGTATTGTAGTGTTTGAGTTTGTTTTTTATCAGGAAAAAACATGGATTGCTCTGGATAATCAACAGCTGTATCAGCCTCATGCCTTTCCAGTTTTTTATCAAGTATGTAAACTATTTTTCCAATTAGGTCCAATAATGTGTTTAGTTTAGCTTCTCTGTCTATACCTGATTCCATGTTTGTAAAAAAGAGGTCACTGTATCTTTTCAATCAATTCAAATTTTTCTACCAATGGAGTCATTAGGTCTTTTGGAGGTTGTGGAGTCACCAGGTGGAAGATTTGAACTTTTCTGTCCACCAACAGTATGATTGGGTTTGCTCAATGCATTCCCAAGGGAGTCTACAAGGACTAGTGAAGTAATAGGCCTACTGGGGGCCAGTGGAGTCGCCAAGTGGAAAGTTTAGCTCTTTTGGAGGTAAAATATTCTATGGTCCACCACCAATGTTTATTATGAAACCAATTTGAATTTTTTTGGGGGTTTTCTGAGTTTCTATTTTTTTTGAAGGACTAATGAGTCTATAAGAGCTTACTGGATTACTATGTACTCAAAGGTCCCACCGTGATCACCAAAATGTTGGTGTGGCGATGAGGTGGTAGATTCACTGGATTTTCTAGGTCAAACTAAGGGTCTAAGAGTCTTAAGAGGTATTCAGGAAACTATATACTCAGAAGTCCCACCGTGATTGCCAAAATGTTGGAGTCCTATGATTTGGCTGATTGGAAAACCAAATGACAAGGCAACATATAAACCAAGCTTTAGAGCCCTAGGATCTAGCCCTCCTATTTTGAGAGAGGGATCTCTCAATTGTTTGCAAAAATATGACTTTTTTGCTTGTAAAAGGTTGATTTTAGGCTAGTTATTAAGGGAAAGTTTGTTTGTTTGGACATGAATGATCTAGGAAGCATAGATAGACAGGGGAAATATCAGAGCCATTGGGAAATGGAGTCGAGAAGAAGCTATAACAAGATCAATCAATAGATATGGGATATCAAAGGGAAAATCTATCTTGGCCAGTGGATCTTGGGTTTTGTGGATGAAATGATATGGACATTAAGGTTTTAGAAGGAGAAGTAGAACTAAGGGAAGTTAAGAATCCTTAATTATATGTACTCATCAACAAAGGGACTTAAAATATTATCTGAACATGAAGAGGAATTCAATAGACATGGCTAACCATAAATTCTAAAAACCAAACTTTAGCAAATAACAATTTCAATACAAAATTTTCAAATGAAATCTAGGAGTCAAGGAACACTCTATTTCATCCAATGATTTCACCTTCATGGATAAGAAAACATTCAAGATTCACAAATAACTGCATTCATAGAAGAGGGAACTCCTAAAAATCTTAGATTACAGCTATAAATACCTTCAAAACAATTATCTCAGCAAGAACAAAGGGTATGATAAAAACAGACCTCTTTGGCAAACTGTAAACAATGGTACTTTGAAGGGAGACTTCAAAAACAGTTTTCAAGTGCTAGCAAGTAAGAAAGGAAAACCATAATTCATTCTTGAGACCAACTATTTGAACTATTTATAAAATAAACAAGCTTAAGGGTTGAAATAGCAGTCAAACTACTCAATAAAACCTTCAGCAGGTGAAAAAATAAAGACAATGAATAGAAAACAGGTCTAAGGTGCTTCTAGGAGACATTTCTCAGCCTAAACTTTTACTCTACTGTAAGTATAGAATGATGGAAAAAAATGGAAAACAGGAAATAAAAATTAATAGATTAGAATACATCACCAACAACCACGCTCAAGGATCCAATGATAGAGGCTTCTCATTAACAAAAAATGTCAAAACATCATCAATATTCCAAAACTTCAATTTCTTCTTAATATTTAGCCAGACTATGTACAACTGCAAAGAGTTTGAATGCCAGCAACCGACCCTTAACAAAGAGCTCCTCATAGAGTATTTATAGAAGAATGAGGAGGTGGAACTTTTTTTAGGGTTTAAAATGTTATTAATTATAAAGTAAATGCATTTCTAGCCTTGAAAACCATGCAAGGCATAAGGCAGAAATAGGTGCAAAAACTTCTCTGTTTAATAACTCTATCTTAACTCTTTAAGGAAATATAGGTGGAAAGTTTGACTTTGCAGCCTATTTCTATCTTTTACAATAACTATCTGACAGCTTAAAATATCTTTTATCTGGGTAATAACTGCTGATTGGCTTTATGGCTAGAAAGTAGGCCCAATGTGTCAGTGATATATTTTTGAGTAAATGACTGCTCCCTTTCGATGTGTTCGAGGCTATCTTTAGGCCTAATTTTCCTTAAATTAATCATTTAAACTGTGCTTTAAGGCTTAGTTCTTCTTTTGGCCTTCATAATTCATTATGCTGTCTTTAACACTTTCGGACTTCTTCAAGCCTTTGATTCATCTGTCTTTAACTGTGTTTTCTTATTTAATCTGCCAATTAAGCTTTTAATCTTCTGTCTGCCTCTTTTGGTTCCCAAACTTCATTAATTTTCTCTGTCCATGTCTACTAGGTGCAGGAGCTCCTTTTGCTGCGCCACAGGGCTTGATAAATAGCTAATATTCATGATATATTGACAGAAACCTGGAAATTAACCCGTTTTTGTCCCTCCCTGTATATAATTTAAGCCCAAAGATCGTCAACTTTGGCCTTGAGCCACTATGATTGGCTATGGGAGGGCCTCAAAAACTTTAAACGCCATTAGAACCTACAAAAACCATAAAACCTTTTATAAAAAACCTGCAAGTGGGGAAAAACTACTTTATAGAGGGCTCGGGGGTGGTGGAGGAGCATTTGTGGAGGAAGTGTATGAAGCGGAAGCAGAAAACCATGGCGGATAGGTGAAACAAGCTTTGAATTCAATTATGGCGCGAAGTGGTGATGAGTGATTTTGGAATACCGCCAATGGTATTCGTGTTGAAGTTGGGTGGTTAGTAGTTTTGAGCGTTTTGAACGCAATACCATACATTGTTTGCCACGCGTGCCTCATGAAACCACTAGTATCACATTGATTTGGGTCATTAACCCGTTACGTCAAAACGCGCGTGAAATGGAGCATGAACTGTCAGATCTGGGGATCCATATCCATGGTGGAGGTGAAGCGCGGAGGAGGAAGTTGCACGACAGAAGGGAATAGTGGAGGCCAGGTGGCAAAGGGAGATTGGTTGGCGGGAGGAAAGTGGAAGGTGGGCCTGATGGATGCGTCAACTATTTTGTCATGGAGCGGGAAGGTTGGTTAGCGGAAAGGGAAGGCAGAGTTGATGATGGTCATTGGATCTCGGTAGATCAACGGTCAGGATCTATTGCGTGGGGACCGGGTGGGGGGGGGTGTTAGCCACCTATAAAATTTGTTAGATCAAATGGTGGCTAAATATTTTTTAGCCTTCAAGAAACAATTCATTTCCGAATTGTGAGTTCTTGAAGTCTTATGTTGTTATTCATCCTTTAAATTAATCTTCATTGTTGTTTCAATATAAGCCCTCAAGGACCTGCTATTTACCAAGAGAAAAACTGCTTCTAAAAGCTCCATTTTCCACCATTCACCTCTCCATTTCACTCCCATAAAATCTGCATTTTTCATCCTTGTTTCCTTCACAAAATCTATCAAAATACCTTCATCTAACCTCTAAATCATTAAAACCCTCTTTAAACCTTATATTTCCCTCCCAATTGGCTTATAATCCTTTCTTTCATCTACCGAAACCCTGTTTTGGCTTTAAAAACCCTTTGTTTTGGCCAAAAAAAAAAATAGTGTTTTTACACTATAAAGACATTAAGCCTTCGACGGATTATTAAATTTGGCCCTTTTCCTCCATACGACCTAAAGCCCCACAATCGGGTGCCAAAAGACCTTAAAGCTCCTCCAAAACCTCTATGCACCTTCTATTTTTTCACCCTGACATTATAAATTCTAAACAGATTTGGACCGTTGATCTCTACAAATCAATGGCCATCGAGCCCCCATCCTTCTGCCCATTCACCTACCTTCCCTCTTCCCCTTTCAATATATCCGCTCCTTATTTTAATCTCAACCGTCCATCAAAAGGATCCAACAATCTGAACTTAACTCGATGACCCAGTTCCGCCCGGGCCTACCATCTACCATAGGCAAAAGTCTGCCCAATCTAATTATGACACCTGGCCTCCACTCCAACGACTCATCACGCAACTTTTCCATCGCGCTCATTCCACACCATTGGATTTGGAGCCTCCGATCCAACGGTTGATAACACATATTGTAAAATTTTTGTACCCACGGTTTAACACTTCAAAATTTTTCAAAATCGGCGGTATCGAAAAAGACAAGTGTCAAGTGATGTATGGAATCGCATTGCTTTCAGGAAAAAACACTTACTCCCTTTCGGTTATGCAAAAATAACCCATGGTATTGCAAAAACCACTTTCGCCCAGTACACTCCAAATACTCTTTTGAACTATTTTTCTCGCCCGTCTTCGTTCATGAGCCCCCTCCGTCGCTGCAAGGGCTTTTCCCCTCACTGCTCCTCACCACCATCAACCTCTGTCGCAGTTATCCCCATTCTCGCAGGTTTTTATAATATGGTTTATGTTTTTGTTGTAGGTTTAATGGATAACGAGCTGCAGAGCCATCCCACTGTCATTAAAGGTGACCAAGGGCCAAGGATGATGATCCACAGGCCAATATTCACGTAGAAAGGGAATTTACAGGGTTCAAAATTATGATTCAACCCATGCCTCACGAGCATTGGTAATATCATGAAACCCTTGATGCACCCATGCACCTATAAACCAACAAACGTAATGATAAGGGAATATCAGTGAGCATCCATTTAATTAAATAATTAGAAGCATAATCAAAGGCCTAAAGCTGGACAGAGAGCCTAATCAGGCATGAAAACAAAATTAAAGGTTAATCAGTGTTTTTAAAGGAAAAACAAGAAGACAAAACAATGAAGGACACCTTAGTGCCACCTCACAGGGGCTAATTGAATCCCCACCTACTAAAATTTCCACCTGCAACTTTTTGCATCAAAAGCATACACAGTTAAAGTCCCAGTCAGAGATCTTTTGCCAAAGACAGCTCAGAATTTACTATCAGTCTACCAAAGCCCCCAAAGTCAACAATAATAACTAAGGATGATGAAATATTAATGTAAAATAATTAACACAGAGATAAGCACTCAGAATTTACTCCCTTTGGCCTCCCAAAGGTCAAGGCACCATTAATCTGTATTAATTGAACTAATGAACACTTCTTACACTCCACCTCCTCATTCTTCTATAAATACTGCTGTAGAAGACATTATAGAGGTTGGTCTCTAGATACTTGTTGCATGTAAATATTTTTTCTGAAGTTGTTGTAGCTCTGTTTGTAATTGAAGATACATAAGATGAGATGAGAAGTTTGTAGCTGTAGAGACTCACTGGACTTGATGATTGTAACTGGTTTGAACATCAAATACAAATAGTTGATTTATGGGATCCTGGTCTATGTCAATGGTGATGTGTTTCTCACTGTAAAAATGTCATTTTATTTTTTTGTTTCCATTCTGTCCACTTTTCTCTGATAAAGAACAACAAATATAGATTAGGACTTACTTTTGAAGTACCCTAAATCTCACTGAAAATCTTTATCCTTTATGTTTTCTGCTGATTGTTTATTTGAAGGCAATTCAATAGAGTATAACCAGTGAAGTGTTGGTGAGTCCATGTTTCCTGTGTAAAAATTGAGATTTTATCTTTGAATGTTCTTGAGAATTTTGATAATTAAAGTTGAGCTAGAGAATTTTATGGTTAGCCCTGTCCTCTGGTTTTATCTCCAACACTTGCTTTGAAAAGTTCCCTTAAGAGTATGTTGAAAGCACGCTAGTTTCAAAGTACTTAACTAATCTTAGACTACTTTTTATGTTTATCATGAATGATTTTCCTTTGAATATGCTGAAAGTAGGCTAAGTTAAAAGTCTTTACTTGATCTTAAGCTATTCTGTGTGTTTTAAATGTTTTCTTTTTAAAGTACATCAAAAGCAGGCTAGTTTCAAAGTACTTACCTAATCTTAGATTACTTTTGTGTCTTCCCTAAAGTGCATGCCAAAAGCAGGATAGTTTCAAAGTACTTACTTGATCTTAGGCTGCTCTTTGTTTCTTCATCTGTTTGATTTCCCTCACCCCACTTTCTATTGTTTTATTCCATAAAATCAACTTAAAAGAGATCCTTTGACATAGATGACTTGCCCCATGGACCACTCTTGAACCTTACTGTTTCAATTAAACCCTCTTATGACTCCATAGCCCAATGGATTGATGCTACTCCTTGCTTATCTTATTAGTTGAACCATCCTTTCACCTACTTACACCTTCACTCTTCATATAGACTTCCTTCACCTTCATTATATCCTTGCCCAACCAAAACAAACAAAAAACTATGTTCTTCATAACTAGCCTAAAAATCATGCTAAAAGCCTTAAAGATCATATCTTTGAACTCATACATAGAGATATCCCTCTCTGAATCTAGGATGGCTAGGTCCTTAGATTCCAAAGCGGTTTTGATGTGGGCTCTGCAGTGTTTGTACTTGCCAATATTGCAAACTACGGAGACCCAACATACTGGTGACCATACTAGAGAGATATACTTCTAAGTAAAATCCTTAAAACTAAAACACTCAGTATTTAGTGCAGTATAAGTAGCTTTCTTCAAGCACTACCAAGAAAATGGTGATCATGATAGGACTTATCTGAATCAGTGACAAACTAAGTGACCCTTAGGATTCTCATAGAGCCTTATCAAACCTTGAAGGAATCAGCTAGCTAAGCCACAAGAGTAAACTCTGTTTATCTCATCACCGTAGCTAAGTGTTGAAACAGATTTAAGACACTCTCATAACCCATAGGATTGTAAAAACTCAGAAAACCCAAAAATATTTCAGATTGGTATTCAAACCTTTTAATGGTGGTGGACCATAAAAAATTTTACCTTCTAAAGCTAAAAATTTCCACCTGGTGACTCCAAAATCCTTAATAGACCTAAATACTCCATTGGGAAACCCATTCCTATCATAATATCATACAAAATTAGTTGAGAAAACTTTGAGGATTAAAGATTTCTTGCTAAAGATTAGTTAGCCTACTAAAGATTGTCATATTTGGGTCAAATTTTCTTATTATTGGGTCTGAAAACATAGCATAGTGGCTTCTAGAAGAATTCATACTAGAGCCTATCCTGACCCAAATCCACCTGAGATAGTTGATAATCCAGAAAGTATACTTAGGAAATCTCCTAAGTCTAACACTTCAACTATTATCACACCAGTCCATAGAGCTAAGTTTGTTCCTGAAAACCTTACAGCTCTACAAGATTCACAAGTTGACTTAAGAAACCCACTCAAAACTAGGTCACTTGATGATATAGATCAGATAGACTTTGAGTCCCCACCTTCATCCCAAGATAAAGGTGAACATCTTGATAGTAGAGAAACCATCCCTCCTGATTTCCATATCATTCATAATTTTGGTTCCTCTCATCATAGATCTGCTCAACAGTCTCTTGCTGGTCCATCCACTTCTGTTATCCATACACCCACTATTCAAACCACACCATTTCATAAACCCCCTCCCTTCTTACACCCTCCACTTGTAAACCCCCCATTTTTCCCACAACCTCCTATCATGGCAACATGGTATGCCCCTCTAGTCCTTCCTTTACCTTTAGTTAATCTGCCATAGGACTATCAGTCCAAGATACCAGTATATGATGCAAGTGGTACTACTACTGCTTCACAACATGTGGACAAGATGAATGACTATTTTGATAGAAATGAGATAGATGATGAAACTGTCAAACTCAGATTATTTGCTCAAATTATAGGGGGAGAAGAAAGAAAATGGTTCAAAGGCTTAACCCATCATAGTATTAATGATCTTCAAGCTCTCCATCAATTATTCCTAAACAAATTGGAAGTTAGGAAAAACCCTCTCCAGATACTTTCAGATTACAACAACCTTAAAAGAAACACTAGGGAAAGTGTTCAAAATTATTGCACTAGGTTCAATAGTGTTTATAATGCCCTACCCCCAGAATTGAAACCTCTAAAAGGCTTAGCCTTGGCCAAATTTCCCAAAGGATTTGATCCTGAAATGGCCTATCAGCTAAGAGAAAGAGACCCCTTGACTTTAGAAGACATGTAGAAGGGAGCTTTAGCTATGGAAATAAATCTGATTCAGAAAAGAGCCAGAATGAGGAATGAAAAGAAAGTATCATTTAGGGAGGAAACTGCACCCTCCACATCTAGTTTAAAAATGGAGAGAATGATGGAGGAAATGATGAAGAAAATGAGCATACTTGAGAGAGCACAATCTAGGGAAAACCAATCAACTCGTCAAAACAGAAATCAATCTCAAAACCAAAATCAGAACTTTAGGAGAAATCAACCTCAAAGCAGACAAAGAGAGGATGATCAACAGATCAGACCTCCTTTCCAAGAAAGTTATGTTGATGAGGATGAACAAACCAATGAACAAACAGAGGATGACAACATGAATATGTTGGGAGTGGCTAATGAGGATTCTGATTTCGTTTATGAAACAAAACAAGGTCTATATACACCTTATGATGACAGAAGACCACAAACTGACTATTATGATTGATACTTTGAAAATTCCATCATAGGGTCACCCAAAAAATATGACCTCAGAAGCAAGAAAAATCAAGATACTCCTAGAAACAAAACCTCTGACAAATCTGCCAAAAATAGTCCTGAAAAAACACCCAAAAAGACAGTTGAAAATCACACAACAGTGGCTATAAATTCTAATTTAGACAGAGGTCAAAACACCCAATCTAATGAAAAACAGGGTGTTAACCTCAGTAGCACTAGCACCTCAGCTAATGCTCCTAAAAAAACCATTCTAACTGCTATAAATAACAAAAATCAACATGTTGATGTTGCTGATGAAATAGTGATTAAAAGGCTGAACTAAACATGTTAAAAAACCAAATTCCTTTCATCCTAGAGAGTGAAATATCCAAAATCAAAATCTCTGTCCCACTCACTAAATTAGTCACTCATAATGTATATAGAGGTAAAATTTTGAAGGCTTTGAACATAGAATATGTTCATGACATACTTAACTTAAATGATGATACCCCAGAGCTCATTTTTGGACTAGAAATCGAAGGGAAATTTCAAGAAGGAACCACCCCTCCATTCTACATCAGCTTAAACATTCATAAAATTATATTGCACAATGCCATGCTTGACTCGGGAGCATCACACAACCTCATGCCCAAGGTAATAATGGAAAGATTAGGCTTAGAAGTAATTAGACCCTACAAAGATCTATATTCCTTCGATTCAAGTAGGGTGAGTTAACTTAGCTCAAATACCAGCCAAAAGTTTAGTGATGGATATTGTAGTGGCTGATATACCCCACAAATATGGCATGCTCCTTTCAAGATCGTGGGGTGCTAAGTTACAAGGTACAATGCAGATGGATATGACTTATGCCACCATCCTTGTCTTCAATCAACCTAGAAGACTCTATAGGGAGACACACATGAAATATATGGTGAGTAACCAAGATAAACCATAGAATTCCCCTCTTTACTCCATACACATTGACCTTGACTCTTTTATTCTTTTTAATGATGGTATTCCAAATGAGCAAGAACTAATCAGTGAAAAAACATCAAATGTTGTAACCACTTCACATTCAAACATAGTCACATCCATGGATGAAGAAGAAAATAAAGAGAAAATTAAAAAATAGTCTGTTGATTTAGAAATTTATAGCAAACAAATTACAGTTCTTGAGGTCCAATACAGTCATATGAATAACACAGATCATGAAAATCAAGGAGTAAAACCTCAAAGCATTGAAAATATTGAGGAACAAAACACAGAGAAACGTAGTACAGACCCTGGTGTAAAACAGAAAAATGAAGAAGACAAAGAAGACAGTAATGAAATGAATCATAAATTTGAAGTCAATCCTCTTTGAAACATGAATTTCGATGGGTATTGCACTAAAAATGATGCTAGAGATGGCATATGGATACAAAACACTGAAAACAACCATGCTGAGGGGCATTCCTACAGATTAAACTTTCAATGTACTAACAACATAGCTGAGTATAAAGCTCTCCTTTTAGGCCTGCATTTATTTAAAAAATTGGGGGCCAAAAGGATAAAGGTTCATGGGGATGCTGAGTTGATTATTAGGCAAGTAAATGGGGAATATAGTGCTAAAAATCCTAGACTTAAAGCCTATACAGATGATGCCATGGATTTATTAAAAACTTTTGATGAATTTCAACTTATCTTTATCCCAAGAAACCAAAACGTCCTTGCCAACGGTTTAGCCTTTGCTGCTAGAACTTGTCTTACATCTTATTAAACCAAGAAATGCACTACTCAAGTCAAATTTAGACTAGCTGTCCCAGACAATGAAAAATAATGGCAAGTTTTTGAGGGAGATAAACAAATAGAAGACTTCCTTACAAGCCCAGAAATGAATTTGAAACATCAAACCCAGATTAAGATTATGATAAAGACTGTCCTATTGAAGAAAAATCGCTTGTTAAAGAAGAAAAGTCTCCTAAGATTGTTGAAATAAACCTATTAACCTATCAACCCACTCATGTGACAGAAAATAGCATAGAATTAGATAATGAAGACTTAGAAGTGCTACAATCTAAAGACCAAAGCTTGCCAAAGGGTCTGGTCCCCTTAGAAGAATTATTTGACTTAAATGATGTGGCCAAAAAGCCAAAACTGGAACCCATAGAATATGAAGTGGAAGAATGCAATATAGGTAGTGAAGAAATGCCCAAAATGATAAAACTATCTAAAAAATTTCCAGCTCACATTAAACTGAAATACATTGAGCTCTTTAAGGAATTTTCTAATGTGTTTGCATGGAGCTATGAAGATCTAAAGTCCTATGATACAAAAATAATTTAGCATAAATACCCCTCAAAGAAAACCAGAAACCTTTTAAATAGAAATTACGTAGAATCAACCCTGTTCAATTACCTCTGGTTGAAAAATAAATTAAAAAAATGTATGAGGCTGGAATTATTGTCCCTGTTAGCTACTCAGAGTGGATGCCTAATCTTGTATCAGTTAGGAAAAAAACAGTCGAAATAATACTTTGTATTGATTTTAGAAACTTAAATAAAGCCTCATTGAAGGACAACTATCCTTTGCAAAAAATGGATCATATTTTACAAAAGGTTGTTGGGTCCAAAAGAATTTCTTTGCTAGATGGCTTCTCAGGTTACAATCAAATCTTGGTACATCCTGATGATCAACTTAAAACAACCTTTACTACACCCTAGGGTACTTTCATGTACTTGAAAATTCCTTTTGGTTTGATGAATGCTCGTGCCACATTTCAGAGAGCCATGGACATTGCATTTTCAGAAGAAATAGGTTACTTCATTATAATTTACCTTGATGATAACTGTTTATTCTAAAATAGATGAAGAACACCTAATACATTTGAGAAAACTCTTTGAAAAATGTAGAAAATTTGGACTATCCTTAAACCCAAAGAAAACGTTGTTTGGTCTCCAAGAAGGTAAGCTTCTTGGGCACATCATATCAGAAGAGGGGATAAGGATAGACCCAAAAAGGAATTATGGCATATTGCAAATCAACCATCAGAGAAACATCAAGGAACTTCAATCTTTCATTGAAAAGATTAATTTCTTGAGAAGGTTCATACCCAATCTAGCTGAAATCCTTAGAAACATAACAAACATGCTCAAGAAATAAGAAAGATTTAAATGGACCTTTGAAGCAAAGAAGTCATTTGAATTGGTAAAACAAGCACTCACCAAAACACCAGTTCTTATCAGTCCTGATTGTTCAAAAGATTTCTTTATCTTTTTCATTTGCACTAGAACACACTGTAGCTGCTATCCTTTACAGAAAAATTTGAATGGACAAGAGCAACCCATTGCATTTTTCAGCAAAGCATTAAGAGATGCACCTCTGAAGTACAACATTATGGAAAAACAAGCCTTTGCCTTAGTCAAAGCCCTAAAGGACTTCAGAGTTTACATTTTACATTCCCAAATCATAGTTGTGCCTCATTTAGTAGTGAAATACATATTGACCCAAGATCCATATGGCAAAAGAGGAAAGTGGATTGTTGTAATTTTAGAGTATGACTTTGAAATTAAGCCCACTAAACTCATAAAAGTCAAGGACTAGCAAAACTGATGGCTGAATCTAACTACCAAGCTCTAGATATAAACATGTTTAATGCATTAGATGAACAGGAGGGGTGTTTTACTCCAATTATTGAAGACAATTTCCTAAATTCATCTTGGTATGCTGACATTTTGTATGTTTTTCTCAACCCCAACGTTCCTCCTGGTTTGTATAAAACAAAGGAAAGATTTTTAAAGATGAAAGCTGCAAATTACTGCATTTTAGATAAATGTTTATATTAGAAAAATGCTAGTGGGTAATTGCTTAAATGTTTTCCTAAGAATGATGCAGATAAGATCAAGCACGAGTTTTATGAAGGAAAATGTGGAGGCCACCTCTACTGGAAATCAACTGCTAACAAAATCCTTAGAGCTGGTTATTACTGGCCCACTCTCTTTCAAGATGTCCATAAGATGATTATTTCCTATCACAAATGCCAAATATTTGAAGGAAAAAGAAAACTGCTCCCCTTACATCTGCAACCAATCATTGTTGAAGCTCCTTTTCGACAGTGGGGTCTAGAATTTATTGGGGAAATCCATCCTCCCTCATCCGCCCAACATAGATGGATCCTCACAGCAACAGAATATTTTACCAAGTGGATAGAAGTCATCCCATCTAGGAATGCCACAAACTCAGTCATCATTTCATTCTTCGAAAACCATATATTATCCAGATTTGGCTGTCCTAGAAAGATCATAACTGATAATGCTGCTACATTTGGATCTAATAAGATGGTAGAATTCTGTCATAAGTATCAGATCATATTAGTTCATTCCACAACTTATTACCCTCAAGGTAATGGGCTTGCAGAATCATCAAATAAAAGTCTAGTAAACATTATCAAGAAGCTGCTGGAAGATAACAAGAAGTCATGGCACAATAAGCTAGTACATGCTTTATGGGCAGACAGGCTAACCATTAAAAAATCCATTGGAATGTCTCCCTACCAGCTAGTTTATGGAACTGGTGCAATATTTCCAACCAGTTTAGGAGTGCCAGTCATGAAGCTCATCTAGGAAGTACAGTCTGAAGATAATGATGTAACAAGAAGAATAAACCAAACTATACATTTACAGCAAACCAAGGAGGAAGTATACATTAGAGCACAACAATTACAAGAAAACATCAAGAAGTTGTTTGATAAAATAACTAAGGAAAGTGATTTCAAAATTGGTGATAAAGTTTTGAAATGGGATTCAAGAAGAGAAGATAAGGGCAAACATGGAAAATTTGATAACCTATGGCAGGGCCCTTATCTCATCCAATCTGCTATTGGGAACAATGCATTTTTTCTACAAGAATTGGATGGAGTTAAATACTTTGGAGGCCCTGTTAATGGAAGGGTTCTCAAACATTATTTCTGTTGAACTGACATTTTACTTTCAAGGATTTTTTTATCCATTGTATATAACACTGTTTTTTCAGTTTGAAAAAAGAGAAAAGACAAAAACAATAGAAAAAGAAAAAGAGGGCAGAAATAAAACAAGAAAGGTACAGCCCCATACCAAAAAAGGGAAATAATGTCTGAAAGTGTGCAAGTTTAAATGCCACTACCACAAGAAACACTTTGTATTCAATCATATAGTCTAATCATGATTGGATAATGTTTAAATTTACTGCTGATAGGTTAGTGAATCAGATTTTCCAAATAGTTTAACACTAGTTTGGCTGTGTTTTCAATTTCTGTTTAGAAGATAGAGAATAAAATTTGCCAGATAGTCTAATCCTGGTAGATATTAGCTCAGGTAGAGAATTTATGAGTACAAAAACCTAATCTGAACTCATGGAGAAATAAGGTTAGACTTAGATTGGTTTGATGTTTTCAATAAAAGAATAAAATGATTGATGAAAAGGTTTGCAAGTCCAAGTGCACCTTCCTAAGAAAAAAATGTTAGGAAGTAGGCTATGAAGGTAGTTGTTTGGGAAAGAACTCTGTTTGATGAGAATGTTGATCATCTTTCAAAGATGCATGATCAAAGAAGAAAAGGGTTATTAAATGGATAAAAGGCACAGTTCTACATCCCAGAGATTAAATTCTGAAGATTCTTGACACCTTCAAGAAGATGCCATCCCCATGTGGAGTCACTGTTAGCCACCTATAAAATTTGTTAGATCAAATGGTGGCTAAATCGTTTTTAGCCTTCAAGAAACAATTCATTTCCAAATTGTGATTTCTTGAAGTCTTATGATTTTCTTCATCCATTAAATTAATCTTCACTGCTATTTCACTATAAGCCCTCAAGGAACTGCTGTTTACCAAGAGAAAAACTGCTTCTAAAAACTCCATTTTCCACCATTCACCTCTCTATTTCATTCCCACAAAATCTCCATTTTTAATCCTTGTTTCCTTCACAAAATCCCTCAAAATACCTTCATCTAATCTCTAAATCATTAAAACCCTCTTTAAACCTTCCATTTCCCTCCCATTTGGTTTAGAAATCCTTTCTTTCATCTACAGAAACCTTGTTTTGGCTTTAAAAACCCTTTGTTTTGGCCTTAAAAAATAATGATTTTACACTATAAAGACATTCAGACTTCGAGGGCTTATTAACTTTTTCCCTTTTCCTCCATATGACCTAAAGCCCCGCAATCGGGCGCCAAATGACCTTAAAGCTCCTCCAAAACCTCTATGCACCTTCTATTTTTCCACCCCGAAATTATAAATTCTAAACATATCTGAACCGTTGATCTCTACAAATCAACGGCCATCGAGCCCCCATCCTTTCGCCCATTCACCTACCTTCCCTCTTCCCCTTTCAATATATCTACTCCTTCTTTTAATCTCAACCGTCCATCAAAAGGATCCAACGATTGGAACTTCACCCAATGACCCAGTTCCGCCTGGGCCTACCATCTACCATATGCAAAAGTCTGCCCAATCTAATTATGACACCTGGCCTCCACTCCAACAACTCATCACGCAAATTTTCCATCGCGCTCATTGCGCATCGTTGGATCTGGAGCCTCTGATCCTACGGTTGACAACACATCGCAAAATTTCTGTGCCCAGGTTCAACGCTTCAAAATTTTGCAAAATCGGCGGTATCGAAAAAGACATGTGTCAAGTGATGTATGGAATCACATTGCTTTCAGAAAAAACCACTTACTCCCTTTCGGTTATGCGAAAACCACTCATGGTATTGCGAAAACCACTTCCACCCAGTACACGCCAAATACTCTTTTTAACTATTTTTCTCGCCCATCTTCGTTCATGAACCCCCACCGTCACTGCAAGGCCTTTTGCCCTCACTACTCCTCACCACCATCAACCTCTGTCGCAGTTATCCCCATTATCGCAGGTTCTTATAATATGGTTTATGATTTTGTTGCAGGTTTAATGGATAACGAGCTGCAGAG
The DNA here is from genome assembly GCA_034641835.2 of Pinus albicaulis. Lineage (NCBI taxonomy): Eukaryota > Viridiplantae > Streptophyta > Pinopsida > Pinales > Pinaceae > Pinus > Pinus albicaulis. The sequence continues at coordinate 324,047,915 of CM076569.1, read as the reverse complement.
CCATCCCACTGTCATAAAAGGTGACCAAGGGCCAAGGGTGACGATCCACAGGCCAATATTCATGTAGAAAGGGAATATACAGGGTTCAAAATTATTTTTCGACCTGTGCCTCATGAGCATTGGTAATATCATGAAACCATCGATGCACCCATGCACCTGTACAACAATAAACGTAATGAACAGGGAATATCAGTGAGCATCCATTTAATTAAAGAAGCAGAAGCATAATCAAAGGCCTAAAGCTGGACAGAGAGCCTAATCAGGCATGAAAACAAAATTAAAGATTAATCAGTGTTTTTAAAGGAAAAGAAAGAAGACTAAACAATGAAGGACACCTTAGTGCCACCTCATATGGGCTAATTGAATCCCCAGCTACTAAAATTGCCACCTGCAACTTTTTTGCATCGAAAGCATACACAATTAAAGTCCCAGTTAGAGATCTTTTGCCAAAGACAGCTCATAATTTATTATCAGTCTACCAAAGCCCCCAAAGTCAACAATAATAACTAAGGATAATGAAATATTAATGTAAAATCATTAACACAGAGATAAGCACTCAGAATTTCCTCCCTTTGGCCTCCCAAAGGTCAAGGAACCATTACTCTGTATTAATTGAACTAATGAACTCTTCTTACACTCCACCTCTTCATTCTTCTATAAATACTGTTGTAGAAGACATTATAGAGGTTGGTCTCTAGATATCTGTTGCATGTAAATAGTTTTATGAAGCTGTTGTAGCTCTATTTGTAATTGAGGATACATAAGGTGAGATGAGAATTTTGTAGCTGTAGAGACTCACTGGACTTGATGATTGTAACTAGTTTGAACATCAAATACAAATAGCTAATTTATGGGATCCTGGTCTATGTCAATGGTGATGTGTTTCTCACTGTAAAATTGTCATTTTCTTTTTTGTTTCCATTATGTCCACTTTTCTCTGATAAAGAACAACAAATATAGATTAGGATTTACTTTTGAAGTACCCTAAATCTCACTAAAAATCTTTATCCTTTATGTTATCTGCTGATTGTTTATTTGAAGACAATTCAATAGAGTATAACCAGTGAAGTGTTGGTGAGTCCATGTTTCCTGAGTACAATTTGAGATTTTATCTTTGAATGTTCTTGAGAAGTTTGCTAATTAAAGCTGAGCTAGAGAATTTTATGGTTAGCCCTGTCCTCTGGTTTTATCTCCAATAGTTTCTTTGAAAAGTTCCCTTAAGAGTATGTTGAAAGCAGGCTAGTTTCAAAGTACTTACCTGATCTTAGACTACTTTTTATGTTTATCATGAATGTTTTTCCTTTGAATATGCTGAAAGCAGGCTAAGTTAAAAGTCTTTACTTGATCTTAAGCTATTCTGTGTGTTTTAAATGTTTTCTTTTTAAAGTACATCAAAAGCAGGCTAGTTTCAAAGTACTTACCTGATCTTATATTACTTTTGTGTCTTCCCTAAAGTGCATGCCAAAAGCAGGATAGTTTCAAAGTACTTACTTGATCTTAGGCTTTTTTTTGTTTCTTCATGTGTTTGATTTCCCTCACCCCACTTTTTATTGTTTCATTCCATAAAATCAACTTAAAATATATCCTTTGACATAGATGACTTGCCCCATGGACCACTTTTGAACCTTGTTGTTTCAATTAAACCCTCTTATGACTCCATAGCCCAATGGATTGATGTTGCTCCTTGCCTATCTTATTAGCTGAACCATCCTTTCACCTAATTACACCTTCACCCTTCATATAGACTTCCTTCACCTTCATTATATCCTTGCCCAACCAAAACAAACAAAAAACTCTGTTCTTCATAACTAGCCTAAAAATCATACTAAAAGCCTTAAAGATCATATCTTTGAACTCATAAATAGAGAGACCCCTCTCTGAATCTAGGATGGCTAGGTCCTCAAATTCCAAAGCGTATTGATGTGGGATCTGCAGCGTTTTTACTTTCCAATCTTGCAAACTATGGAGACCCAACAGGACGTACGGGCCAGTTTCTTGGCCTATACCTCCGCAGTAAATCTCAGTCGTAGATATGAGATCTCCAGTGGTCAAGCTGGTCAACTGTGGGGGCACCAAAGGGTTGACCTGCGGACTGAGAGGTACCCACGGGTGGAGTGGTGGAATGGTGATTACTGTTGGATCGAGGGCAAGGGGTTAGATCTACGGTTGAGATGGCCCGAGGAAAGGTAAGGTAGGGTGGGGGAGAAAAGGGGGAGAAGTAAGGTCACATGGGAACAAAGGGATCCGGGGCTTTAAGAAAAAGGGGCCGAGGGTTAACAAGTGGTCGGGCCCTTGGGTCATATGAAGAAAAAGGGCGGAGGGTTAAGCCTGCAAGGGCTTAAGGCCCATTTTTATGAAAAGTCAGAAAATAGGCCGAAAAGTGGGTTTTTAGCCCTTTTTTGGTGTTCCGATAAGCATAAAAAGGAGGTTTAAACCATTATAAAGGGGGTTTAATGGTTTAAAAGGGTTTTTTATAGGAATTGAGGGTAAATGAGGAGGAAAAAATGACTTTTTAGAGTAAAAAAAGACTGATAGAAAATAGGGGTAGGAGTGATAAGATGAGGGAATGAAATGGAGGTGAAAATGGTGGAAATTATGGCTTTGAAGGCAGCTTCCTTTTGAAGCAGAAGGGTGATCTTTAGAAGGCATAGATGAAGATTTTGGTGTACTGATAGACTTAGGATGATGAAGGCAGTGATATTTCTAGAACTCATAATGCTTCTTCGAAATATTATTTCTAGAAATCTAGGATTGGTAATTTAGTCATCTTTGGATAAAGTCAAAATTATGAATGAATAACATGAGAATCATGCCAAAGAGGCTGGGATAAAATCTCGCACTTCTCCCTGCAATATGAAGCCATCACGGAAGCTGGACTCAACCGACTTACCTAAATTAGCAAGCCACCCTTTATCTGATCAGGAAAAGGCCTAGGTCGCCCAAGCGGTCAAGTGGTTGCCCCCATTTTTTCGGCCTCGCCGACCCTCGACCAACATGCTAAAGAACCTTGATGGCGTGGTCACCTACCTGCAGATGCCACTGACCTCGGGCGGGGTCCCTATCATTTTTTAACCCTTCGGCAAGCTTCATGCGATAAAGTTCGATGATCATGACTTAGCTAACTATGAGGCCTTTCCCCAACTAGCCCCTGAGTTCTACCTAGAACGGATACTGGAAGATGATAGGGTACAGGTCATCCCTATGCGTTGGGTGTGTAGGTTGGCTGGTGTTGGGTTGTTGAACTTGCTCAGGATGCCGCATTTTGGCCACTACAACATTACAGATCACGTGGTCCGTCAATTGATTGCTTTAGTTCATGAAGACAGCTTATGGATTCGAAAACGCATCCCTATTGACCCTGCGCTAAGTCATCGAATTACTGGCCTCCCCATGGAAGGACCTGACCCAATGCTGAGGGTGGGCAAGAAGTATGAACAGAATATTTCCGACGGTGTGCACTAGAATTACCATGTCCTACGAAATACTCGGGGATTCATGATCAATACCATCAGTGACCTAGGTATGCAGATGGGTACATTGTTGCTCACATGCAACTAATTTGAAAATTCCAGGCTGCCACTGTACTCGCATATGGTATTCAGTTGGCAGGACAATGTGAAAGGGAGTATGCTTTAATTGGGACCAACACTTATGTAACAAACTTTTGGAAAATATCCGCGAAGCCCAGGATCAGGGGCGCCCATTCTGTTACTCCTAGCTGTTGTTGCTTATTTCGTTGGTTGCATGGGAGGCACCAGAGTAAGAATTCCTCCCCACGATCACCTCGGATATGTGTGAAGAAGCACACTACGCCAACTTGTGGGATTCCAAGGACGCGCAGTGTATCGAGGACAATCAAGTCTTTTGGGTTCTGTTTTAGCACCTCTTGGTAGCCACTATAAACTCGTGCCCACGCTTGTCTCCAACAGTATATAACAAGCAACAATCCATTGTAGCATTTTAGGTCACCCTGCACCACGTCCACATTAGAGCACGCAATGCTAAAGTCTGGGTCTTGCTCCCATATATGGCTGCAGACGAGGATATTGATTTCATAATCGCTACCTGGTCCTCGCAGCTGTAGGTTGGGATCAAAACTGCTACAATAGGCTCTTTAGGAGTGAAGATTCCCCTAATCGCTGCAGCCAAAGGAATTTCCGAGTCAAACAATCGTACGGGGGAAGAAGCGAACATCGGGTCCTCGAAGCATTTGTAGCCAGATAGAAATATGAAGAAGGGTGGGGCAGTACCATCACAGAAGGGGTCACAACCACAAATCTCAGAGCCGGGGGATGCTAACTCCCCCGGAGGTACAAAACGGACAGGTGTAGCTGCTCAAGGGCCAAGAAAGAAGCAACGCTTGCAGAGCGCAGGATGCAATGAATCAGTTACACTCACGAAAGGTGACCTGGCACACATCACCGACACGGTCACCTTGGCCATGGAGGAAAAGTGGCTGACTTTGGAAAAGTAACAGCAAGATGTGGTCGCCTCACTTTAGGCCACGTTCCAAGCCTTGTAGATGAAGACAGACACACTACACACCAGTTTGGTCCTGGTCCACTCGACCCCAACAGTTAGCCACATGACCCTTGTTGCAGAAGTAAGCCGCCTCTGCACCCTGCCTGATGCAGCCCTTACAGTAAGTTCACCCGACATCGGAACGTGAGTACAGGCTTGTGTAGAGGTCCAGTTGGATTTGGAAATATTTCCACAGGAGTCACTACAGGCTTTACATAGCTCATTAGTTCAAGAGATCCACCACAAGGACCATCATGCCCACCAACGACTCCGCGCAATGGAGCGGAACATTATCGAACAGAAAACTGAGGTAACCATGGTATAGGCTGTGCACACACATCTGGAGCATTTAATTGATCAAATCTGAACCGATGTTACGGACGAAATACCCACCATAGCTACTCCCGAGGCTAAGATCGAAGGGTTGGTCGCAGCCTTGAAAGCCTCCATGACAGAGGTCTAGGTCATCAAAGCTCTGATGGAACAAAAAATCATAGACTTACAGGCACAAATGCAGCCAGAAACACCTCCAGAGGTTAGAGCCTAGCGGGCTATGCTGGTTACAGCTACCACGAATGTAATCACAGGCCAAATTTCTTAGGGCACCCTATTATTGGACACAACTATGCAGCTATGAACCAAGACACAATGTCAGCCTCTCTTGCAAGAACTTAATCACACGCTGTGCCAGAAGGAAGAGGATTTTGATCAAATGGAGGCTACCTTGACTAAATTAGTCCCAACCCAGCGCTTTACTCGACTATGATCTGGCTAGGCCCTCCAAGATGACATAGAAGCCCTTCGAAAATAGAAGCAGATGTTGTGTGATCACCTAAAACCATGGGCAAACAAGGCCCTTAAGCTATCCCACAATGTGGATGTTGCAGTGAAACAGTTGAACCAGACATTGGAGAGTGTCGCAACTGCTACAGAAGGCCCAACTTCACAGAAATCGGTGGAGATCGCTCAGAATGCCACAGCAAAAATTGAAGGGTTACTTCCCCCGCTGATCGAGGCTGTCACACAGCTTTAGGCGAATATGGAGGACTTACGCCCACCGTGACTCGGGACGAGTCACAAGATTGTGTTCAGACCGTGATCGTGGTCTCCCAAAGGCTATGAATTTTGTCCATTTTTGTATAATTTTGTATTGTTTAGTCTAACGCAGGGGTTTTGGGGTGGGTCAAAGCCCCTAACGCATTGCAAATGGGTAAAGAGTAGACCAAGAGTCCGCAAAAAATGGTTTGCAGACCATTGGATGCGTAGGCTAAATCGCTATAAATAGATGAACCTTTTATGAGTCATGGGTAGGAATGAATCGAGATTGATGGGAAGTACGAATTGTTAAGTATATGGTAGGGTTGTTTGGGCTACGACTCTTGATGTTTGTGTGCGCGGAGATCTTCTGTCTTGCTATGTGCGGACCTTGCTGGTTGTGTGTGCAGGTGGTAATTTGAGAATGTAAGAGGATTTTTGGGTAATAATATATATGTGCGAAAGTATTGCGGATATTTGATGTTATCTGGACCTAATCTGTTATGGTTGATGTAGACTTGAGTTATATGATCTGTTTGTAAGCTGCAAACTATCTATGTTTATGGTAAATGCATCTGTGATCTGTTAATTTGCTGGGAATATATTGTTCTATGATTATAGCTGATAGTACGCATGTGGATGCGAGCTTGTTAATTAGATCTGATAATTGTATTCTGGTTAGTTATTGAAACTCCTGCGAACGACCTCTGGCCATATAGATCTGATAATTATGGACCAGCTTGACTTACCTACTCTCTCCTAGCGTGCGGAAACGTGGTCCCAACACCCTCCCATACTGCTTCGGGTGAGACTTTAACCTGCGCAACCAGGTCACTGCCGAAAGGGCCATTAGTATAGGGGTTTGTTGAAAAACCTTAACCTTCGAACTTGGGTCAGGACCCCTCGAGCCAACAAGTAGGCCCAACCAAGGGAAATAGAGTTTAGTATAAAGGTTCTTTATGCAGGAAGTCAATTTGGAGTTTTCTTGGAAGTTGATATAGCGAGTCTCAAAATTATAGACACAATGAGAAATGATCTTCTAGTGAAAGGGGAAGTTGTTTAGAGTTTAAAAATTTATGTGATATAAATACATGAGGGGGATACTAACACAAAGGTTTTTCATCAATTTAACATTGCTTGAAATAATTTTAACTCCATTTTGGAGATGATAAATGGGGAAGGAGGATGTGCAGAAATTATGATATATATTTGCAACTGCTTATGAAGTTTTAATCAAAATTACAATACAAAAACCTACTCTACTCCTCTGTGGAAATCAATTCACAATTTAAAAAACCAATCACAAACATGCAATGAGAAATAACAAACATGCACACATTATTTTTTCTGAGGAAAGAAATTTTCTAAAAAACCCCAATGATTGCTTGCATTAATTCGATGAATAGAGATGTATTACAATTTCCTTTGCTCAACTAAGCACAACCTGCAAGTGAACAACCTATCTCTCTGCTCACTGAGAAGCGTTGAACCAGACTTATTCAATATCCACCTCTGCTTGAGCCCCTATTTCCTTGCATAATTCCTTGAGAAATTATGCCCCTATTTTTAGGAAATTCCTCCAAAATGATTGCACAATTCCCAATTTTGATCATTTCACTGCATGCGACACCTGTACACTCAAGAATAATCTACAACGGATGTTACACTGCCTTGGAATATTCACCACAACTGAGGAAATCGAATTCTATGCATGCAGTAGATATTTTGGGTTGATTTATCAGTTAACTAGATGATCATTGAGTTTTACTAAAGTCCCACTACTTAATTGACCTTCCGTTATTTCCTCCAACAGTTAGAACTAGTTTCACTGAAAACAACTTGAAATAATTGACCGTAATTTCTACAAATTAGCAATCACGCATGCTTAAATGAACTCTAACTCCTCCAACTTGAATTTACTAAGCTAACTAAGTGACAAGAGCCATGTCACCTCAGTTAACTACATCCGAGTTGTCTGCTAATGTGGAAATTCATTTTTTTTCAATTTAATCAAGGAAAAATCAAATTGAAAATTTCTTGCTGCATTTTTCAACAAGATGGGTGACATCCTTTGAGGAGAATGTAGTGCAAGGAGTTAAACACTTCAAGAAGTTGTTTTGGAAACCTAAGGGGTGTCCTATTCAATAAACAATGGATATTTTGAGGAATAATAATGTTGTTATAAGTTTAGGGGATATTAATTTATTAATAATAATATAGTATGTATTATATTATATTATTTATAAGGTTAAATAGTTATATAAAATAATGTAAGTTATAATAATAATAATAATAATAATATAATTTTAAGATTATGATATAATAATTAAGAAAATTAAAATTATATTATGGAAAGAAAAATATTTTACCAATAACCATAAATATTGTAATATATATATAAAGTGTTCAAAACTTTATTTAAAATTGCATAAAATAGTGTAAATTCATTCGAAATGTAATGAAAATAACCCAGATGGAAGGTTAAGAGATAAAACATAGCTTTGATGTGTATTAGAACCTTCCCTATGTTACATTCCAAGATGTGAGGGTAAGTGGAGAAAGGAATGTACTTTTCCAATTTAAGATTTAGGGGAAAAACATGAAGGTAAATACTATTTTCGATAATGGTTCTCAATGCAATTTGAATTTTGTAACATTAGTTGATGAACTTGGTTTAGAAACATACGCGCATCCACATCTATATTCACTAAGTTGGTTGTAAAGGAATTTGTTCTAAGAATCACATGATGGTGTAAAGTCAATTTTCCTATTAATATTGATTTTTTCGATGATGTAGAATGCCATGTCAGCCCTTATCTATGCGATAGGAATGTCGTCTTATACATAGGGAAAAAAATATTTCTTCGTAAAATTTGGTGACACTTCATCAAATCACACCAAAGGCAAGAATCAAGCTTCTCTTACAATAGTCTTCGACAAGATTCTATCAACAACAGTTAGAGGAAAATTATCCTCAAATAGGTTATGAAGGAGTACTTAGAGAAAAAGTTAGGGGCTATGTGCTTCCACCTTATTCATAAATGACTTTTTGTGAAACCCAAAAACCTAAAAAAGTAGGTGGTGTGATATAAAATGGATCAAGTTCCAACTTTGGTTGTAAAAAGGTTAATAAGATAAAGTTTGTTAAGTGTGTGGTGACTTAGAAAAGAACCTAGTTTTTATTATTATAACATAGCTAGTTGCATTGTTATATGCATTA
>CM076569.1:323915047-324039039 GCA_034641835.2 Pinus albicaulis | reverse complement strand
CGTTAGGGAGACCTTGGCAATATGACAAAAAAGTAGTTCAAGATGGGAAGACAAACTGTTACAAGTTTTTCAAAGATGGGATTAAGCACACACTTGTACCCATCAAGGAGGAAGATACAGCTGAAGCTAGTGGAGTAAAAGCATTACTAGTGTGTGGAAAGGAATTCTTGAAACAGATCGAAGATGATGAAGTTAAGTTTGTTGTGGTGAGAATACCAAAGACAAGTGGTCCTACATACAAAGATCACGGACTTACCGCAGGAGGTCCAAAATATGTTGCAAGACTTTGGCGACATAATAGTATATTCCTCTCCTCTATAATCTACTTGACTCGTATGGATTCTCTATTTAATAATAGTATATGACTTACCAGTACGCACCGCCACCTAAGAGAAGCATCAGCCCATTGTATTGATTTTATACCAGGAGCTAGTTTACCAAATAACGCAGCCCTACCGGATGAGCCCGAAGGATAATGAAGAAATTCGGAAGCGAGTGCAAGAGTTACTTGATAAAGGACCGATCGAGGGAGAGTACGAGTCCTTGTGCGATTCCGAGCGGTTTCTAGATCCAAAGAAAGTTGGAGAATGGCGAATGTGCACATATTCGAGAGCTATTAATAAGATTACGATCACGTAAAGGTTTCCATTGCCACGAATGGACGACATGATGGATCGTTTGAGTGGAGCGACGATACTTCTCGAAGATCGATCCGAAAAAGTGGTTACCATCGATTAGAATTCGAGAAGGGGGATGAGTGGAAAATATCCTTCAAGGCGAATGAAGGATTGTACGAAAAGGTCGGGTGATGCCATTTGGTTTGAGTAACGCCCCTAGTACATTTATGCGCCTAATGAACGAAGTGTTGAAAGAGTTCATTGGAAAATTTGTGATTGTTTATTTGGATGACATTTTGATTTTCAGCAAAATGAAAGAGGAACACTTCGACATGTTCGAAGTGTATTGAGAAGATTGCAGCAAAACAAGTCGTGATAAATTTGAAAAAGTGTACTTTTTTTTCAACAGGAATTAGTGTATTTGGGTTTTGTGGTTGCGAGAAAATGAGTTGAAGATGGAACCGTAGAAAAATAGCAGATATAGTTAGGCGGCCATCCCCCGAAATTTTTTTTTGAGGTTCGAAGCTTCCACGGATTAGCAAGCTTTTACGGAAATTTATCAAAGATTTTAGTGGAATCATGTGCACCCATGTTGGACACAATCAAAAAAGGAAAATCGGCCTTTTAATCGGATAGACGTAGCGAGAAAAAAAATTTCAGACTTTGAAGAAGAAAATCACTAAGAGACCGATCTTGAGATTGCCCGACTTCAACAAAATTTTTCAAGTTCGTTGTGATGCTGGTGGTACAGCCATTGAGGGCGTACTAAGCCAAGGGGGACGAGACCGGTCGCTTATTTCGAGTGAGAAATTGAACGAAAGTAGGCAGAAGTATTCATCTTATGACAAGCAATTTTATGCGATCGTTCAAGCTTTGAAGCATTGGAGGCACTATTTGCTAGGTAATGAGTTCGTTTTTATTTTTCCGATAATTTCCGCATTACGAGTATGTTATGCAGCGAAAGCATAAGTTGAATCATAAGCATGTAGAGTGGGTGGAGTATCTCGCAGAGGTTTACATTTGTATTAAAACATATTAGCGGGTATTCCAACAAGGTGGCAGATGCGTTGAGCGGAAGAACGTTGCTCCTATAGGAGAGCATGGTATAAGTATTGGGTTTTGAGCATTTGAAGGATTTATACCGTGCATGAGATACGGATTTTAAAGAGGCCTATGAGGCTTGTCAAAAACCCTTTGTTGTGGAACAATAGTCCATGGTTGGACTATAACTTGCAAGAAGGATTGTTATTTAGGGGAGGACAGGTTATGCATTCTCGACTGTTCAATGAGGGAGAACATTGTTCGGGAAAAGCACGAGTGGAGGTCTAGCCGGACATTTCGGCATAGACAAAACATTATCGCAAATAGAGCATTTTTACTACGGCCGAGGTTACGACGGGACGTGTAGAGGTATGTATGCGGATGTAAGATGTGTCGGTTAGCAAAAGGTTGCAATCGAACGCAGACTTTATACGCCACGCCCATTCCGAGTAGACCATGGGACTCGCCAGCTTTAGACTTTGTCTTGGGTCCGCCTAAGACACAACGGGGATTTGATTCAATAATGGTGGTAGTGGATAGATTCTTTAAGATGGCACATTTTATACCCTATCGAAAAACCGTTGATGCCACTCACGTAGCACACTTGTTTTTTCATAGAAATCGTCGACTGCATGGCTTACCAAGGTCCATTATTTCGATAGAGATGTGCGTTTCACAAGACATTTTTTGGTGAACTCTGTGGAAAAATTTGGACACTCCGTTGAATTTCAGCTCCGCTTACCACCCACGGATCGATGGGCGGACAAAAGTGGTGAACGAGAGCTTAGGAAACTTGCTACAAAGTCTAATCGGTGAAAATTCATGAATGTGGGATCGTGTTCTTGCTCAAGCGGAATTTGCTTACAATGATTCACCAAATCGCAAAGACAGGGATACGATCCTTTTCGGATTATGTATGGTATACATCCTCGCCGAGTACATGAGCTGCGAGATTTGGGAAAACTTGAAAAACGAAGTGTCGATGGAGAAGATTTCGCCCAAGCAATGAGCGATTTTCATAAGCGAGTGAAGTTAAAACTGCAGGACAGCGACCAAAAGTACAAACAAAGAAAGGGCGATTAAAAAAGGCGAGCAGCTCAATTTAATGTTGGGGATGAAGTTCTTGTGCATTTGCGCAAGGAACGTTTTCCAAAAGGGGAATATAATAAACTGAAATTTAGAAAGATTGGCCCCCTGTAAAATTTTGCGCAAGTTTTCTCGCAAATGCTTACGAAATACGATGCATCGCGGGGATAGGTATTTCACCTATTTTTAATGTAGCGGATCTGTTTCCATATATCACCGAGTCATGAGGATGATAGGACAAGCAGGGCCGCAGTGGGACACCCAAGTTGATCGGGGATCGTGGATGAGACAAATTCCTACGGCACAACCCCTTGAGATCGAGGGCATCCTCGATACATAGGTAGCCAAGCGTACACGCAAGAAGGAGTATACGAAATATCTGGTCAAGTGGAAGAACTGTCCCCATTGAGGATAGTTCTGTCTGGATACGGCTCAAATTCATAAGGTCGGCTATTCCGTGGACGAACTCATGGAACGGAGCCATGACTTTTTGTTACCCGGGAGCCCGATGCGGGGAGCATCCGACTCGGAGTAGACAAAGTTGGGCGGGTTTTGTTTCATTGGTTACGTTTGTTTCCGGACGAGGGTCATAGTGCACTGAAAATTGTTTTTTTGTTATCATTATTATGTTTATTTTCATTCTCTTACTTACTTGTTGAGAAAAGAGACATTAGGATTAGGAGGATTAAGTCAAACAGTGGGTTAATTAACGAGTGTTTATTTAATTTAGGAAAGGTAGTTACACGAACGGTTGGTAGTTCAACCGAAAAAAGAGCAAAGTGTACAAAACGAAAAGCATGTTGTAATTTGCTAGATTTCTTCCCCGGAGGAAAAAAAAGAGATGTAATATTTTCTTTACGGGAAAAAAACAAACTGAATTGATATCCGAAAGAAAAGCCATCTCGTTATAAAAGAGAATTTCGTGACCAATTGTCGCTTTATTATTTTCTTTACTCGTATTATTCTGTAACTATCGACTATAACCCGGATAGCATTTCCACAATACCGAACGAGCGTAAGGAGAAATAATTCCATTGCGCACACAGACGCAAACAAACAACACGTTGGAAAAAACAGAGATACAAGAAAGAAAGAACATAGCGTCGGAATTTGAACAATCGAATCCATTTATTTCGTGTGATAAAGTTTCGAAACGAGCAAGGAGGAACCGTCGAAAATATCATCCATCTACGGGTAAACCAAGAACCGTTCTGTTTCATAATTCTTTCGAATAGAATAAAATTTCATACTAGAATATTCATGTTTACATTGACAAAAAGCAACATGCAAATACTATAAAGCAAGTTCTAAACGCGTCCATAAAAGCGATCAACATATACATTCGTAGTGAGCCAATTACAGGTTGGGGTTTGGATAACCCGTAACCTACAGACTCGACAAATCGACATAGAAACCTACGAAACACAACCTACAAACGAAAGGAAATTGCCACGACAGAACGGCTGAACGTAGAGAGCTGTTAGACGGTGGTTACAAACCAGGAAACCTCCGAGTATTTTAAAATTCATTACGGGAATCGAGACGAGAATCCGAACCAACGGATTAACTTGGTTTACGACGTGAACACGAGAGTAAATGCCAAAGATCGGAATCGACCCTACCCGTTTGTAAGTCGAGGATTTGGTCGGCAATGAACCCGGGTGTGAAGACATTGGAACTCGCAAAGAGAAAACACAGACATGTGTTAGCCACAAACGGACGAGAGATAGCGTTCAAAAACTCATGACGAGAGGTGGATTGACGAGCGTATACACCGAACAAGGGAGCCAATAGGAACGAGACTATCAAACGAGAACATTGAAACCTACTCGCAAGGAGCCACTACATGAGAACAAGAAAGATTTGCTGAAGAAGTTGAATCGGAGAAGGATGAGTTACCTTCAGTGAGTAGAGCCGCATCGAGGTTGGAATCCACCACAGAAACCCGAACCGTGGCACAGTGCGAAAGCGAAATTACGAACCGCAAAGCGGCTTGAGAAGCTAAATAACGACAAACAACAAATCGGACTATAAACACTATAATCAAGTTCAATAAAGCCGAAAACGAACCGAGAGATCACCATGAGCACCACCACAAGTCGACACCGATACATGCAAGTGGAAACCGGACGAGAAAACCGACTCAAAGGGAGGTTAACCAACTTGAAACCCTCGTGTCGCCGGAGAAATAGAAACCCTCTCGGTGGAATGAAGGAGTGAAAATGAGAACGGAATAAGCAAGTATAGGGTTTCCATAGCGCGGGAAGGGCAAAGCCCGAGGAAAGGAGACAGTGTCGAAAGCTGCAGTGTGTACCGGCCAATCAACTGGCTCATAAATTAAAATCTAGAACCCAACGATTGATACGATCGAGAAATCATACGGAGCATCCATTGCATTGAACCCACAGAGTAAACAAACCACATTGACAGTTTGTGTTACCAAACTATGTGCGTGAATATGTTATGTAATATTGTGTTGATGTGAATTACGTTTGCGTTGTGTTAAAACCAAGGTGTAATTACCGTTATCTTTGCATTTTGTTAATTCATTTAGAGTGCGAAAGTTGGGCTTGAGGGTTGGGCCCCATTAGATGGATTAGAAGTTATGCCATACATAATAATCATAACTTTATTGAATTTAAATACGAAATTAAAGTTACACACCATTTTTTTAAATATTAAAATTTACTTGATAATTTTCTCATATGTATAAAATTTCCCACGTCATAATTTATGATCGTGTTTGTTACATCCTAGAAAATGTATGTGACACGTTCAAATGACAAGTTCAAATAAATTGAAGTAATTTACATAATTAAAAAAATGGTGTAATATTTAGCAATTTCTCATGAAGTAATATTTATCTTTAAAAAAAATCTTATTTTAGATAATAAAATTTATTGTAATTTATTTATTAAAATTAAAAAATTATAATAATTATATTTTTAGGTATATGAGCTTATTTTTATCTTAATACCATAAAAAATATAACACTTACAATATATATTGTAATTAATTTTCATATAGAACAAATTAATTTAAAAAATATTATTATAATCTATAATTTATATTCAATGATATACGTTTATATAAAAAACCACCAATAAACCAAAGAAAATAATATGCTAAGTCATTTTAAAGATAATTGAAACAGGGTGATAAATCATATGAGAAAGTGCACTTCACTCAATGAATGGAGTAAGCATAATCAAATAGTGTGCTTGAATGAAGCTCCTGGAAATAGTGTGTTCACTGTGCGGTTGGGAAGGGATATCTATTTCAAATGAACCTTTTGATAATATGAAAATATTAAGATTTCCAGGCCACGTTTCAGGGCCTTCATTTTGTAATTTAAATCCAAATTCCAGTAATGTTCAAAGGAAAGAGGTTGAGTGTAGGAAAAAAATTCAATTTACTCTTTCCACCATCATTCTCATGAAATATAAGGTATGAAATGATACTTGTCCTTCGCCTTCTTAGATTTAGTTAGATGATAATTCACACCAACATTTTGAGTTTCCAGAATTTTTGGGAGCACATTATAAGATTACCATTTATTTATCTCATAGTTCCCAGAATTTTGGGAGCACATTATAAGATTACCATTGATTTATCTCATGCTTCTATGTAAGGTTAAGATTAACAATATTCATGAAACTTCTCGGTAAGATATTGAAGTGACCAATATATTCAAGGATGTAGATATAATACATATTCATGCGGGTGTATATAATGCCAGAGCTAGTCTTAAGTTTAGAGAATTTAATCGGTATATTTTGTTGCAGGCCAAAAATGAGGATGATGGTGAAAACTATGCGTATGTTTTCATTGATTTGCATTTTAATTTCGCACTCCTTTGTAGCAAATATTGCCAATATGAAAGAGCACGAATTGCAGGAGACAACATCGCCTACTGAGATGTTTGTGGATGAGCTTCTGGAGATGCCCACACTCAAAGGTTACATCGTCCCCCCAAGATGGTCATTTCAAGATATGTGAGCTGCAAATTTCGATGTTTAAGAAAAACTAGGTACAATTTTCTTATCGTTGTTGCATTATAGTCGATTATATCGAAGCTATTTTTCTATTCATGCCAACAATTTCTCTATTTTACATATCTATGGTGTTTCGATGTTTAAGAAAAACTAGGTACAAATTTTTTATAGTTGTTGCATTATATTCTATTATATCGAAGCTATTTTTTCTATTCATGCCAACAATTTTTCTATTTTACATATCTATGGTGTGTGAGATGGAAATTTCAAAGATATTTCCCTGGGAGTGTTGTGTTTGCGTACGGAACACTGAGGATGGGAGTGAACATACAAGGTACAAATATGAAATCCATTCAAGGTGCAGAGATATTCTCTTCCGTGGAAAATAATCTTCCTTCTCCACATATTCTTATGTGGGATCCTACTATTTGACTTCCAGACCCAAACATGGCGAAATCCCCTCTGTTTTTTATTTGCATGGTGGAATTCGTGACCTGGAGAGCGATGGGAACTCACAGTCAGATTCAATGAGATCAGACCAGCCTAGAACAAATATTAATGTCTCTATGTCAATGTCGAGCATCCAGACAATCTGTGGAACCATGATCACCCTCTTTGCCAGTATTATGAAAAACTTGAAAACACTACTCGAGCACTTTTTAGGATGGACACTGATGCGACTTGGGCCTACTAATCTAACAAAAATGCATTCTGCCTATCAACCCATTCAATATGTCTTCCCTAAAAATGAAATAGCCAGATAGATTTAAAAGGCCCACAAGAAATAGCCAGATAGATTTAAAAAGGCCCACAACCCACCTGAGTGGGAAACCTGCCTCATTTTAAATTTCAGAATTTCAATTTTCAGCTAAATCCCTCCAACACGTGATTGTTGTGTTTGACAATGTGTGTGGACTAGCATTGATTGCATAATCATCGATGTCTTATCACCATCTTATTAACTACATCTGAACCATGGATATTGCAAATCTCTTGACAGTAGACATATCTGAAAAATCAATGATAAGGTATACTAACACATATTTTTTAATAATATATACATATATTTTTTATATGATGACCATAACCTGCACTGAATTAATGATTGGTTTAGTGAATGATAAATAATATTTTCCCTAACATGTAAGAATGTATTTTCACATATCTAGGATTTTTTCAACATTTCATATCTATGTGCATATTTACTGAAGCCATATATCATATATGTGCAACTTTTGCATATACACGTATATATATGGAAGTGTCGTTGTATGAAAGTCAAACATATATGAAAGTCATCTTTGGTATATGCATGTTTCCATATCTATGTACATAAACAAAATTTGTGCATATACTAAAGATGAATTCTATATTATATGCATAATTTCTTTATCTCCACATAGATATTGAAGTATACATATATAGAAGTAACACATATTCTGAAATAAAAAAAAATGCATATACAAATTTTGGCCCATATATATGTGCTTGTATATTTATGTGTATATATAAAAGTTTTGCTCATGCATAAGATGACTTATTTATATGGACATAGATATGTAAGGAAGTCAATTTTCATAAATACAATCACATTTCCACATATGTATGATTTTTTGTATATGCATGCTTCCATATCTATGCACATATAGAGAAACCATCTTCCATATATGAATAGCTTCCCTATCTATGTGCATATATATAGAAGTTGTTCATATAATACAAACATGTTCTATAAATGCACATAGGTACGGAAGTGCACATATATCGTAGCCACATATATGTGGAAGTGATATTCTCGTATATTTGTATATTTATGCTTCCATATCTATCTTACTATACAAAATATGAACATAAACTAAATCGCTGATATATATATATATATATATATATATATATATATATATATATATATATATATATATATATATATATATATATATATGCATATTCCATATCTATCTTAATATACAAAAGATGCACATAAAGGAAATATGGCTTCTATATATGTGCATACTCTATATATTCACACATGCATATATAAAAAACACACACATTTTGAAATCTAATTTCATTTATAAAAGTCAAATTCCTTCCATATCAATGTGCATATATAGAAGATAATTTGATATACATAAGTCATCTTTCTTATATGTGCAACTTTTGTATATGCATATAGAAAAATTTCACATATAGGAAAGTTGAGCAAACATAAAATATTCCATACACGTGTTCATATATGAAAGCTTCCATATACTCACATCTTACATATATATCGTAAGATACCTTAATTTTACATATCAAATTTTGTTTTTCTTAGTGTAAGAGTTAGCAAATAAAAATATTTTTATTACATCCAACCTTTGTTAAGTCTATCTCACTATGGCTTCTTTAGTAACTCTAATAAGTTGCTTAAAATCCTTAAAACCTAAACATGGTATCCATAAATATGCATCTAAACATATTTTAAAATATAGTCTCTAACTATTATGATGAGCCTTTATTTAGCTATCATAATATTCATTTTATTCTTGTATTAACTTCATATCTCATAATAGTATTTCTTCAATAAATCTAATAAATTGCTTAAAATCCTTAGAACTTAAACATTATATCCATGGATGTACATCTAAAATTAACTTCATAGATCATAATGGTATTTCTTCAATAACTCTAATAAATTGCTTAAAATCCTTAGAACTTAAATATTATATCCATAAATGTACATCTAAACATATTTTTAAAAAGACTAATCTCTTACTATTATGATAAATCCTTACTTAGCTATCATAATTTTCATTTTATTCTTATATTAACTTCATAACTTATTAACTTCATAACTCATAATAATATTTCTATATTATATAGTATTAAGTTTGATTATTACTTAGTATAATTCTTGAAATTATAAGATTCATACTCTTATACTGCAATGTACGTTGCAACAAGGATGAAGCTTTTCCATAATTCAATTGACCAATCCATTATATTACTAGCCATATTTTTATACATATATTAAAAACCTCAATAACTATTTTAACAGATTGCCCTTTTTATTTCATTTGTATGGGATATATGAATATGGCTAGGCTTGTTGGCCCACCCTTATACACTTGGGACTAATAATCAGGCCATGTGGTATCTTTCCATGTGAACCCATGTAATTCTTGCTACTATGCGTTATTCATGGTAGAGATCTTGTTTTAGGAGATCGAGAGGCATAGGTTGATTAGGGTTAAACCTAATCGAATTACCTTACTATTCTAAGCCTCAATTAATCTTATTTGGTCTTGTCATTTTTCCAAAGAATCGCTCTGCCATCTAGAAAAGTGTACTTAGTCATGGTTGAAGATATAGCATATTGCCTCCATCACACCTAGAAATAGCCACCTATGATGCTTGTAATCCTTAGGGATTCCTCTTAGACACTTGATGATTTCACAGGAACTTTAAAATTTGTGTTTGGGTTACCTTCATTATTTTATTTTTTTAAAAGTAGTTAATGGTAAAGGAACACACGTATTTACTTATAATAGTGTTTTCCAAGTGAGTCACCTGGGTTCGATTTCTTCCCAAAGGTAACCTTCAACAACATTATTTTCTCTATTTTTTATTTTGTTACATTTCTTCTCATGCGATGAGGTTTTACACAATGAGCTTGGATTATTTATAAACTATGTCGACTTTATTTTTCTTCCCTCGTTAGCTATTCTTTTATTTGCAAGGGTTTTTGGTAGCAATTGCTTGTCAATATTGAGTTTTTTTAACTCGGTGGTTTTTCGTAACTTGAAACTCCCACTCTCATAGGTATATCAAAATTTCCAAACATTTTCACTTAATTCCATGTTAGTTCTACCTTTAGCCCAATTTGGGGTTTTTTGTTTCTTGCTTCACGAGGTTAAAAACCGTAAATGTAATACTTTTACATTTTTCCTTTCTAACTATTTTAATGACCATGTCTTCTTTTGGCATCACGATTTGTAAGGAAATTGGGTAAGTCAATCTCGTATTTCTCTTTTTGAAGTATTTCTCTTATTATAGGACCTGAAAGTCCCTTTACTAATTAGGGTTTTCTCTGTTGGTTGTTTTAAATTACCAGCACACAACTCATATTTACCAATGTGATTGATATACGCCGATAAGCCTATATCCACTACCCATCACATTAATTTATATATCAATAAATAAATATTATATATAATAATTTTATTATATTGACTTGAAATATATATATTATATATTAATAAGACTATTTATCAATGTATTAATTAGGATTAAAAATCAGTAAAAAATATTTTATATATATTAATAATATTGATTGATATATTAATAATATTATAATATTTATTAATAATATTATAATATTTATTAATAATATATATTAATAATATTTATTAATATAATAATAATATTAATAATAAATATTATTTTAATATTTATTAATACATTAATATCATAGATGGTTATATTATTAATAAACCAAAAGAACTAATAATATATTAATAATATATATTGTATCATAGTTGGTTACATTATTAATAATATTATATTATTAATAAATATTAGAATATTTATTAATACTACATATGAATATATTAATAATACTAAAATCAAAGTAATAAACTTTAAGAATTAATATATTAAACTCAAGAGAGTAATAAAGCATATGAAACAATATTTAAAAACAAAAAATGTAAGAGATTAATAAACCCTAACAATTAAAATTTTAAAGTGAAGATATTAATAAACCCAAGGGATAATTAATAATACAAACCCAATGTCTCCCGTGCGGGTGGTATTCATGCTCGACGTGTGGCAAGGATGGGCGAGCGCGTGGGGTTCTACCACCGCCAACCTCCTTTGCGTCCTATGCGCCATTAATCGCATTAAAATTGCTTCGTCGGGCATTTATGTGGCACACTCATCCGTAACCGCGCTCAATCCTCGAGAGATATGGCTTCTGCGGGACGCTTCGAGATCTGATTTCTTGCCCCTTAGCTCTGCTGTGCCAGCCGGGTGGTCTGCGAGCCAAGCTCTCGGACCATCATCGGGCGCGGTGCCGGGCTTTCATGCTTTCGTGTTAATCTTGCTCCCGGAGTTCACTTCTCGCAAAGCTCCTTTTGCACTCGGAAGTTCGCTTTTTCCTTGTCTCTCCCCTGTGGAGATTGATTCTCATCGGACTTTGGTCCCTCGGTCGGGCACTCCCTCGTTCTTTCAAATTCAGCACTCCTCATCGGAATTCCATGCCTCGATTGCGACATAAGATGTGAAGCCGGTGTGGCTCGAGCCGTGGTGGTCCTTCTCGTCGCCCTCCTCCCTCCTCGCCTAGCTCTTCTTCTCCGCCTTCGATTCCATGAGGGGTCGTTATCCCGAGACCCGCGAGCGGTAGGGAGCTATCCGATGGGGCGTGGGAGTGCTTTGCGGTGCTAGAAACCTTTCCGAGTCTTCTCCCCGGGTCAGCGACGACAAAGCTCATTTCCGCTTCCCCTACTTGCTCAATATGCCCTCTCGTCACTACTACCATCACCATTGACTTCAAAGAAGATCCGCCGATTCTATTGCTAAGCTTTACGACACTCCTGCGGTGCATTTGTCGTCGATAGGCTCACTGTTCTCCTCCCATTCGGTCAGAAGCGGAAGTTGGGTCGAGGGGTGGCTCCTCGCGAGGACCCCTTCGTGGATACTATGTTGCGGGCGTTTTCAAAGGGGGTGGTTCTTCTGTTCGGCCTGGGTCGAGGAAAGGGCGTAGAATCCTCCAAACAGGGTTGCTCGGATGATAATGCATCATGTGCGGGATGAGGATGACCACGATGCTCACGCCTACCCGTGGTCGATTCGCACTCGCTTCTTCTCAAGGTAATTAATGGTCTTTCTTCATTCGAGCTTGTTTTTGATTTGCTCTTTGTGCCGAGCCATGACTTTGGTGTTCGTCTGTCGACACGACTTAGATGGTTCTACTTCTCTCGCCTTTTTGATTGTTGGTTTCCCCTTCGTGAGGCGGAAAATTACTCTATATAAGGTCGTTCATGTTTACATTTCGAGACGCTAAATGTTGTAGGTTGATATCTTGTTTGGATACTCGAGCGGTTTCCCCTATGAGGGCGGCTTTTTGTGCTTAGATGCCTATCCGTGATTCGGCTTTGTGAGCGTTTCACGACTGTGTGTTGTTATTTTGACAAACCATCATAGTTGTACTAGAATTCCCATCTCTTGGGCTGAGAATCTCTGAGGCCTCGGCCTCCATGTAATCCTTTTTTTGTATATTAATATATTAAACTTACTCGAGAAAAAGAAAAAAAATACAAACCCAATGTCATCATAAACCAAAGGTTTAAATATTATAAACCAAAGGAATTGGTGAACCCAAGGGATAAATATTATAAACATAAGGGATCAATATTAAAAACACAAGAGATTAATAAACAAAGTAAGAATTGATATTTTAAACTAAAAAACCTAATAAATTAATAATCCATAATAATTAGTCTTTTAAACATAAGATATTAATAAACCAACGGGATTATTAACATTATAAACCAAAAGAACTAATAGACCCAAGGGTTTAATATTATAAAGCAAAGGAATTAGCGAACCCAAGGGATAAATATTATAAACCTAACGAGATGAATATTATAAACAATAGAGATTAATAAACCCTAAGAACTAATATTTTAAACCGAAAAAATCCAAGAAATTAACAAACCCACGAGAATTAGTATTTTAAACTCAAAAGAGTAATAAACCGAATGTGTGATTAACATTATAAACCAAAAGAAATAATAAACCCCAAGGCTTTAATATTATAAACCAAAGGAATCGGTGAACCCAAGGAATAAATATTAAAAGCCTAAAGGGATCAATAAGGCTAAGGGAAATATTAAAAACAATAGAGATTAATAAAACCCAAGAGTTTAATACTATAAACCAAAGGAATTGGTGAACCCAAGGGAAAACCATTACCCAAAAAATTATAAACCAAAGGAATTGGTGAACCCAAGGGAATTGATTTAAACATTGAGACAATTGTTGTCACAATGCGACGTTGGACCAACTATGACCGAAGGTTGGCCATGGGTGATTTTCCATATTGACACGATCTTTGTCGGAAATGTGACATTTTATCATGGATGACATTGATCGATTATTCATATTATAAACCAAAAGAACTAATAAACACAAGGGTTTAATATTATAAACCAAAGGAATTGGTGAACCCAAGGGACAACCATTACCCAACAAATTATAAACCAAAAGGAATTGGTGAACCTAAGGAAATTGATTTAAACATTGAGGCAATTGTTGTCACAATGCGACGTTGGACCAACTATGACCATGGTTGGCCATGTGTGATTTTCATATTGAGACAATGTTTGTCAAAATGTGTCCTTTGATCATAAATGACATTGAACGATTATTCATATTATAAACCAAAAAAACTAATAAACCCAAGGGTTTAATATTATAAATCGAATGAATTGGGTGAACCCAAGGGAAAATTATAAACCAAAGGAATTGGTGAACCCAATGGAATTGATTTAAACATTGAGCATGCTTGTTGTCACAATGCGAGTTGGACCAAGTATGACCATGGTTGGCCATGGGTGATTTTCATATTGAGACAATGTTTGTCAAAATGTGACATTTGATCATGGATGACATTGATCGATTATTCATATTATAAACCAAAAAAACTAATAAACCCAAGGGTTTAATATTATAAACCAAAGGAATTGGTGAACCCAAGGGAATTTATTTAAACATTGAGACAATTGTTGTCACAATGCGAGGTTGGACCAACTATGACCATGGTTGGCCATGGGTGATTTTCATATCGAGACAATATTTGTCGAATGTGACATTTGATCATGGATGACATTGATCGTTTATTCATATTATAAACCAAAACAACTAATAAACCCAAGGGTTTAATATTATAAACCAAAGGAATTGGTGAACCCAAGGGAATTGATTTAAACATTGAGACAATTGTTGTCACAATGTGACGTTGGACCAACTATGACGATTTTACATTTTCCTTTCTAACTATTTTAATGACCATGTCTTCTTTTGGCATCACGATTTGTAAAAAAATTGACTAAGTCAAACTCGTATTTCCCTTTTAGAAATATTTCTCCTATTGAAAATCGCCTTACTAACTAGGGTTTTTCTTTGTTGGTTGTTTTAAATTATTATTAAGAGTAATAATTTGGCTCTTTGACCTATGACAGGTTTAAGTCTAAGGCCGAGAGTTTCATTCTACTTACTTTTAACATTGAAATTTAATAGATAATTATGTTTTGGTTAAAATTCTCAATTCCTCCCGTTTATTATTTCTATACCCGAAGGAGTAGCAAGGGTCAGCACTTCTACTCGGTTAAATAATTTTTCATTTACCACCATTTATTTTCATTCTTATTCTTTAAGTCATTAGGGTGTCCTTCCCTACCCTATTTTAACTCTCTTTAAATTTTTCGCGCTTGCTTGTAGGATTTTGCTTCAATAGAAGACCTCGTCTTGGTTTAAGAGTTTCATTTTCATTTCCCAATAGTTCACTGTCCACTTCATTATTTTACCATAGGTTGGCCTTCTTGTGAACTCTCATACGTCATTTGAAGACACTGAGATAGAAGGCTTATAAG
Organism: Pinus albicaulis; assembly: GCA_034641835.2. Lineage (NCBI taxonomy): Eukaryota > Viridiplantae > Streptophyta > Pinopsida > Pinales > Pinaceae > Pinus > Pinus albicaulis. The sequence goes on along the minus strand of CM076569.1, from coordinate 324,023,664 downwards.
TTCGATTAGGGTTTCATTACCCACTACAAAATTTCATTTGATTTTCTTTTTTTATTTATTTCAAACCCGACAAGGGTTTGACCTAAACACTACAGCCATGGTCCTTTATTGTTCATGCACATGAAAACCTAGTTACTTTAAAATTCATAGCTTTGTATTAGTTACTTTATTAATATACATTTAGTATCATTTTCAAATTTATGGTTTCCTTCTTTCCTCAAATATGTGAGAGGTTCCTTCTTTGCAGATTTAACTTATATAACTATTGATTTGGTCATAGTTTTAAATTATATACCTTTTTTATGGGATTTCCAAATTCCTACAGGATATGCATAAGTTTCACACATACACAAAATATCATGTGAGCTTATATAATTGCTCTGTAGTTAACGAGAATCAATATTACAATGATTTCCCATCTGAATTTCACGTTTAGCTTATCGCGATTTTACTATGCAGTTATCTTAATAGTTATTTTGCAATAGTTTTTGTTTTGTATTCATCATGTAATTCTTATGCTATTGTATTCAACCAAGTAGACTTAGTCATTCTTATATAATAATTATAAAATACATGTTATGTAATTCTTCTATGTTATCCATATTTCAATTGAAATTGCAAGATATTTAATCTTTCTATTTCGAATAAAATATTGTTTGTAGGTTTGTATAACCATTACTTGGTTGTGTTTTCTTTTGTAGGAATGGTCTCTCCCACTTATTCTTAATAAATTGTACAATATTATATTATAAAATTAAATGTTTAAATTATTTCTTTGCATCTAGTGGTTTTTAATTTACTTTTCCAACTCAGCTTTTGCACCGCTGATTCTGACCTTCTTCATACTCGTTCACCTATTAATTAAGCTTCAACTCCTTATTGTTGCATTGTGACTTCCAGATTATCCCTTTTTAATTACGAAATGTATGAAACTATCACAGTCTAGATTTTTGTATAGTCAATGCCAAAATTTGGGAAAAGTATAAAATTTAATTACACAAGTACATGCATATAACAATGCATTGTACTCTATTACCCTTCTAGCTAGACTCACAAAAAAAACATTTATTTATTTAATGAATAAGAATAACATGGATATTCCATGTTTCCTTACTAGAAGGAGTATAGTTCCATTCTATTACATAGATATTTTTTTTCATAGATCTTGAATGAAATATGGTATAATTTACATCTATAAAATAAATACTATAATAATGAATTTTCCTTTCTTTTCACCTTTTGCATACTTTAAAACTAACAAATGTTCGGTGGAATTATACAAAATATAAAATTAGATAACTAAACAATTCCATTTCTCTAAAACATCCAATGATATTTAGGACATACTCTCCGATGTCTAAATTATAGGTGTATATTAAACCATTGCAAGCCCATCACTAATATTTACTCTTTAACAATCCTTTCTTTTATTCATGTGTATAGAAATTTGCATACATAGAAAAGTAGCATATGGAGAATAGTTATATTATACATGTAGAACTACAATATGTACAATTGTGTACGGAACATGCACATGTCCTCTATTCAACAACTACATATCGTTAACAATTCACTATCAACGAGTAGAATATGGATAAAAATTCATCAAACAATAATCTCTTTTGGAGTATATTTAGGAATGCGACACATTCCACCCAACCATGAACTATATCCGATATTTCTCCCCGAGCTAAGATCTTCTAACCTTCAAGAATCAACAACCTCTTTCTTCCCAACTAATTTTTAGCATCATCTTCTTCCTTTAAGGTATTCCTTCCTCTTTCCTAGGCCTTTTTGTTTTAATTTCTGAAAATCATATTCTCTTTAAAGCACTCATTTATCTCTTGTTTTTCTTTATTCCACTTTTCACCAAAATGAGAAATTTTTTTGAGCTAAGTAATTAAGATAGTATCTCTCTCCCATTATGTTAATATATTTAACAAATTTCTCCTAGGGATTTTTAGGGAACATTTAGGGAAGGTCAACTTTTCATGGTTTGGAAAGAAGCTTCTAGTACTCTAGTTATATTTCAATAATACTTCAAACAATTCATTTATGATCAAATAATTATAATGTAATTACATAATCACACAAGTTTCCATTTTGGCTTCTATAACCATTAAATCAAGTAGTAATTTAAAAGTATAAAAATATCCATTCTTTGAAAAGAAAAAATATAGGGTTGTTACATCTTCCCCCACTAAAAATAAACATCTTCCTCTCTATTTCCTTTTCCAATTCCTTTCCTCTTGGAACAATGCTAGAAATTTCTCACAAATTTTTTCCCTCCATCTCCCATGCAGACCTCCTTTGGGGAGAATTTCCTCCATTTCACATTATTATGAGTGATGGCTCAACTCTCGAGCATGGTTTCTCTCTCATCTAATATTTTTGGTGGTCCTACCTAGATATATCCCTCTAATCTCGAGATAAACTAAGAACCCGAGCCAAACTAACACCAAAGTTTTGTGGTGGTCCTACCTAGATATATCCCTCACGATTCCATTGTAACATATTCCAATCAATCACGTGAGAAATATCATGAACATACTTTTTTCAATAAAGAGACATGAAAAATATTATCCACTTTTTATATGACTATGTAGTGCTCGCTCATAGGCCACCAACCCAACTCTAGCTAGTATCTTGAATGTACCACAAAAATTTGGTGTTAGTTTAGCTTGGGTTCTTAGCCCTCAAAGTGATCTTCATTAGTTTTACTTTGATATACACATTTTTTCCCCTCACTGAATTCCTTGATCATTCTCTTTTGGTGTGTGTAGCTTTTTTTTCTATCTTGTGTTTTTTTTCAAATTATGCCTTATTTTTATTACTATTTGTTACATCAAGGCTCAATATTGTCTTCTCTTCTAGCTAAATCTAACTTAAGTAAGTGTGAAACTTCCTTCCATACATATCTTGAAATGGGATCATTTTTATAGACATGTGGTAGTTTCTATTGTATGCAAATCCTACTAAGTGTAATAAATCATCCCACTTAGTGGGTGTGTACATAGCATACATCCTTAACACATCTTCTAAAATCTAGTTGGTTCTTTCTATTTGACCATCTTTTTGGGGATGGTAGGAAGTACTAAAATTGAGCTACATACCCATTTCACCAAACATTGTCTTCGAAATGTTAGAAGTAAATTTAGCATCTCTATCTCATATTACTACTTTTGGTATTCCATGTAATTGAAATATTTCCTTCCCACGATATGGGTTGTCCCCAAAGTATAGTAAAAATGTATAAAATGTGTTTCTTTACTTAATTTTTTCCACACTGACTATCCAATAGAGTAATGTTGTCTTCTAGTTCTTGGAAGACTAGAGATGAAATCTAAATAAATAACCTCCCACATCCATTCTAGGATGGGTAAAGGGCTAAGGTCCAGCTGAATTGTTGGTTTTCTACCTTCACCTACTTACACTCTAAACATTTAGAAAAATACACAGCGACTACTTTTCTTCATGTCTATCCAAGTAAATTATTTTTCTTAATGTTTTGATCATTTTTTTATATCAAGGGTGTCCTGCAAAAAGGCCTCTAGTGATGTTCATTCAAAATAATTTGAACCAATGCAACTTCATTGGGAACATAAACTATGTTTTTCAAAGTTAACAAATTTTCTTGATTTTCTACATAGCAAGGTAATTGTGTATGCTGTAATTTCTACTTGTAATTACCAATAAAATTCATATTTATGTGCTAAATTCCTTATTTTTCTAGAAAATTTGTCTTAGCACTACTAACAAAAAATCGAGTGAGTTGATTTTCACTTCCACGTAGGTCTTCTCGCAAATTATTCTCTTTACCTTTGATGTCATTAATTTCAAATTCAAATTCACTTAAAAATTCCATCCAACTAGTGTGTATATTATTTAAATCATAATGACTAAAAAAATACTTTGAACTTGTATGGTTAGTTACAAGTACAAACCTTTTTCCTAATAAATAATTCCTCCACATATTTAAAGCATGTATAGAAAAAACTAATTCCAAATCATAAATTCCATACTTCTTTTTCACGAGGTTTCAGTTTTCTTGATTCTTAAGAAACCGCAGATGCTTCTTGAATTAACATACCACCTAACCACTAAGTGCATCCATCACTACATACCACAATTTTTTTCGAACTCTGCAATCTTCAAAATTAGTTCTATTCTTAATAGATGTTTTAACTTACCAAAAAATTCTTGACATTTTGATATCAAGTTAAATTTCACTCCTTTATTTTACAAGAAACGGATTCCATAGGCTAATTTGGAAAATCCTTCAATGAACCTTCTATAATAACCTCTGTAATGCCCATGAAGGACCCGATATCTAAAACATCCTTAGGTATTGGCTAATTTTAAAATGGCCTTAAGCTTTTAAGGATCAAAAAATATGCCTTCTTCGAGAGATAACATAACCGAGATACTATTTTTTTGTCTTTATATAAATAACATTTGCTCAACTTTATGTAGATTTTATGTTCTCTCAAAGTTTGCAACATTATTCTTAAATATTCTTCATGTTCCTCTTTATTTTTCAAATATATTAGAATACAATATATGAAAACCAATACAAAATTATCTAAGTACTTACTAAACATGTTTTTCATTAAACACATAAAGGCAATAGGTGCATTAGTAAGACCAAAAGGTAGTACAAGAGGTTAGTAGTGTCCATACCTTGTTATGAATTTTGTTCTATGGATATCCTCGTCTTTTATTCCCAATTGACGATAACCTGATCTTAGGTCAACCACGTAGAACAATGTCTCCCATCCGACTTGATAAAACATATCATTGATCCGGGGTAATATATATTTGTTGTTAATGGTCAATGTGTTCAATTGCAGATTATCTATGTGCATCCCTAAAGTACCATCCTTCTTTTCAACAAACAACATCGTGGATTCCCAAGGGGGATGCTTGGTTTGATATAACCTTTATCTACTAATTCTTGTAGTAGTATTTTTAGTTCGAGTAATTTAGGAATAATTATTCTATATGGTGCCTTTGATACGATAGTGGCTCTTGGTAAGAAATAAATTGAAAAATATATGTCTTTTCTTGGTGGTAATCCTAGATTTTTTTTCCTGGAAAAACATCTTTGAAATCTATAATTATAGTCAGGCTCATCTATAGTTTTTTTTCCGTTTCTAGTGTTTTCTTCAATCTGGATAACATGGATTTTACAGACCTTATCTTTCTCTTCTTCTTCTAGTTGCAAGGTTGAAAATTTTCCAATCGAGATAAGAATACATATGTCTTGAATTAACTATGCATTTTCCTTCATCATTTGCATAGGTGACAATATTTTATAAACAATTTATTACAACTCTACTTTTCTCTAACCTATCCATGCCTATCAATAGGTCATAGAAGCCTAAAAGAAGTATATTTAAGTTTAGTTTATTTCTTTTTACAACGTACATGACACTATTTTAACTAGATGGTAACTTTTCTCTACAAGCACCTTTAGCTAACTAGACTAACCATGAACTTTTAAAATTTTCAACATTTAACTTGCATTTTTCCACCACTTGTGCGACTAACATAACTAAGACTAGCTCCTGGATATACTATTACAAATATAGGTTGGTCTAGTATAGTACCTTCAATTTCAATAATGGTTGATTGATGCTTCACTTGTATATCTTCTAATGCAAGATTGAAGTTTTGTATATTTTTGGCGCATGTCATTTACTATTGTTTCCTTGTGTATAGTTTTTAAAATTTGAACCGATCTGGTTTTGCATGGATAATTCCTCACCAAATTAAGTTCTCCATAGCCCCAACATTTTATAGGTTCTCTTTATATTCCACGATTCATCCCCTTATTTTTTCAACTCAATTTATTTAGAATGTTTCTGGACAGTGTGGTTGTGGTTAGTTATTCCGGTTGAACCTTTTCAAGTGTACGCTCTCCCAAAACTCTTCATGATAGAGGATTTTGGTTTCCTCGATCAACTCTAAAAATATATTTTTTTGTTTATTAGGTCATGGATTTTCAACCTTCATTCTTATTTTTAAATTGGTGATAACATAACCCTTATTTTCTTACAATTTTTTCCTTGGTCTTAGGATTTTCAAATTTAACTCCTTTCTTTATAAGAAAGTGGAAGACAATTTAAAAATTGATGTACTTTTTATTTTTTTCTCCTTGACGTAGGGAACATACCTTAAGATATCCATAAAATTTTTCCCACAAATCATCCATACTCGGTTTTCGCATCATTAATCATGGAATTCCTTATCACGATCATCACAATATATTTAAGTTAATTATTTTTCTTTGAATATTTTACGGAATTCCTCTAAGGAGACTTCTTTTTTCATCAATATTGTGCACTTTTTTTCTTCTTCCCACCATATTTTAGTCTCTCCTTGTAGCTGATAAGTTTTTAATTTGGATTTTCAATTACAATCACACTCATATACTTGAATATATTTAGGGATATTTAATAGCCATGCTTTTGCATCTTCTTCTTTCTCTCCATCAAAGGCGAGTTGGTCTTATCCTTTTGAACTCTCCTTATAGTTCCATTCTCTTCTTCTTTCTAACTTTGTTGTATTTTTGGAGATATTTTATCATAATATTATCCACTTTTAGATTCATCCATTTCATGATCAACAAGTTTCATTTTTAATGGGTCTTCCTTGTCCCCTTCTACCTATGTATCAAGAGGTTTGTGGCTTGAATTTTCAATCAAATATTTTATCATCTTCTCTTTCTCCTGACTTTCTCTCAACAAGCATCCAAGACCGAGCCTTAATGCTAACCAACTCTTGTCTAAAATCTCTTACAATATCCAAAAATTGAGTTGTTGGAGGAGTCTATTTTCCCCTCCCAACTCAACTCCATTGCTTCTCCTCCTTAACCCAAAGGTTAGTTACGGGCTTATGCCATGTTTCACTTTTTTAGTATGTTTTTCTATGTACCTAATTGCACATAACCAAATCACATTAGTATTTATAATACATAATAATTTATGTCATTTCATTTTTTTTATATGGTTTTCCCCTTTAGGCCTAGTTTTTGAACCTCTAACTACGACACCATATGTAGCATACCTCAATTTCACATACCAAACAATTTTCTTACTATTGTGATTGTCGACTAATAAAAATACATTTTATTACATCCGACCTTTTCTTAAATCTATCTCACTATATCTTCTTCAATAACTCTAATAAGTTGTTTAAATTCCTTTGAAACTAAACTTTGTATCCATGGATTGATATCTAGACATATTATAAAATTCTTCTATGTTATCCTTATTCAATTGAAATTCCAAGATATATGCTCCTTTTCTTTCGATTAAAACATTGTTACTTTATCGATAGTTTTGTACGACCATTCCTTGGTTACATTTTCTTTGCGACTATCTACTCGTTCTTAATATATTTTAGAGGATTCTATTGTAATATGAAACTTGTTAATTAATTCTATACACTTTTTGATTGTTTATTTACTTTCCCAATTTAGCTTTTCGACCTCTTATATCAACTCTTCTTGAGACTCATTCACCTATTAATTAAGATTCAATTCCTTACACTTGAATATCACTTCTAGCATCCTTTTTAATTATGAAAAGTATGAGACTATTAGAGTTTAGAATTTTGTATAATAAATACTAAATATAGGGAAAAATTATACAATTTAATTACACAAGTACATGCATATAATAATGCGTTGTACTCTATTACCCTTCTATCTATACTTAGAAACAAAAGCATTTATTTACGAATACGAATAATATGGATATTCAACGTTTCCTTACCCGAAAGAATATATTTCCATTCCATTATATAGATATTTTTGTTTTTAAATTAGTAAAATAAATACTATATTAATGCATTTTTTCTTTTCTTTTGACTTATAGCATGCTTTTAAATAACAAATACTCTAGTAGAAATATGCAGAATATAAAATTAGATAACGAGAGAGTCTCATTTCTCTAAAAATTCCAATGATGACTACGACATAGGGATTCACTCATGTCTAAATTATAGTTGTATATTAAACCATTGTAAGTCCCATCGTCCTAAAAATGACTCTAACAATCTTGTCTTCTGACCATGCATATAGAGAAATTTGTATACAAATAACACTAACGTACAGGAGAACATTTAGAGTATGCATGAAAAATTGTAATATGTACAAATGTTTACAAAAAATTCATCATTTCCTCTATTCAACAATTACATATCAATAAAAATTTAGAATCATCAATAGAATATAAACATAATTTCATCTAGCCATAGTTATTAGTTGGAGAATATTAAGTAATGGAACATGTTTCACTCAACTCATGAACATTCTCCAACTCTCGCGAAATAAGATCTTATTTTCTTCGGGAATCAACAACCTCTTTGGTTCCGCATTAGTTTCTCTTTTATATTATTCCTAGTATATTTTTAGTAGTGTATTGTGTTAAGGTCTACCCATTATCCTAGGCCTTTTGATTTAATTTGATAAAAAGATTATTTAATTTTTTCTTCAAATCAAACCTTTATTCCCACTATGATTTTCTCTTCTTTTCAACCAACAGTTCTCAGCAAGTGATTAACATAAGATTTCTCTTTTGTTATGCTAATATTTTCATGACTATAACCTACAGAGTTTTAGAGACTTTTAGGGAAGGCCCACCATCATACTTTAACCACTTAACAAATTTTAATGAGTTGGAGAAAAGAAGTCTATAATACTCGAAGTGCTCTTTACGTGATTTTTTTTCGATCATTTATCACTCAACATTTAAAACATAATTACATTATCACGAGTTTCCAATTTGGCTCGCATAGACATTAAATCCAATAATAGTTTAAAAATATAAAACTATCAATTGTCTAAAAAAATAAAAACACGAGAGTGTTACATATATAGAGTTTTAAAGGACATCTTCATATAAAACTAAAATGATACATGGATCATCTATTAATTAACCACAAATAAGAGATTTAACTATAAGTTGTACATATATAGAAGAAAAATTATTTTGAAGCCACGCATATAAAGAATGTAAGAGCATATAGGTAAGCACATATATGGAAATGAAAGCACATCTACAAAAACCGCACATTCATGTGTGGTTCCATATATGTACTTCTTCCATATATGACCACATATGAACATTATTCATATGCATAAGCCAACCTTTATATGTATGCACATAAATGAAAAATGTGCATATGTAAACTCCATATATGTGTACATACACAAAAGTTAGACATATACAACTATGCACATATATAGAAGTTGTGCATGTATGGAAGTTATGCCATGGAAAATTTTAGGGGGCTAATATTCACAAGTCGGCTAATTTTCCATGATTTTTTCCAAAAAATATTCATGAAATTTCCATTTCTTATAAAAAACTGATTCGCTAAAATTTTACAATATAAATTTATTTTACCCTAAAAAGTTGCCAAAATTATATGGAATCTACCTATAAAATAATTAGAAATTTGGATATTTTTATAAACATAGCAACAAATGTTTTATAGTTTTCATATTAGACACTAGTGAGATTCGTCGGAGTTTATAAACTTTAAAATAAATTTCCATCCTTAAAGTTTTCTCTAGTATGTTGTGCATATACGAAGTTTCCATATATGTGTGTATATAGGAAAGTTGCACATATACAAGGCTTCCATATATATGCATATCTTTCATATATACAAAATATTAAATAACATCTTCATACTAAAAAATAGAATGATATATGGTTCATCTATTAATAAACCACAAATGCAAGCTTTAATTATAAGTTGTGCATATAGAGAAGAAAAACTACTTGTAAATTTGAAGTCATTCATATATGGAAGCACATATACGAAATGCAAGTGCATATACGAAAATTGCACATGTTCTTGTACTTTCATATATGCACGTTGCTTCCATATATATAGGAATAGATAGACATTGTGCATATATAGAATAAATGTTTTTTATATGTGCACATTTATGGAATCTCCGCATATATAGAAGCTATGCATATATATAGCTATTTGTATATACAAAAGTTACACATATATGTAAGATTTCATATATATGCACATATATAGAAGTTGTTTATATATGGAAGCTTCCAATATACCAAAGTTTTTGGGATAGTGGCACATATGCGAAAAATTTTGCATCTATGGAGGATTCACATATATGTGCGCTTGCATTATGTATATGTGTAATATATGCATATAAGGGAGCTTATGTATATGCGTAGTTTCCGTATATATGAATGTATATGGAAGTTTCAGTATATGTGCAATTTCCATATATGCATATATATGAAACCTTTTATAAATGCTTAAATTTTGTATATGTCCATATATACGGAACCTTCGATAAATGTGCAACTTATGTATATACACATAGTTGTATATGTGTAGCTTCCATATATGTGCATATATATATGCAGAATCCATATAAATTCACATGTACAATAGCTAGCTTCTATATATGCTCACATAAAAAGAAGCACATGTGAATGTGGTAACTTTTGTATATGCACTTTCATTTCCATATATCCGCTTGCATATAGGCACCTACAATTTACATATATGTGGATTTCAAATAAGCTTTTCATCTGTATATGGAAAACTTACAATTAAATCTTGGGTTTACTGGTTAATTAATAGATGATCCATATATTAATGTAGTTTTTAGTATGAAGATGTTATTTAAGCTTCCTTATTTATAGAAGATGCACATATATGGAGCCTTTCTTACATGTGCAACTTCCATATATGTTCACATATGTGGAGGCTTTTTATATATGCGTAGTTGTCCTTGTAGTTTTGAGTATGAAGGTGTTATTTAAACTTATGTATATATATGGAAGATGCATAGATATGGGGGCTTGATTATATGCACTACTTCCATGTATATGCATATGCATGGAAGCTTCCATATGTTTGAATAGTTTTATATGCATAAATTTCGTATATACACACATATATGGAATATTCCATATATGTGTACACTTACAAAAAGTTGGCTTCCATATATATGCATAAATTACATATATGCACAACTTATATATATGCATAATGTCTAAATTTTCTCACATGTATGAAGGTTTTTAACCTTGTATAGAAATTACCAGCAAAACGAATTCTTAAAAACAAAAAAATAAACAATGGAGAGAACAAAAAACACATATACACAAAGATTTTCCTTTGGATCCAAAAATCGAGACTACCGGATTTATTTTTTCATTATATTCCTTTCAATGTTACAATATTTATGTATACATATCGAAGCATTCATTAACCCCAATCCATTAACCCTAGATTAGAACATAGGCATAGTTCCCTTGACTGGATCAACAAAATACCATGGGAAGAAAACCATCATGCCTAAAAGCATGTGCAAAAACCATGCACGAAAACCATAGGTAGGTCTTATCGCTTATTATAGGGTCCAAAATATATTTCTCGGGGCATTGCCCCTAACCTCGTGTAGGAGGTTGCCGCCCCATAATAGATTGCTCCCCCCATGTAATATCCTTGTTTAGAGCGCGCCTCCTGTTGAGGGTCGGTGGGCCCCACCATGTTGTCGAGGTGCGTAATTGAACGGCGAGGGTCCCCATCCGGACATGATGCGGTGGGCCTTAAGACCCCACCCTTAACACCCTAGGATGCCACGCTCACTAACGGTTCGAGCTTTTGGTGTAGTGGTTGGGCCTTTGTGGTGTCGATGGCAGAGACTCGAGGTCGAGACTCACGGAGCGTGGTGGGGTGTAATATCCTTGTTTAGGGGCAGCCTCCTGCTAAGGGTCCGGTGGGCCCTACCATTTCCACGGGTCGCGAATTGGGGAGACTACACGAGGGTCCCCGTCCGAGATGCTCGGTGGGCCTTCCTCGAGACCTCGGCTGCGATACCATAAAGGCCCAACCACTACACCAAGCTCAGCGCGTAGTGAGGGCGACATTCCCGTGGGTGTTAAGGGTGGGGTCTTAAGGCCGCCGGAGCATCTTGGGACGGGGACCTCGTGCAGTCCCCAATTATGTAGACTCGAGCAACGTGGTAGGGCACACCAAACCCTCAATAGGGAGGGCCGCCTAAACGGGGATATTACAGACCCACCATTCTGCGCAGTCTTCGACCTCAAGACGCGCAGCTCCGGATGCCCACAAGGCCCAACCACTACACCAAAAAGCTCAAGCCCCGTTAGTGAGGGCGGCATCCTAGGGTGTTAGGGGTGGGGTGTTAAGACGCTGAGCATCTCGGGATGAGGACCCTCGCGCGGTCCCCCAATTGTAGACCTCGACCCGCGTAGGGCCCACCGGGACCCTTGACGGGAGGCGCCCCTAAACAAGGATACCCATCCCACCACGCTCCGCGAGTCTCAGCCTCGAGACCTCGGGCCTGCGATACCACAAAGGCCCAATCACTACACAAAGTCTCCAAAGCTGCTGGTGAGGTGGGCGTATCGCAGTAGTGTTAAGGGTGGGGTCTTAAGGCACCGAGGAGCATCTCGGGATGGGGACTCATGCGATCGGTTATGCAGGTACGACAACGTGGTGAGCACCGCCGGACTCAGCCGTGCTGCCCTACACGAGGATATTACACCCTGGGCGGACGTTTGCGCCGTCGCCGCGATGAACGAGGCGCCAGCTCACGCCCCGCTTGTGACCCCTCGCACATGCGACTAGTCATATAAATAATATAACACACACCCAACATTATCCTCCTTGTTGTTTCCATTTTGGCTACACGCGGGATCATCAAAGAGCTTAGTCAATGGTCCAACCTTGAAATGCCCATTGTTTCTCTACACCAAAGAAAAATTTTCTCATTGCTCACATAATATGTTAATGCATTTGCAAAATTGTTAAATGTGTCCACCCTTTACCGAAACACCTTTTTATCCTCAACCATATCCCTCGCAAAGTGATCTCGAACATCAATGTGCCTCTTTCCTTGAATGATAAGCAAGGATCTTTGCCAAGAAAATTGCATTTTCCTTCCATAGTGTATCCTTATAGCTGCGCTGTACCAACCCCATACTTTCAACACAATACACGCAACCGAAACTTGTTCACTTACTTGCATGAGTGGTTGCCATGTATTTAGCCTCTGTAGTTGAAAAGAGCCACTACAAATTTTGTTTTACTCATCCAACTAGGTGCTCCTCTGCGATAGGTTAAACACATACCCACTTGTGGGTCTTCTCTGATTTAGATCTCTATCCCATTCCACATCAAAAAATCCATAAATGTCCAAAAATATTTTCCATTTTTGGTCTTCCTGGTAGCACTAGGCTTCACCATCACTAGATGCCACACAAATACACTCGAAAACACATTTCATTGGTTGTCCAGCTGCTCCTTCCTTGGTTTTTACATAAACACAAGCTCAATACTCCCCACTACATGTGAGAATTTTTTGGTGTAGTACGGACCATTGCATACATCAGGGCTATCGACCGCATTCTGCATATATGGAACATGGGCGCGTCCTCTTCCTCTTCTTGTGTCTTGGGACATTGTTTAGCAGAGATAAATTTACACCTGTAAGAACCAGAACCTTCACCGGCTTTAATACCCTGCATATTAAGCCTCTACAATGTGTCTCTCACATACTTCCTCGCGCTTTACAGGAGCTTCCTCGTGCCTATCTCGCGTTTAATTTTCCATTCCCAAATATATATTTGCACGCTCGAGATCCTTCATATCGAATTTGGAGGACAATGGGGTCTTCAAACTCTGGATAATTTTCTTTGTCATTTCGAATCAAGATAGCATACAGTCCGCATACAAGACCAAATAAATAACATGGTCACCAATCAATTTAAACCACACACATGATCCACTTTGCTTCGTCAATCCAAGTCCCTGCGTATATGTATCAAATTTTTGATACCACATCTTTCGTGATTGTTTTAACTCCATACATAGACTCTTTTAAATACGTATACTAGTTCTTTCTTACCCTTTAGCACAAAAGCCTGCAAGTTGCTTTGGCGTAGGATCTCTTCTTCTAGATCAGCGAGACACAGTTTCTTGACATCCATCATGTCTTCACCTCAAAATAAAAGGCAGCAACAAATAAAAATTAATCTAGTGGGAGAGCTAACTTGCTGGCATGTGGAGATACAATATCACCAAAATAAATTCACGTGACGTGGGAATAACCTTTACTACCAATTGACTGTCTGTATTCACCTTCCCTTCTACATTCATCTTCTTCTTAAACACCCATTTTCTTCCAATGTGTTTCCTTCGCTGAAAACTCCACTCAAATCCCAAGCCTCCCATTTTGTCCAAAGGTAATGAACATATCAACTATGGCCTCATGCCTAGAGTTTTCCATCCTCGCGAATCTAGTAGCCTCGATAGTTTGGGATTATCCACTCAGTAATAGATAAAGAAAAATCTGGAGACACAAAGAAGATGGACAATACATTTCCTAGTATCCTTTCTTTCTCGAGCGACATCTCTCTCATAGTTGGATTTTGCTGCTATTCATATTCGCATTCCTCGTTTGCGCTGGAGGTCGATGCCTTCCTCGACAGCTCAAACTCTATCCTCTCACTTTCCTTTGTTAGAGAGATTCATGTTTAATAACATCTTTCAATTCCCTCACTCAAAAACCACATATCGGTTGTACACAACCCTTTCCTTGTTTACGGCTCCAAACTCTCTTATAACCTTTTAAACCATCCTCATAAATGCCAATAAAGATGCACCCTTTCTATATTTATAATCCAACTTGGTCCTTTTCTACTTTTGAATATGTACATATGCATCACATAAAAGTACCAAGATGTGAAGCAGAGCTATTACCGGTCCATACCTCATGTGGAGTCACTGCTTATCCTCCAACGTTGATGAAGGTGATCTCTGTTAACCTGCAACATGCGGTCTCCTTTCGCATACCGCCAGGAGACTCCCCATCCCACTCAAGACAGCTGAAAGCATGCTTTTTCCTTTACCATCAATGTCTTCTTCATTCTGAAACTCCATTTTTTGAGGTGTGTATGGAGTATTCTTTTGATGTGATATACAACACTTCTTACAAAACTCTTTCAAATTCCTTCATAAAGGAACTCTCCCACCTCATTATTTTTCCCTCAACGCCTTTATCTTCTTCTTTGTTTGGTTTTCCACTGCAGCCTTAAATTTCTTTTAAAACCTTTCAAAGAATTACATTTATTCTGATAGAAATATATCCATGTATTCCTTGAGAATTTATCTATAAATGATACATATAACACACTAAAATTACCTAGTGATGGAACTAACACGGGTCCAAAGACACATTATGCGCACACGATCTAATATCTAATTCTCCTTCTTAGCACCGTAGAGAAACTCACATGATTTTGCTTTCCCATATCCCGCACGTACACATAAGTCGAAATCCATATGTCAATTAGGACGTACCTTATATTACCATACCATTACAATGTAATATCCAAAGTCCCTTCTCTCCAATATGACAAGTTTCTGATGCCATAGCATGGTCTTTTCTCCGGAGCCCACGAGGTTTTTCGCTCCACTTTCAAGAACCGCAAAAATTTTGCACCCATCAATAATAGTGCTACTCCAAAAGCTTCTACAGAAGTTCCAATCCGAACACCCCACATCAATACAATTTCTCCCCAATCCATCTTGCAATTATCCTACCTAGAACACTCATTTTTACATCACCAGATCATCCATCATGCTTTCTATAGAAACCAAATTTACGGCCACGTGCGGGAATATGTAGAACATCGTGAAGTGTTCTATGTCATAGAACTCCATTAGACACTTTACAAATGCTTCTATACATATAGATACGAGAATAGCCTTCTATTTTATTGGTTGAAAATATTTGAATAAATTTTTCTTCCCGTGTAACCATTCTACCATCATATCCACTTATATCTAAAATTGTAAAAGCTCAGATCCACCAATTTTGACATGTATTTATACTAGGATATACGGAACACTGACCTTATTCCATTACTCCTTAACTTTCCTTTCAGGAGTGCTCCTTTAGAGTCCTTTCCTACTAGATTTTAAGCCCTGGGTATATTTATTCTCATGGCTATTCCTCACTATTTTATCTACAAGAAGAAAAGGAGTAACATGGCACATTTATTTTCATGTACACCCTTCCATTTTCCAATCGATACATATATAATTTATATCGCCATATTCATTAGATGCGCATGTACAAAATTGTAAGTTAAAATATCACTTTGATTTAATTATATGGTGGTAGTCATTCAATCCATACATATCCTTTGCCTCCCATAATGAGAGCTCCCTTAATGCAAAGGCTAAGGTAGTGTTCCCCTCTTGTAATCATGATTTTCTTTTCCCTTATATCACACTCCTTTGGATAATATGTGTGCCTAATTATTCATGCAATTAAAACCCTATGACATAGCAATTTTGAAACATGGGATTTGATTAGAGCTACGTGCACTGCATTGATGATACGGTGCCCAGGTGTAACGACCAAGTATGTGCCCTCCACCCAATCGTCACATGGACCTGGCGTACTTCCCTCCTTTGGGAGGTGTTAAATGGTGAATATCTTGGAATTTTTATCCGTATGGCTCAGGCATTTCTGGAAACCTTAACCTTTATTCTCATATACGTTGGCATGATACCTATGTAATTTATTTTGTTGCGTGCTTCTGATTAAGCCAGCTTTACTAGTTCTCGGTCAGTGTGCCAAATGTGGTAACTATTCCATAGTATTTCCAACACCATGCACTGGTGTCTATGTCAAGTAAAGCCCTTTTTCCTGGTCGATTCAGGGATGGAGCCGTGCCTACTTCTAAAGCTCAGGGGAACAACGAGGATGCTTACGACGTCACTTAAACACCTCTCGGTATTTTTCCTTTCCAGTAAATTTCCTCAATCGGCTGGTCTCTTTTTAGCACACGTGTATACGGTGGCTATCGTTTACCTCATTCTAACCAGTACAGTATCTCACGCTTTCTCATGGGATATGTTTATCTATGAATTCAAATTCGTTGGGAAAAACCCGTCGACATGGCTTCTAGGTGGGTGTCAACGCACAGTAATTTATATTCTCTTGTACGCCTCTTATACACTGCTTCTGCTTGAATACAAGTTTAAGATAAATATGTGTTACGCTTTAGTGGTCTCCTAGTCTAACGGTGTTGACATCGGTTTTCTTCAAACTGCTGGAGCAAATCCACCACTACCCGCTACTAAGTGTGTACACATTAGCTAACTCTGATTTGCAGGGTAAGGATCTCAATTCATTTTTCCTTCTCCTTCTACCCTTATCGTGCAACCTGGATTTCAGATATTAATCTAACCTATTCCTTTTTTTTACTTTGGTGTAGAAGTAGTTCCATGGGTGATCATCTCAATAGTGGCTCGATCAAACCCTTTCTCCTAGGGATCCTTAGGAAAAGAGGGTTACACCCTTGTGTCTTAATACATTCTTCTGGCTTTCAGAAAATTTAATGAATGGCAGCAATAGAAAATCCCCTATTCTGGGCACTATCCAGGTGTTGTGTAGGAGGCACTGTCACTATCACTAGGTACCCTACAAGCAAAGGGATTGTGTTTTTTTCATTTTTCTCTTATGTCTACGCTAATTTCAGGCTTTCTTACTCTGATCTTCTATTCCAATGGGTACTCATGATGACTATTGTTCTTGACATTGTTTTAATTGAAATTAATCCCTCTTGTACAAGTTACTGTCTTGACTTTCGTTGCAACAAATCTAACATTCTGCGTCACTTCATATAGGTCAATTCCCATGGCTTCTTCAGTCCCACCAACTCTCTTACTTTTGGGGAAAACACGTCCTAATTTCGATAATATTTCCAAACTGAATTCTCAGTCAAGGCCACTGCAGCCCTAATTTTTCTTTCGATGCAGGGTGCACAGATACGCACATGTAGAGGGACTGCAACGAAGCTATCTTTATTGTTGGTAGGATCTATAGAGGGTCAGAAGCTAGGTACGAGGGTAGACCACTAGCGCTCTACTATTTTTTCTCTTATTTTTGTTTTTCCTATCATAGACTATATGTAATGTTGAAGGAAGTTGATTATGAACAAACAAGATTAAAATTTGGCATGCAAGTTTGTATGTTATCCTTTTGGTTTCTCGGTCACACCATCGGTTTGTGAATATAAATATATTTTAAGAGTATGCACAAAGTCCTCATTTCATATGCTTTCTCTCTTTTATTTCGATGTGTAAAATTATGTACTATTTGAGTTGCTTGTTAGCATCAGATTAAGATTTTTTTGATGGCATAATAAGTTTGGTTGATAATTACACGCTGAATTTTGTTTGTGGCTATTTATGTTCTTAGTGTTTGGCTAATTTCTGACAATATACAAAGTTTTAGCCTTGTTCCTTTGCGCTAAGGTTCTGAACTATTAATCTATGTAGAATTTATGTTTCTTTATATTTGCACACCATATGGTCAAAATTTTCATCTTTGGAATTTCTCTATTTTTCCTACTAAATCCCAATTGCGACCTAGTTATACGCTTTACGTATAGTTTTCCATCATTACTCGCTGAGATAATAGATTATTGGATCGTTCAATCAATTTAGGGAAGGTAAGTCTAATCACTACCTACCATTAATACTCACACCACAAGGAATAAATTTTGCATTCAGATTTGGCACACAAATGTGCGTTAATTTGCAAAGAGTATCCTATGAAGAATAACCCTGAGAGTATTTTCTTGCTCAAAGAAACTCCTATACTCAATTTATTAAGCTCAAGGTCATTTTTAGTTTGTTGTAGGGAAATATGTTGAGCATAATTCATATGGTACTACCACAGTCTCCTCTTGTTAAGCTCTCCGCAACCTCCGCGACTTTCCTCTCAGGTTGAGTTTTACTAACACGATCAAATCTGCTGCACCCTTATCTAAATTTACTTGGTAACATGAAAATTTATGGTTTATATTATTATAAGAACCTTTATTATAGTCACGATAGCAAAGGAATTTTATTTACAATCACAAAGTGTAAAGGGAGTTTAATTATAGCCACAATATAAAAGACACTCTATTTACGTAAATCCAGCAAAGCAGTTAAGCATTAATCTAGTTTGGTTACACACTCAGCACGTATATAGCCTTATATTCCATTAACTCTAACTAGTAAAAAATAATTTTAAACTTCTAATTCATACATATTTTCTTTATAGTAAATAATATTATAGTTTCTCATTTTCCACTTTAAATCCTCAATTTAAAGCTATGGAATCTATGTTAATTTTTCTTTTCCATAATGACAATGAAGTTACATTGTTTTAAACCAAACATATTAACACAAATTCTCGCACACAATACATATATATAGTTAGAGACTAATTACAACAACTCTTTGAGAACTAGATATATGTTCCCTAGTCAACTACAACCAAATCTCATTTTGGAAAAGACTGTGCTGACTCCCAACCATGAACCATCAACTCCCAGTTCTCTCCAGTGTCGAGATCCATATTTCGCCCAAGGTCAACAACCTCTTGCCTTCTGCAAGAAATATTTACTCTTGTTTTCCCTTGCGGACTTTCTAAAATGGTGCCATGTTTTTTCTAGGATATGTTTAATCCCATAGCCTATGATTTTATTACAAAGTAGGCAGTTTTTTCAATAAAGCCCACTTTTGCTGTGGTGCTTTATTCACCGTCACTAGTGTTGTTTCACACTAGGTGACTTATCATATATTTTCTTCTCCCAATCTAAAAAATCACCTAAATTTCTACTCCTGGGGATTTTTGGGAGTAGTTTGGGAAAAAGTAATGGTCCATCCTATCCATACTAGCGTTGGAATGATGGCAATCTGATAAAAAATAGATTATTTTCCACGTTAATTCTCAAATATTTTCTTTAATAGTATCTCATCAATACTTTATGCATCACTGCTATAATTATTCAATAAAGTCAAATATGGCTTCGCTTTCCTATTTCTAAAAATCGTTCCAACTACTAAAAATAAGCACTAAAACCTAAGATGCGCCACATATCTCCCCATATAAAATACTGAAACACGGTCCTCGAGCTTATTATTCAACAACTTTCTTCTTGAACACGGTCTCAATAAGCTTTCCTTCATGATGTCTCTCACATTCCTCAAGTGGCTTCCTTGAGGTGTAAAGTTCCTCCCACTACCACTTTAACCACAAAGTGATGGCTTCGTTTTGACAGTCGAGAGGTTCTTACCGAATCCTGGAGCTACTCATGGCACGGAAGAAAAGACCTCCTTGGGTCCACACCAGTATCAAATTCCATTCAACCACCCTCGAACGACCAATAACATATTTTTTAATAATGATACATGAAATACATTATAAACTTTAACCTGACTAGGTAGAGCCAACTAATATGCCACCGTGGACCAACTCAATCCAAAATCTCAAATGACTCCACGACCGTGGCAAGAAACTTGGCACCAGCGGCTTCGGTGCTTAATGTTTCAGGGTTTAACTCCTCGGACATATCATGATCTCCTAATTTTGAATTATATTTGCGTTGTTTTCTTTTTGTACCGCAGATAAAATTTTTATCAATCTTTTAGCTGTCTTAATATTCTATTGAATTTCTACATACTGTCAGCTTCCATTTCATGCGATGCATCTGACCCAGAGAATCAACCTATTCTTAGGCACGACCTACAATTGATGACAGTGCATGGCATTGTTTTTCTTACAAAGCTTCAAAGGGACTCATTTTTATAGAGGGTTTGCAGTTTTGTTATAAGAAAACTACGCTTAAATGCAGTAGGCCATTCCCATTGGTGCAGTCTATACATTACATACATTCGAGCATGTCCTCCAAATTTTGATTTTTTCATTCATTTTTCCCATTATTCGTCTACGATGGTATGTAGTAACGAAATTAAACACGTCTGGTCTCCCCATTCACAAAAAGGCCTTCGAGAAATTTGAGGCAAATTTTTGCATCTCTATACGAAACTATAATTTTTGGCATGCCATGAAGTACTGAAAATTTCTTTCATAAAAATGTGTGTTGGAAAACTGTATAAGTCTCAAACGTAGATTGTACTAGTATAAAGTGTGCTGCTCATAGGTGCCTAACACTACCATAATAGAGTCATGTTGATACTTTGTCCTTTGGTGAGCACGCTGGTAAAATCCATGGATATCACCTCCCATTTCCTTTCTAGAATTGTGATGGATATCCAACAATACATTGGATGTTGGTGGTCTCACTTTTACCTATTGATGCTCTATACATTTTTCCAAATAATCTTTGTTATTTCCAACTCTTCATAGCTAGCAGCAATTTTTCTTAATGTTGTTTTCGCATTTTTTAGTGTACGAGGATGACCAACATGTGGCATCTTGTGATACTCATCCCGCTATTATATGTTTTAAAGTGGGCACATTTGCAATATACGCATTCTTTCTAGAGAGTAATTAATCCTTTCGAAGTTATGGCATATCCTAGAACTCCCTTTTGTTGTAAATTTCAACCTGCCTCTCCTAATATTGTTGATATTGGTGCAAGGATTGTTGCACCTAACCTTCCAAAATATGATTTCACGCTACTACCGGCCATTTGCTACTGCCAAAAAGAGATGAGTGCATGTTTGCTTAGTGCATCCGTGAATTTTGTTTTCCTTTTCCCTTAATATGTCTCATTGAAACTCAACATTCATGAAAGGAAAATCACCCCACTTCTCTTGCACTTTGTAATCGGTAGTTTAACTACAGTAACATATTTCAAACTAATATGGTCACTATAAAACAGATTTCTTTCCCGGCCAAATAATGCCTCCACATTTTCAAGGCATGCATTACGTGCCTGTAACTAACTTAGATCATAAACAATGTAATACCTATGTAAAGTGTCTTTTCATTTTTATTGACTCATAAGCTATGAGACAGCATAGCTTGTAATAATACCTCCACTCAGTGCCTCCAAACAAGAATCTTTACACCTACCATGAATTCTCTATTTGTGGATTGAAATTTTTAAAATTAGGGTTGTGGGTCAATTTTTGTTTTCAAATTTTCAAATCTCTCTTGGCATTTGGTTGTCCACTCACACCTTTTATTCCCTTTATTTTGTAGGGAGTGTAATGTGGTAGGATAGTTTTGAAAATACCTCCACAACGCAGCGATAGTATCCACTCGTCCCCATGAATGATCATATTTACTGATGCATATTTTGCAGCTGCGCCGATTTCATAATTACGCTAACTTTCTTAGGGTCCTTTTCCAATCGTGTCTTTTGGAGATAATATGTCCCAAATACTAAATTATGGGTTTATAAAACTCACATTTATACGTGTTTGCATTATTATGATGTTCCCTTAGTGTTTGTAACTACTAATGAGCTCTCTAGGTGTTCTTCTTCATTTCCTTTAGAGTATACAAGTGATGTCATCTATGAAAACTAACATGAACTTGTCAAGATATTTGTTGGGGACACTATTCATTAGACACATGAAGGTTATGGGTGCATTGGTGAAGGATAAAAAGGTAACAAGAGGAATTAATAATGCCTATAATTTGTTCTAAGGTTGTTTTATGAATGGCTTCATCTCTTGTATGTGTAACTTAATGATAGCTAGTCTCACGGATACGATTCCTTTGAAAAACACGCTCTCTCTCTCTCATTTGAGCTTCGAAACAGCATCTTGACTCCATGGTAGAGGATATATGCTTTTGATTGTCAACTTATTTAATCGCTATATTTAATGCACATTGTGAATGTGCCATCATTTTTTCTTGAAAAACAACATTGAAGCCTCACCACGGTGGACACTTGGTATGATAAAAACCTTTTTCTAACAACCTCATGTCACTTCATTTTCACTCTACGAGCTTTTAGCATACTCATTATATACACGCTTTTGGATATAGGTGTAGGAGCTGGCACTAATTCAATACGAGTGAAGTATATGTCTCTACAAGGGTAGATTGGGAGATTTCCTCGGGGAAAGTAACATCCTAAAAGTATGTGTATGCTGTGACGTTGATTTCTCCAGATAATTGTTTATGCTTTTACGGTAAGATTTTTTCGCATGAACCAAATAGACTTGGAATCCTTTTTCTGGCTATCATTTTTAACTGCAGAAGTAGATATTTGGCTCCACTGAGACTGCGATTTTGATTTTCCTCTTTATCAAAGTCCCTGGAATTAATGCACTTCCACAGATTTTCTAAACAAAATATAACAATAACTTTCTAATGTTCCAACCAATGCTATACCAATTAATATGTCACAGACAAGGGAAGGATATTTAGTTTAGCTATGTGAGATCACTCCATTCAAAGTCCATGAGTACATTATTTTTTAATTATGCGTTACATTTATTTTGGTACCAATATCCAATTGTGCAAATCCAATAATTTTGAAACTTTCCTGAGTGTAATTTTACACTTCTCCAAAATCCGAGGACTTCACATAACTTTAGACTTGCTCCGTGGATCAATTAAAATAGAAAATGGGTTAGTTTTGGATAGTACCTTCGATGCTAATCGTGGTAGATTGAGTGTCTCAGACTTTTCCGCGTCTTCTAATGCTACACTAATCCTCGTAATATCTCCTACCCATGTCATTCACCGAAGTGATTGCCTCCTAAAACCACATGAATAATGCCGTCGATTGATCTAGGATTGTGTTGGAAATATTGTAATAGATGTGCTAGCCACGACCCATCACTTTCAACGTCTCTTTCTTTACCACCCAAGCCTTTCTTGTTGTCCACATGGGTTTTGATCATGTTTTATATTAATCCGTTGGTTTATGCCTCCATTTCATCAGAACTTCTTCCTTTGGTGATATTTCCAATCGCTCTGGCAATTCGGATTTGGTCTTCTACATTCATACGTAGGCTTTACTTTTATATTTATTCTTCCATCTTATCAAACTTTCCATTCGCATTTTTAAATTTTGGTAACAAAGTTTTCTCTTTTCAAGTCGCTTCATCCATCATTTTCGAGCTTGTTGATTTCAATCTATTCCTTATAAAGTCATTGGTAGAAAATAGAAATATTTGCACCTTACCTTTCTCCCTCTTGTATGTATGGCACATACCTGCAGGTAAGCTTGTAAATATTAAGGGCTGCGTGACTCATTCATGGTAAGCTTCCCTAAAGCCTAAGGTTCATGGAATTATTTTTCACAATCATCATAGTATATTTTACTTAGATACTGCGGGGCTTAAATTTCTACGCTAACTCCTCCTGTGAGACATATCCATCTCATCCAAAAGGTGTATAATTTTTGTCTCCTCCCACCCGCGGTGCGACCCTAATACCACACGAATTTGGAACACAACCAATCTGATCTTTCGCACTTTCATACTTTTACACCTAAAATTACTTGATCATATTCGGACCTGCAAGGCTGATCCCGAGGGTGGATATCGGTGGCCTCACCTGTTCCATTTGGACCCGCAACATCAATTCTTTCGGCTTTTCGACTTGAGCACAACTTACTATTTATAGCGAGGTTTTCGGGTCCCGCGCATCACACCGGCAGGAGCCGCTTTTGGGGCATTAATAATCCATGTGGATGTTGGTGGCCACTCCCATCGAAGTCCATTTGAACACCACTCGCGATTTTCAGCTTTTGTAAGTTTAGGCACAACTTACTATTTTTAGCATTTTTTCGGGTCTAATCGACTCCGGAGTAGTTTTTGAGGCCCTAGCAGACGACGCTTTGAAAACGGAGAGAAACATGGGTCCATGGACCGATGTTTCTCGCTCAAAAGCGTACTCCTGGAGAAAAATCTTTCTAACGAGTTATCGAGCTGCAGTCAAACGGAGATTCGGATGCCAAAGCATACCTCCCGGAAGTTGAACCACCACTTATGCAAACGCCCACGAGCATGGCGCTTTCATCTCCTACGGTTGAGGTTTTGGACGTTTTCGCTTCGTATGTTTCTCAACAACAAATGGGCCCGACCTCATCAGAGTCATGAGTTTAGGGGTTGCCGATACATCTTCTTCTGCGAGACAAGCGCTACCAGCGTGTCCCAGCTCGCCACATCTCCTCATTTCATGTACGCTATTGCTCACCACGGTTCGAGTCGGCAAGCCCATCTTCTTCTCGTGAGACAGCGTGACCACGAGGCCCTCAGTCTCGCCATCATCTAACATGTATGCATTGTAACATCAATTCGGTGGGTTTAGCCGGCTCACATCATCTTCTCGCGGGACGCGGCTGCACGCATCTAGCTCTATCTTATTTCCGTATGTACGCAATAGGCACACGAGCCTCAATGCATATCATCATTTTAGGAGGCTTTCTGTGCGCTGTCTCTTCTCGGAGATAAACGCATCAGCAAGCCTCAGCCTGTTTTCCATTATGTTTCTGTATTATTCGTCGTCTTTTTACGAACAAATGAAGCATTATTTCTCACTGCATCTGTGCTTTATGGTTATATTTTTGTGTTTTGTTGCGGTTTCACACGTAAATCCGGTCACGATTGGTATCGGGCGCCTACTCATTTCTCATCTCTCTCTTCATGTCCCCCACGCGGCCGCGGTATAAGGAGTTCAGCAACCCCGCAACCGAGCGACCCCCACGCGTGAAGGAAAGAAAGATCGAGGAGCCGAGAGATCCTGATCGAAAATTTCTTTGCTCGAGGATGCCCTCGATGAAACGTGAAGGAAACTGCGATGACGGATCAAATCGAGATCCTTCAATGCTGGCTGCACTGGGTGGCACACTCATGAAATCGACATCGAAGTTCGACGAGTGCATGGAGGAAACTTTACGCAAAGGATGGACCATTGCTGTCCTAAGGAAGGAGGAGGAATGAGTCCTGTGTGGATATCGTAAAGCCTCCACCTAATCCATTTGGTTCATGAAAGCATCAATTCTTTCGATTTCTGCACTACAAAGCCGACCGACTTTACTTATTTATAGCAGGGTTTCGGGTCATCCGCACACCTGCGTTTGCATTAATAATCCGTGTGGATATTGGTGGCACACCCTCAGTCCATTTGAACACTCATCGATAAGTTTAGGTTTGTAAGTTTCAATACAACTTACTATTTTTAGCGACTTTTCGGGTCTTAAACCTAGGAGCGTTTATGAGCCCTAAACGACGCTTTTTGCACGGAGAGTAACATGGGTCCATGGACCCAGTGTTGCTCGTCGCTAAAAGCTATTACTCCTCGGATGAGATATTTCTAACGAGTGGCTCTGAGCGCGACATGGAGGAATCGGATGCCAAGATTGTGTCCCCGGGAAGTTTGAACCACACCAATTTACCCAAACGGGGCCCGCAGCTGGCGCTTCATCACCTACGGTTAGGGCTTTGGGCGTTTGGTTCTACATTGTTTGCTCAACGATAAATAGGCCTTTCTCGAGCCTCATTGTAATACGAGTAAGTACGCGGGCTGTCGAGACATCTCTTCTCGGAGATAAGCGCTACTAGTCTGACCCTTTCAGCTGCCTGCAGACTCTGATCATGTGCGCGTCTGCCTAGGCCACGGCTCAGGGCTGAAAGCCAACACATCTCTTCTCGAGATGATGAGGCAGCGCAGTGCTAGCTGCATACATCTCTATCATGTTTGCAATGTAACACGAGTTCGCGGTAGCCGCCACATCTCTTCTCAGGATGCGACTGCTAGAACCCTAGCTCATCTATTTCCGTTATGTACGTCAGAGGCTGCGAGCCTCAATGTAACGCTTGAGCTAGAGGCTCGCGTATGCTAGCATCTCTTCTCGTAGATACGCTTAGCTAGCGCCCTAACCTTTGTTTCCATTATGTTTGTAAGCTTATTGCGCTATTCTTTTATTAATAAAATGAAGCGATTATTTTCCACAGCATTCTCACAGTGCTTATGGTTATATCCGTATTTTGTTGCGCTCCTGCCATGCGTCCAGAATCGGTGCATCGGAAAGCGCACACGCTCTTTCTCTATTTTTCTCTACGTAGTCCCGTCAGCGCTGACGTTGGGTATGGGGTTGACCCCGGCAACCACGAGCGACTCATGGCATGGAAGGAAAGAAAGACGCAGGGAGCGAGGAGATCCTATCAAAATATTGCTCGAGGATGCCCCGAGAAACAGAGACGCGCGATGATGGACAAATCGGATCATCGCGGCGCACGCGCACATCTAAATCCAACACCAAGTTCAGCAAAATTTTCCCTATTGGAGGACTTAACGCAATGGAGACCATTGTCTTTCCAACGAACGAAGGAATGATCCGTGGATATCGGTAGCCTCACTACCTACTCTCATTTGGACGCGACATCGATTCTTTCGAGCTTTTCGGCTTTCAGCACGGCCTACTATTTATAGCGAGGTTTCGTCCCAGCCACCCTAGGCGAACGCTTTTGGGGCATTAATAATCCAGTGGATATTGGTGGCCAAATCCCATCGAAGTCCATTTGAACCCCCACCATCATAGTTAGTAGCTCGATAGGAAGTTTCGGCACAACTTACTATTTTTACTGTGACTTTAGGTCTTAAACTTTCGGAGGCCGTTTGTAGCCCTAAACGACATTTTGGGATCCGCAACATGGGTCCATGAACCAATGCTTTCTCATCCGAAAGTTGGTGGACTCCTCGGACGAGATCTTTCTAACGAGCTATTGAGCGCCGCCAAAACAAACGAGATCCGGATGCCAAAGGTCATCCGGTAGAGCAGAACTTCACCAATTTACCAGCACGCCCACGGTTTTGGCGCTTCGTCTCCTACTCGGTTTAGGGTTTTGGATGCGCTTTCGGATTCTACGGTAGCTCCGCTTAATAAATAGGCCCTCGAGCCTCGTGTAATACGACTTTGCCTGGGAGCCGATGCTGAGCATCTCTTCTCGAGGATGAGAAAGAAACTCACCAGTGCCCTAGCTCGCCACGATTCTCGTATCATGTCTCAGCATTGTGACATCGAGTTCGTAGTGGGGCCGCACATCTCTTCTCGAGAGATAGTCGCGACCGCGTGTCCTAGGCCTCACCAGTCTCTATCATGTCTGCATTGTAGCACATTTCGAGGGGGCGGTAGCCGCCATCATCTCTTCTCGGGGATACGCCACGGTACCTGAGCTCTCCTCCTCATTTCCATTATGTCCGTAATGAGGCCTACGAGCCTCAATGTAACACGTGTTGCAGAGGCACACGCACACGTCCATCTCTTTCTGCGAGATACGCTACCAGTGCCCTGGCTTTGTTTCCATTATGTTTGTAAGCTTTAGTTGTACAGGCCATTACTATCATGACAGAGCGTAAAGCAGCTGTCCTAAATACGACTGTGCTTTATGGTTATGTACGTGATACACATTTCTATAGTTCCCGCATAAATCCGGATCACAAGCTTTGCATCTTCCTCTCCTTTTCCCCATCAAAGGTAGGGGTTTTTACTTTCCAAATGCTCGCAACTCATTTTTCTTCTTGTTTGACTTAGAATATTTTTTATCATATTCTTTGGCCCTTTTACGAAATCTACGCGAAATGGTATGCAGCCTCTTCTTTCTTCATTTTATTGTCCCACACTCGCGTGGTTGGACTTTTCAAGTTAATCTTTCTTAGTCATACGCTCAGCTCACTACTTTGCTTGCAACAATATTTCATTGTTATTCACTCAAGTGCCACAAGTTCTATAGAAAAATTTCGAGTTACTCCAAAAATCTAAGAATTAGGATCTAGGGAAATACCTCTCGAGTCTACATACGAGATCTCCTCACTTTCGATATGATTGTGAAATGCAATGCGATTTTTGTACCTTATATTTGATAGCACAACTAGTTATCGGTAAGATATGCTACAACTCACAGATGTTATATTTGCTAATGCATATTTTTCCCATGGTGGTCCATCCTAGGCCAGGTGTTAAATGAGGAGGGATCCGACACCACACGTCATAGACCTCCATTAGACATGTCAAATTTTTTTCCTATAAGTATAAATACGAGAATGCCTTTCTATTTTTATCGGTTGAAAATATTGGAATAATTTTTGCTTTCCGAAGCTAACGTATCTAAGCATCACTTCTCCTACTTATATATATAAGAATTCTAAAGCTCGAATCAACTATTTCTCGATACATGTATTCTACTAGGACCCTAGCGGAACATGACCTTATTCCCATTACTCCTTAACTTTCTTTTGTGTAGTGCTGCTCCTAAGTGTTTTCCTATAGCTTTAGGCCCTGCCCAGGCCCTGAATATACCACTCCCCATGGTTACTCCTATTGTTTGACCTCCCGAGGAGATAGAGTAACATGTTAGGCTGATTTTCATGTAAACTCACACATTTTTTGTTCAACCCATTCCTATATATCTTATATGGCCATATATCTATTATATGCAGGCTTGTACATGTATCAAGTTATACTATCATTTTGCTTTAATTCCATGTGGTGATAGTCACCGAATCCATACAGCTACCTCTTTGCCTCCATAATTAGAGTGCTCCTATTGCAAGGGTAAGGGTAAAGCACTCCCTCTTATAATCACAATTTTATTCCCTTTATATCACGCCTTTGATAATATGTGTGCCTAATTATTCAGTGCAATTGAAAACCCTATTACATAAATTTTGAACCATGTGATCGGGATTAGGAGTTATAGTACCATCAAGGATGGTGCCCCAATGTTTTTACACCCAAGTATATTCTCCACCTAAACTCAGTCATGGTGGACCTGGCATGCTTCCACTCCTTGGGAGGCGTTTTAACGGTGAATGTCTTGGCCCTTTGGATCCCACAGTTGAGGAGACTTTGTCGAGAAAATCTTAACCTTGAAATCAAAGTGTTTTATTTATACCGCGTATTACAATCTCTATAATTTATTTTGTTGTGTCACCAGAAAATTTGAGTGCCGAATTTCCGACGCTGATCTGGCCGCTATTCGATGATACATAGGCCGCCGCAAGAAGACGACGATTAAAGCTCGACGACGAGAAAAAAGTGGTTTTCCATCCTGCTTTCAATCTCCGAGCGCTTCACTTTAAAAAGTGTCGCCCCTCATCTGACACCTTTCGCGTCGCCGCCTAAACAAGCGGCATCTTCCGACGTTTCCCAAACCAGACGCTGCCCACGCGTTTGGCAAACTATCACACTTCCGTCAAAGAAAGTGGTCCGAGCGTTTTGAGCGCCGCTCTTTCGGGACGCTTTGTAAAGCCGTCAGTGAATTCCACGCGAATGTGGCGTCCGGGACGCTTTTGGAGCGCCAGCTCTTGAAGCATTTGTAGTATCGCGAATTCCACGAAGTGGTCCGGAGCATTTTGAATTTCGCTTCTTTCCTCCGGCGCTTTGTTAAATGTAGCGTATTCCACGACGAAATGTGGTCGATCATTTTGAGGCGGGCCGCGCGTGTCCAGATGTTTTATACTCGCATCTCTCCTGCGTTTTTAAAGTCATGTCCACGATTTACGACGCTTACAAGGCGTCGACATAACGAATGGTGGGTTCAATTTAAAATAAATGAAACTTTAAACAAATGACAAGATCATCTCCAATATTTTTAGAATTGTGGGGCGCTCCAATGACTGTGGGAAATATTAATATAATAAACCAATTCCCAGCCGCTAACCGACTATAAACAATAATCGAGAGAGAGAAAAACGCTGTTTTAAATATATATTATAGGAAGTAAAACGAGTACCTACGAAGTCATTACATTTTCACATCGCAGACTGGAACCCAAAGATCCATCCGGAAAGAGTCCAGGCAGTCCCACCCCGGACAATGATAGAAAAATACTCCATGTCACATATGGGGACAATGATATAAAACCCGCATAACTGGCCCGGGATGGAGATTATCGACAATCTATAGAGAAGCATCCAAATATGCCCGGGCATCTATGAGAAAGTGAAATAGCTAGAGATGTGAATAAATAAACGCAGCAGATAGAGTACCAACGTCCATTGTTCCAAATACTAAATTAAAGTACCCGAAAATCCTTGGAACGAGAGAAAAATGCTAATCATGTGAGGAGTGTGATATGTCCAAAATTATAAAAAAGACCATCGGACCAGATCAACAAACCGAGAAACATAGACCAACATCGCTTAGTTTTGAAGGAAGAGTGATAAACATTAATCATCACAAGAGAAAAAACATTGTTTTGAACATATTATATGAAGTAAAATAGTCCATGAAGTCATTACATTTTCACATACGAAGATTGGAACCCAAATATCCATCGCGAAAAAGTGGAAGTCCCACTCCAAACAATGATAGAAAAATACCCCATTTCCCTACATAAAGGGACTTTGATATAAAACCCAAGATAGCAGCCACATGGAGATGTATTCACAACTGCGAAAGCATCCAAATATGCCCGAAAGTGCATCTATAAGAAAGTGAAATAGAAGTATGTAGAATAGTAAAGCAACGTGATAGAAGGCATCACGTCCATTGTCTCCAAATACAAATGAAAGTACCCAAAATCCTGTGGACGAACGGAAAACGCCTAATCATGTGAGGGAGGTGTGAGTATGTCCAAAATATAAAAAGACCATCGTGTTCATAATCAATAAAACTTCAAAGCATCGTCTAGTTTTGAAGGCGAGTGATAAAAATTAATCATCTCACAAGAGAAAAAATGATGTTTTGAATATATTATACATGAAGGTAAAACATTCCATGCAGTCATTACGATTTGTCACACCGAGATTGGAACCCAAATATCCATCCAAAAAGTGGAAGTCCCACCTGCGTGACAATGATAGAAAAATACCCTATGTCACATACGGGGACATGGATATAAAACCCAAGAACGGTCCACATGGAGATTCATCGACACTGCGAGAAAAGCGATCCAAATATGCCCGAGGCATCTAAAATAAAGTGAAATAGTAGTATGTAGAAGAGGTAAAGCAGAGTATGGAAATACGAAACGTCCACTGGTTCCAAATAAAAATTAAAGTACCCAAAATCCTTGAGCAAAGAGAAAACGCCAATCAAGGGAGGAGTGTGATATGTCCAAAATATAAAAAGACCATCGGACCATATCAATAAACACGGCCATCGCTAGTTTTGCCGCGAGTGATAACACTGTCAACACATAAAATAGTATCATAAAGTCGGATACGGGAAATGTGGCAGGAGACATGTATCGGTGATATACGCCTCACACATAAAAGCATCCATGATAGAGAAAAAACATGTATAAAACCTGAAGGGTCGCATTGTATGTTACGGCGCTCGCTTTGTTCCGAAAATAAAAACCACTGCGCGGAAGCCGAAAGCTCGCTTGTAAGATCGAGCCGCAAAGCAGTTCAAAAATCACGGTAACCATCTATTGCATCTGGCATCCACATGCAAGGTCTCGAACTCACGCTTGTTTCCATTAGTAGCTCAAGCATACGATCCACCCTACGTCTCATAGCAAAAAGGTTCCCAGAAGTAGATATACGAGAAAAGAGTATAATACGTGAGACCATATAAACATGGCTCTATATCTCAAAACAAACGGAAGGGTTTAAAAATAGAAAAACAGTGGCAACATTTTTTTCTTTCAATTGTTATGAACATAATTCAGCGCAGTGGAAATATTAATATAATAAACACCACGCAGGTAGCAGCGACTATAAAAAAATCATATAAACATGGCTCAGTATTTCAAAAAGCAGGTTTAAAAATAGAAAACGGGGCAACATTTTTTTCTAGCAGGGTTAATCTTATTAGCAGTGGAATAAAATTACACGCAGTCAAAAACATTGCCCGGACTCATGGCAAATCGGTCATCAAAAAATCAAAAATTAAGAGAGCGCCCTACCATACGCGAAACCGACCTTGAACGCTATTACATAATCCAGACAGAGGTTCCGGACGAATATGACTCGGTAATATGATCCGCATCCCAGTAAGTGCACGCGAAAGAAAAACACGTTAGCAAACTGCTCCTCCTGCTCTCGACGATTTGGCACCATCCTTCGGGAGAGTCCAAGTATCACGGTACTTTACCTCCACATTCATGCCACCGCACTCCCAGAAGGCCCAAATGTGCTGCGGTGCCGAGCTCGGACTACGTGGACGGGTGCATTGTTCTTTCATTTGGGCCTCTTCACGGAAAAACCACAAGCAGTAATTGAAGCCGCGATTCGCGGTGCTCGAGAATGAGGGAGTAAAGGACTAAAGGCCTGATGCACGTCATGAGATGAGTGTGAAGCGGTGGGGGAAATGAGGAGCGAGCGCATACGGTGGCTAGATCCAGAACCCGACCTCCGCCCACTTCTAGTATCCGGATAGCGACACCGCATGATAATCACTAGGAAGCTTTGGGAAGATGTGACTTGGCTTTGAGGGGTCGGAGGAGCGCGTAGGGGTTGACTCTCTAGTGCTCCTCTCCATGCGGCAACTCACCCTTTCTGGTATTGTGAGGCGAGACACTGGGTGCAATCTAGCAAGGCGCACAAGAGGAGACGAAGAAGCGTAGGTCCAAGAAAGTCGCAGGAGGCATGACAAGGACCGGACTGAGAGAGAATGCAGTGATATGCGCACGGTACTACGTGCGAGCCTGGCCAGCCACTTCTCCTTCTCGTCACGAAAGGAGTGAGCGTAGAGCGGTGTAACCCGAAGCCGAAGCACGAAATCTTAAAAAACCATAATGACATCCAATGTCGTCTGGACTGCCAATGCAATCTGGCGGACGCGCTCGTCATAATTAATCTCGATCACTAATGAGAACGCAAGGCGGGATCCTTGTTCGGAGCATGCGGAATCAGCTAATCGAGGAGGTGAGTCCGTCTCGAACGGTGTTAAAACTTAATGCGATTTGATCCGATCCTTGGAACTTATGAATTGAACAGCATTAAAAACTTAGCGCTTTTGATATGAAATCGCCATCATGCCATGTCCCACTCTAAATGCCATTGAATGCACCCAGCATCCGGGAAACGAGGACAACATCTGATTGAGGACACATGGCATAAAATGATTGGAGCGGATCTTTGTTTGGGCCACTCGCGCGGTGGAAATCCGATGACGAAAAATATTAGGCTGAATTTGACAAGAAATTCGTGTCACAACTCTCCTCCATACGCCAAAGCTCAGGTCTCGGAACCGAGAAAAGTCATTAGGGCATAATTCAATCGTTTGCGTCATTGCACAAGTGACGAGCGTTAGGCAAGCTATTTTGGAACGCTGATTTGGTTTGAATTATGGTTTATCACCGACTGAAGTCCCGTGGGCTTGACTTAAGAACAATTTTGTTTTGATCCTCATCTTATAAAATTTGTGTTGGTTTTCTTTGATAATACACATTATTTATAATAGGTATCCTGGGGAATACCAATACACTAAACATGTGGAAAAGTTATATAAATTGATTGAGAACAATCATTATGTAAAAATATCCAAATGTGCTTTTTGGGAAATAAGAATTTCAAGTATTTGGTCTCTATATTGTGTTTAAAGGAGTGAAGTTGGAGGCCTCCAAAAGATGCAGCTATTACACAAAATGACCTAGTCCTAAGAAAATCAAGGTTCTTAGAGGATTTTTTAGACTTCCACATGATATTATTGATAATTTTTTTAGAATTGGTGCATGCATTTCAGAGTCACTACTGATATCTCTTGAAGAAAAATATAATTTTATATGGAATGATGAGGCTACTTTGGCATTCTCTCTTTTAATTGGATGTTATGTCTTCTACACCAACATCAGATGCCTACCTACTTTGGTAAAACATTCATAGTAGAGTGTGAGGCACTCAGGACGTGGAATTTACGTAACATTAACACAATAAGGGATATCATTGGCTTTTAAAAGCAAGGAATTCAAGAAAATATTTGGTGAAATCTACGCATGAAAAATAAATGGAAGCAATATTACATGCAATAAAAAATGGGAATAGTATATCATTGGAGGTACTTTAAAGTCAAGATATACCATGATAGCATACCTCATTTTTTGGAAAGGCTATGATTTGTCATTAGAAGGTGTAACAAAGCTGAGGAGAAAAAATGAAAGTTTTAATTTTGAGATAATACTGCAAAAAGTAAGGAAAAATTTAGTAGATGATGCTCTTTATAAAATAGAAGAGGCCTCAAATTTATATCCAATTGCCATTTTCTATTCCTAGGGTAGGCTAGAAGAAGCTTTGCCATAATGGAAAAATGACAATAGTACTAAACGAAAAACTAAAATTTATAAAGGATGGGGATGAACTCTGTGAGCATTGGGAGGAGAGAGAGACATACTTTGCGCAAAATGTAGAGAATATTTTTATGCACGCAAGCATATTTGAATAAAAAATATGTATAGAGTCCCATGTCTCTCCGATGGTAGGACGCAAAGGTTCCTTAAAACATCCTCAAAGGATCAAGAAATATGTTTTTGGAAAGGAATGAAGAAAGATATTCAAAGTTTTGTAAGAGAAGGTCAGCAGCATGACAAATAAAGAGATATAGTAAAATCTCTAGGGTTACTTCCTAACCATTCCACATACATATCCAAAGACTAGAAGATATATCAATAGACTTTATTGCCGGTTATGCAAATATAAAGGTAAGCATTACATTTTTGTGGTCATTTTCTATATAGACAAATTTTATGTAGATTTTTTTGTAGAGCTCAAAAGTGCATAAAGCAACAAGCCAAGTGGCAGAAGCGTCCATGGAAATCAAATTCATAGTCTTCATGGTTTTCCTAAAGCAATAGTAACAAGAAAATTTCTGGAAATACTCCAATTTTAATAAGGAGGTGGAGAAACACTAGTGCTAGTCGCCATGAGTTCTACATGTCAAACACAATCAAATGGTCAAACAAAAATAGTTAAAAATGTTTTTAAAGGTTATCTACAGTGTTACTCTTTAGAAAATAAATCTTAATGGATGAAGCGGTTCACATCAAGGAAGAATGGTAATATGATACTACCTATCAAGCACATCTACTAAAATTTCATTTAAGGCCCGGCACATGGATATCTAACTACGGTATCTCATCACTTTTTATGCAAGATATAGTAAGCAGATGCTGCACAGTATGGAAAATACTTTAAAGAAACTTGCAAGTACTTATCAAGGAAAAAACCTTCAAATGACATGAAACATGATAAAACAACAAGGGGAACAACATTGAAGTGAAAAGATAATTTGAGTGAGGGTAATTGGGTATTTTTTATATTAGAGCATTATGTAGCAATCTTTCATTCAAGAAAAGAAGAATAAAAAGAAATTAGCTCAAAAAATGTTATGGCTAAATAACTAACTCGTAGGATTGCACAAGTGGTATACAAAGTTATATTTTCCTTCTTCTTGCATTCCATAAGGTATTTTCATGTATTCTTGCCTCAGGTTTTTGGGAAAAAATATGCCGATGTAAATAGAACTTCCAAAAATTAGATGAAGAATGAAAGCTGATTCTCTGAACCACAAAAAGTTATAGATAAACATTACGTCAGACTGCTTTGACATATGCAACCATTATGAAGTACCTAATCAAGTGGAAGTAGTATTCCTCTAGAAGAAGGTGCATGGTAAAATGATCGAATTGCGTGGATGAAATACCCACGGATAAAGGGTTCGCTTTGAATTTTTGACAAAGGTTTTGTTATATGTTTTATATAACTAGCGGCTGAAATAGTTTTATTGTTTGTTGAAGGTCTCACACGGTGATCAAATTTGAAGGGCGGGTCCGATTTCAATTAGAAGGTCATATCTCTGTCGCTCTTTCCATAATGAGAGCTTTACTTTTCACTGGACCACAATAAGTATTTTACATTCTCACTTTTCGGAAAGACAAAACCATCCAATGCTTTATATTAATAAAAGAGCTGCTAAGAGCATATACAACAATGAAGAAGGCTCCATCTTTCATTAAGCTTAAATATCTCATTGGCAATGTCAACATAAGCCCTGAAGACACTATTATAAGAATTCTGGATACATGCACCGATATAGGAGATTCAAATGTATGCTGTCATATTGTGTAATGCAATTTTGACTTTGTCTCACAAGGAGCTTGATGCAGCGCATGGAGGTCTGGATTTTTCTTATAGAACTTTTTATTATTATTTGAAATGTTGTTTATAGATATGAAGACAACAAATGAAATATGAGCATGGTGGACAATTATTCAAGCTTCCTATGAGTGCTGCCACGATGATGTAAGTTTTGGAAATTTAACATTTTACATGTTAAAGACAAATAGTCAAAATCAATCGTGACAACCTAGTATGCCATACTAATAATCATTCCCTGCATTCACTTTTGTTAATAGGTTTATGTCACACGATGATCTCTCTTCTCCGGAAGTTTACTTGTATTGAAGATCACTATTTTAGGAATATGAGTTATTTTTCTCCAAAAATAACCCTAGCCATGGCGTTGACAATGCATCAAAGGATATTTTCATGTCTCAGCAAGTACATATGTCTCTACTTTCTAAATCATGTCTTAGAAGTGGCTAGTTTCTGTCGGAAATTATTCACCAATTGGTTTTCATGCAAAGTCTTTTTCTCATTTTCAACATCCAATACCACTGAAAAAGATAATGGTTTAAAACAACAGTATGATACTTTGAAATTTTGCAAAAATTGTACGCGCACTTTGAATATGAATTTTGAAGTCAAGTGCATGATCTCAGCATGAAGGATCAAGTGTCATTTTAGATACCCAAAATGTTTACTACAAGACACTCTCAACATGCTACCAGCTGGAGGATTAAAATGACAATATCAGCATCAACTATTTCCACAATAAAGAGTGCACCTCGGCCATAAGACCTTCAAGCAACTACAAATGTTGTAGATCTAACAAGACCACACAATCAAATGTGTCCCACAAGGCCAATATCAGTATGAAAAATGAAAAGGAGTTTACAACCAAAAATACCTCGGGCAACTAATTCAATTAGATACACCAAACCATCAGCAAAAGTGAAAACCAACTCTACTCAAAAAGGCAAGCTGCCTTTACCTCCTTTGACAAAATTTTGGAGTTCGAAACAAGGGCCTTTATTGTCTTGTCAATGGCTAGTAATTTGAATCCGTTTGCACTCGCTTTGCAACAACCTAAACAAAAAGAGTTTCATTTCAAATCATATTTTCCACAAATTTAAGATACAACCATTTTCGGCTTTTGTATTTCCTGAACAAGCTCTTAAATTTTTGACAAAAGAACCAAAATTTTTTACTGACGATAGCAATTTCACTCCAAAAACTATCTTGGACTCAATAAGCCCAACCCAAAACTAAAACCAAACCACAACACCAGCAAGACCCTACAAAAATGAATAGATGATTTTAATCCGCATCTCATCGAAGCCGTAAAAAGTTACCTTTACACCCTCACTTTACTAAATCCTCAGGCTAAGTGAATTTTAACTATCAATCAAGCCAAGTATTGAGACGGATCGATGTGCAGAGCAAATCATTTTTTTGGAGGTTGCTTTAGCACGCCATCCTTTGAAATTTAATTCAGCATTTAAAATTCTTATGGCGTGTAGAAGGCCGCGACCACATTTGCATGCGGAGATTGTATTTAAACACAACAAACGACGATTAACGTAATTCTGCCAAACTGAAATCAACATGACAAATTTACCCCGACTTTGTAAATTCAAAAAGGAGGACACGTGGAGCAATAATATTGGATCGCATGAAATTGAAGGGAATGCGAAAACACAAAGAAACCGGACTCGAATTTTTATAAGGCACATTGGATTGAGAATTCGCGTTACAAATTAGGCGATACGTCGGCATCCCATTTTGGAACGCTGAATTTGGTTTTGAAATTCAATCTATTCGAGACTTTTGAAGTCTCGACGTGGAAAGGGTTCTTTAATGTTTTGATAGTTTAATTTTATGTATGCTTTAATATATACATATGTTTTAAACATATGTTATATATATATATATATATATATATATATATATATATATATATATATATATATATATATATCATATGCGAAATGAAAGGAGGGCCATAGAATTTATTTTTAATTTTATTTTTTTAAAAAGAGTGTTTATTATAATATGTGTAACTGTTACGGCATATAAAAATAAAAAGGACAGGTACAGTCGCATAGACGGTACACGGCGGTAGTGCCAAAAAGGTGTGCGAAAAGCGAAAGGTGTAACCTTTTAAGTGTGTATGCATGGCCGGTGCGAAAGTGAAAAACACAACGAGTTGTTTTTAGAGGCCAGGTATGTTTGTTTTGAGCATGTGATAAGTCGATTGGTTTTATGCACTCGGCAAGGCTTTTGTGGCGGAGCCATAATTTTGTAATCCTCTCGATGAGGAAGAAGTGTAATGGTGAGTTATTGAAGGGAATAGAAGCTTTGTTTTCAAAGTATTGAGGCTTCGGCTCTCGCCAAAGAAATTTTTATTTTTCTCTACATGTGTTAGAGGAAGGGAGATTTATTCTCCATTCATTATGGAATTTTTCAATATTCCAACATGTGCAAGAACAACGCATGTTGTGGTTCCATCCCATGCCTAAATCATTTGTCTGCACGCAGCTTTTGCGCTTTCACCAACTTGGCGCGTGTTTCAACTAGGTCCTATAATCTCAACCAATAAAAAGGCCAGAAAACCATAACATTGAGATACATTTCATTACACCTGCCAATAACAATAAAATTTGACCTCAGCCATAACCCTTGCCATTTTATTTGTTTGTGAAAGCTTTATGCATTACTCTAATGTGAGACGTAGTCCATGGGCCAAGTAGACTCACCGTGGCAGCGTATAGTTTCCCTTTCACCTTTGAGTTTTCAAATTATGCCTACCAAATCTAAGACATTTAAGAGGGGGAAATAATACAACGTTAAAAAGACCGAAAGCGTCACATCTACAAATTACCTCCTTAGCTCATTTGCGTCACACCATCATTAACTATTTTCAGAGAACCATGACTTTCGCTCTCCAAAGACAACATTTATGCCCTTTGCCCCAAGGGTGACTCCAACGAGATCGTATTGAGTTTGTCTCCTACACCACTGCAAGACAAATTGACAATGCTTTTTAGTAAGTGTGCAATTGAATGCCATACCATAGGTGCCAAAAACTCCATGAAAAGAGGCTAAAATAACACATTAAAATCGAATATAGAGTGGACAAGGAAACATCCACCGCAACGAAGTTTCGCGTGCATGCGATGACCTTCTTCCGCTTTAAACATAATTTTTCTCCGGCTCGACTGCGAATGTCACTGAGCCATCCTTGTTGAAGTACAACACTTTCCATAGCTCTTGTGCTAACTACTACTCTATGTCAGCGTAATACAGAGTCCCTCTTACGACAGCTAGAGCCATTAAAGGAAATGGGTGAAAAGACGCTGAAGAGAAGACAATTTTCTTCCATAATTATCAAACATTGCACCCAACTTCTTCCCCTTTCCATTGTTACCAAATGAGGTAGATGTGGAAATTGTTGTCATACTTGCCCAAAGCAGTAGGCCATCTTCTCTTGTGCTGAATGTAGAATTACAAGATCTTCATATTAGTATAGGAACTACCAAAAACATGACTCCCATTGCTAAAAACCACTTTTAAGTTGTAACGAAGTGCAAACCTCAAACAACTATCCTTGCAACTTTGGCAACTTCTCGGAGCATTAAGAGAAAAGCAACCAAAGAGAAATACAACCACAACCTCATTTTAATGAGACCGGACTTATATATTTGCATTAAGATAATAGAAATAATCACGACTATCACTAGTGTCATTGACACAAACAATCTTTAACCGGTGTCTCTCGCGGCCTTTCATGTTGCCATGCTAGAGGTTGCATATTTTTAATTTAAATTCTTGACCTCTCATGCCCATCTATGAATGCATCCAATGGGATATCTACATAAAAATCTTCCTTTATATCCCCAAAAAAATTCCCTACTGCAAAGAGCTGCGCATTGATGGATCACTCCCACACCATCCCACAGAAATTGAAACCGAGAAAACTTCTGAGATCTCAAGATGACTGTGTGGGTGGCCTCTTATGAATCAACCAACCATTAAAAACATGCTCATCAATCCAAACCATGGAAAGTATTATGTGACGATATCCAAGAGAGGCACACGAATGCGGATCCCAGCTATGTTAGAGAGACCTAAACTCTCACCGACAAATAGGTGAAATGTGGCACCGCACTGTGTAGGATGACATGTGCCCATTAGCAGATACAGGTGGTAGACAATTGTCATGCTCAAACAACGAGGTGATGCAGGACTGGTACGACGGAGAAAATATCGAAAAGCCCCAAATCGCGAGAAGCAGAAACAATGCCAACCTTTGAGATTGACAAATTTACATGATGTAACCTCTAAAATCACAAATGGAGAACATCATATGTAACGATAAAGTAACCTAAGTGTAACAATATGAGTTGGATTCCTCCAGGAGTGGTGTAAATGGGAGAAATCACTTCAGTAGAGTCACATGAAACATGCGAGAGTTGTTTACAAATCAAATAGATGAAAAAACACATACACCTGTAGATACGTCAATCGTGAACAAGCTTAAATATGTGAATTATGAGTCAGAAAGGAACTTTACAAATGTGACATTACGAACCTGCCAAGCAATCACAAGCAAAAATATCCCGGTACATGACCCTGGTTGACAAGTTGTAGTGCCTGTGATGCAAGAGGATTTGTACACTGCGTACCTTTGCTAAGTCAATCAAAATCCATCATTATCTATAAAATAAATACAAGTAATTGATGTAGTATTTTTACTCTAAGATGCATCTCTTGAGATAATGTTAGAACATATGTTGAAAATGTCAAAACATACCCAATAAGCTCCTCTTCGCTTTCCAGAACAATTTATTGGAGTCGCATGAACTTGGAACAAGCCTCCCCCGACTGCGAAAGAGTAGCGGCTAAGTCATGCATGGCAATTTTTGTTGCTACACTAGATCAGAGAGAGGTTTGCTCCAAGATCAATCGCTCCAATAAATTGTTCTCTACTAAACAAGGTCAAACACGTGAAGGATTCGGCTCTTATGGCCCCTCCCTCCCCACATCACTCTCGACTCCAATACCCAATCTATATTTCATTTTTTACTTTCATAGGAGCATATATCTAATAACTAATATTCAACAAAAAGTACGCATAGGAAACATTGCACTACGCTTTGACATAAAAATAGTATGATAAATGAGTTTTTTATATAATCGCAACGCTCCGGCGTATGGTAGCGCTTTGTCTTATAGCATACAATATTTTGGCATTATCCAAATTTTTCTTCTTCTTCCTATATTTCTAAAGCTCCCTAATTACATCATCAATATCATCGTGCTCTCGCTCATGCGTGCCTTTCGGCCAAGGCACGGCTGACCTTAGTTGCGTAGTCACCATGTTTGGTCTCATCCAGGTGGTAGGGCATCGCCTGCAAAAATGAATAAGATGAAATTTTAATTGTCGGTTTTTAAATATCATTGAACTAGTTCGCAATATTAATAAAAAAATTGCAATGAGATTATTTACATTCGATTGCACCCGACTTTAATCGCATTTGACCTAGTTGCGTGAAGTCACGATAAAGCGGGTCTCATCCAGAGGACGGCATCGCCACCAAAAGCAACGAGATATATATTACCATTTTCATTTTCATAAATATCATTTGAACTAGTTCGGTAATATTAATATAGCAATGAGGATTATTTACCTGGTGCACCAATTGTTTGTCGCTAACCTAGTTTTAGTCACGACACCGCGGTGCTCATCTAGTGACGCATCGCCTACAAAAACGAGATATACATTAAATTTTAGTTGTCAATTTTTAAATAATCATTGAACTATTTCGGTAATATTAATAAAAAAATTGCACGAGATTATTTACTACGGTGCACAGCTTGTCGCTCGTTGGGATTATTGCCCTGGTCTTTCCTCTCTCGTGGTAAGATCCTCAAGGGGAAACATTCTCTCGTCATTTACTATATAAGGACAACCATCGAGGTATATAATTAGAAAAAAATTATAAGTGGAAATTAATTAAATCCACGGCCCTCACCGATAGTTCGCATTGTTGGCCCTGGTCACTACGATGATCGAGCTGCAGGTGAGGATCACTACGTACGCTCCTAAAGCTGTAATTTGCCTATTTCTCGGCGGTAGTGTTGCTTACTCTAATTTAAACAAAGTTGTTAGACATTAAATTTATGCACGTAAAACAAACATATTGAAAGGTTAATGTTTTTACCTTAATCGGGCATTCATGGATCTTGGGACTCGCCCTGCTTCGCAAAGCGCGACGCTCAACTACGGCTTGATGTAGCCGAAATGGAAAAGCCATATTTTTATCTTCCTCTGTAGTTTCTGCATCCGAATTCATCACCCTACATTTGCAGAGGCATTGTGTATTTTTAATCATATTTTATAGGATTACAAAAAACGTTGGAAAGGCGATACAAATAACTATAAAGATTTTTTAGCTACCTAATTACAATTCTTAAGGCTTAATTTCAAGTAGATCGCTCTCTAGCCTAGCTTGTGATGGCTCCTCAATCCTAGCTTTGAGCTTTGCCTCTTGGGGTGTCGAAACCTAGCCATAAAAAGATTGAAGTCGGATATGACGTGAGCACACTTTTATTTTTTAGACATAGAGAAAATTAAAGCTATTGACTACAGTTGTAATTTACCTATGCGGGCCCGGCTTGGAATTTTTCCTTCTTTATTTGCCCTCTCTCTCTTTTCGAGCCATGGATGAGTGCTCTCCACTCACTCTGCGGGCGCGACGCTCAGTATCTAAGGTTAAATTGCAATTACGTCTATAGGTCTCCACTGCATGTGTTCATAGTATTTTCAGGCTACAGCACCTGGTGCCATTGCATCCAAATGTGCCGACCCACAAAGGGCTTCCTAGATAATGCTTAGAAAGTTCATTTTTGCGCTTGGAGTTCTGAGAATCTCCACCCTGTGCGTATGGTTGCCAAAAATTACCAACACATGGCTCTCCAAAAACTGGTAGAACTCATTGTTTCCTACACGAGAGAGATATTATCATTAATTTAAAAATAAAAATCATGATAAATATGTTTTAGATAAAGTACATGAAATAGTTAAAATTATTGAACTACCTGGGAGGTTGCACGCGCTTTATAGACACCTTCATCGCTCACCAACAACGTGCCATTAATGGTCGTGGAGTCGGCTACGCGTAGGCTCCGGT
Source organism: Pinus albicaulis (assembly GCA_034641835.2). Taxonomy (NCBI): domain Eukaryota; kingdom Viridiplantae; phylum Streptophyta; class Pinopsida; order Pinales; family Pinaceae; genus Pinus; species Pinus albicaulis. Next base: position 323,979,651 of record CM076569.1, on the reverse strand, counting down.
AGGAAATGCAATAATGTAGTTGGCCATAATCGGCCTCATCACTTTGCCAGCACGTGCGGTGGTTGAGTGCAAGTGTCTGCTTGGGCGGTGTGTGTGCTTGCGGCACCTAAAGGATTAGAAGGTGTATCCTGAAGAGTTCGTCAGGAAATCTCTGCTCTGTCCACTACCACCAACACCGGAGTTCATCAAGTGCAGCCGAAAACGCTAAGCATGCAAAAGAACTTTTTGTTAGTTTAGTCAATGTAAAAAATAAAAATCGAAACTGTCACAATTCATCTCATGCGAGATATCCTTTTAACTTTTTATTAATTACAGTATTTAGTCTATAATTTGGCTTCGCAGTTGTTTATCCTCTCTTCTATTACTCGGGTGTTTAAGGCGTGTCTGTCAAAGTATTAAATTTCGACCTTGCATCTCGTGCCTAGTTTTTCGCAACAAGAACACCGGAGATAGGGATGAAGAAAGCTCTTCCTCAAAGAGAGGAGCATCGTGAGTGTTGCAATGGCTAGGTTTCTCGCATATTTGAACAAAATTAATATTATTTCAATTATGTAAATAACTAAAATACCTAAAGATAGAGCAATGTCGGCACTTTCACGTGTTCTTCCGCTAATGCGCTTTAACGATCATCCCATCTTTGTTGTTCTGCATGCTCACTTGATCGACGCCACATTGCAATAAAATTATGAATGCAAAAACTTGAAAACAATATCTAACTGGAAAACACAAAATGAAAACTGGGAAATAATTTCTAATAAGACAATCGGAAGACGAGAGAGAGTTTCAAACAATGCTTCTGTGCATTGAATTCAGATCTCGAAACATGTCATTGCACATTAAGGCACCCAAACAAGACGCAGATTGACAATGAAGACCTTATTGAATATATTGTTGGAGCTACTTCTAGCAAACTTGTTGTGAAGACCAGCGACATTTTCGAGCAACATTGTTGAGAGTCGCATGGTATAGAATTGTTGGAGACAATCTTGAAGGGCCTTCAAGTGAAGCTTTTTGGAGCAATCCATTGAAAAATCCTGAGAGCATGTAAGTAAGGCACTTTCTATCTTCCTATCACCTTTTCCTTTCAGCAATATCCTTTCCGCCGATTTTTGTTGATTTTTCAATGTTTTAAGTCACGCTATAATTCCTTTGAGTTATATGTGTTTGGACTCTCCCTTTGAGAGTACCTAGAAATACCCCGCAATTTGTGATCTCTCGGGATGCATGTCCGATCCTATTGTTCAATATTTTGGATTGATAGTAGTAAACATAGAGTCGAGGCTCTTGAATTGGTTTGGTTGAGCTCATGATCCCTAACATCTACTTGAGGAGAACCCCCTTGAGTCGGGAGGAGAGCTGGCCCGAAGCGAAACGAGGTTGGTGAGGTGGCAATGGGGCTATTGAATTTGCACATGGTATGCGTTTGCTTTAGGACTTTATCTTGAGAAGTGCGAGATTTTGCTATATCGACTTCCTCAAATTGTTTTACGGACACTATTGTTAAGAACTAATAAGAAGTGATGAGGAGGGATTTTTTGGGTATAAGAAACAATACTCATTTAAAAAACTGAGGTTCTCGAGCCCTTGGCATTCCTTCACCGTGGCCTAGCACACTCAGGACAATTTCACACTAAACCACGCAAACTTAAAAGTAACTTAACAAATCCATAAAGTAATAATAATCATAATCTCCGTAATTTCCTATGGTACGATATGATGCAAATTATTCAAACATGTAGGCAATGAAGACATGCACGTACGCATTTCAATATCGATGAACCAATACAAGCAGTTAGAAACTACAGCTTTGATTCAATGCTGCGTGTCCTAACTCCGGAAGGAATCTGGTTTGTAGTATCGAACATGCATACGTGTATTATCGATTCTTAATTGACAACAATCCAAAGGTCATATAATACCTCTATCAATTCCTTCCCCATTTTGTGTGTTTTATGTTATATTCCTTATAAAAGTGTCAAATTTCTCTCAAAAGTAAGCAACCACTAAATAAAATAAAAAATAGTTGAGATATTATTGAGAAATGGTCATTTATTTGTTGCAAAGGATCTTCGCCAATTTCTTTGGTTGTTTTTCATCTCAAGAAAAACAAGAAATGACTCCAAGAAAGCTATCGTGATGTAATATAAGAAACAACACGCTGCAATGGCCATTTTTCAAAGCCAAATGATGTCCATCGAGTGGACATGGCCTTTATTTGGTCTCTTGTTTCATAAGAGTTTCGGGTAGAAATGGAACTTTGTTGTACCATTTCCACAGTAAAAGGGAAAACTCTTTTTCCATGGGAAATAATTTACCTCTCCTCAGAGATAATCTAAATCACAAAAAATATGACCTATCTTGCGCACATTCTTGGATAATGTGAAAGTGGAAAAGGAATACCAGTACACAAGTGATGCATACATGTACATTTTGAACACTAATAGATTTCTCGTTGAGCTGCAAATGTCATGTTTTCATTTAAAGTGTAGGGTGCTAAAGCAGGGAGAAATAATGGTTGCCAAATTAATAAGCGTTTCTCTGCACTACCTTGTATTGTGATGAAGATAACTTAGAGTGAAGCGTTGAATCTTATGAGATTCTTGACATTGTGTTTAACTTGAATTAACTCCAGAATGATTATAAATATCGCTGGATGAGTTCTTTTCAAGTATGCTCACTCAAAACTCTTATGTCAAAGGGTGTATGATGGCTAGCATTTGCTTGTTTCCCTTTCTTCACTTCAATGTAGAAAGTATTATTGATATATTGGAGCACGAATGATAACAAACGAATTGTTTGCTTTGGCAGTATATCCAGCTAAGATCTGAAAAGTTTTCTCAAGTGGAGCTACTGGTTATTGATGAAGTAGCTACAATTCCATTGCCTGCTAGTAGCAGTGCTGCTCGGGCCATATTTGGTGTTTCGTGGCTCTCTCGTAGAATGGGTAGTGCTATAAATGAGCCAACCACTAATCATAGATTTTGTAACTGTCGGTTTCCATGGATAGTGATGATGATATTAACCACTATATATCGCTGACCTGTATCTATATGAGAAAATCGTCAACATTGACCATTACGATATGGTAGGCGTGGATGTGACCTTTTGGTATGTCATCGAAGAAATCCCCAAATATCGAAGAAAAATCTCCAAATCGCGGAGAACTAAATCTCATTACTTTCGATCCGGAGTACTACCTGTAGTAGTGTTGATAGGTTTACGATCTCCCATTCCTCTACCACTTTACACTTCACCTTCAATATGGATCGGACCAAGGTGCAATTCGTTCGTCGTGTTGAGATGAATTACGCTTTGTCGAACTAAAATCCATAGCTCAAACTTCTATGAAAGCTGGTGGAGCCACATGCAAGCACAAACACATCTTACACATCCTCTTTGAAACCTCATCCGAAAGAACATTGGAATACATCTAGAGAGAACCCTACGGCCTCTAACACAGTCCAATGGAGATTGACCAAAAAAACTCCAAATAGAGTCAACCCTACTATAGGAGGAAGAAGACCTCACAGTTGTAAGAACTTTACCATTTTGCAAGAGCCGGTGGCTTACCGCCGTTTCGACCAGAGCCGGGCGAATTTTGTTCGCGAAGTGAGGGTGAACATTGAGGGCGACGTAGGGCGAAAGGCACGTTCTTACAAGAGCTCGGGGTGAAGGCCGAGAGCGAATGTTGCTCTAAGAGCCCGGTGCGAATGTTGAGGGCGCGATGATGCTCCGCAAGAGCTGAGGGTGAATGGCTATTCTGCAAGAGCCGCGAATGGTGAGGGCGAATGTTGTGCAGTTTCGAGGGCGAATGCGGGGAAAAGCTGATTGCACGCCGAGGGGCAAATCTTTGTCAAGCTCGCAGAGGGCCGAGGGGAAAATGCCGAGGGAAAATGTTGTTCGACGAGAGCGGAGGGCGAATGCGCGCGTGATATCCCGGACGTTAATGATAAGTTTTTAATAAAATCATTTTTATGTAGCACGCGCGTATATATAAGTTTCTTATTTTGTGTAGTGCGCATATGAAGTGTCGGCATAGCGATGGCGGAAACAGCGTTGCTGTTACGATGGATAGCCTTCCAAATGCTGCAATTATGCGACACTTAGACATTGTGTCGCACTTCTGTGGACGTTTGGAGGCGACCATCGCAATAGCGACGCTTTGAGTATCAGTAAACGCGTATTGCGACGTGTTCACTCAAATGTCGCACTGCGACACTTTGTCTAAGAATGCCTAGTATTGAGACACTTTTCTCTAAACGTCAATATAGCGATGGTTTCGGGCGGGATTGAAAAAATTGAGGAAATTCTCCGACATTTGGTCAAAAGCATCGGAACCAAGGTCGTGAATTTCCTCGAAATGTACTAGTGTGTGGTTCTGCGTGCCTGACCTACCGGTGTCCGGTCAATGCACCAAATGTATAAGGTATCCTAGGAGAATTTCCAACACTAAGGCATTTGCGTTTTTGTGTCATACTCCATCGCCTTAGTCCAATTCGCGATCAACCCTATCTACTTCGAAGCTCAAGGGTACTGCAACCAAGCATATCGCCCTCTACGATGGTGCTTCAATATGTCTCGTGCATTTGCCTTTCGGGTACTTTTCTCAATTGGATTGCCTTTGTTCGAAATAGGTTGATGAATTTGGTTTCCCTCATTCTTCTTCTAACCAATACATTCTTTTGGTTTCTCATGAGAGAGGTTTAGTCCAGGACTTCGGGTGCGGGAAAAATCGGCGGCATGGCTTCTCGATGGGTGTCAACACGGAGAATTTCTATTCCTCTTGTACCCCTATTATGCTCTCTTCTATGAATACAACTCTCGCGATAACATTTGTTATTTTGGTTTCTAGTTCCAGTCTAACAACGTTGACGGTATCCTCGAAACTACGGAGCGACCACCCAACTGCGTTACTAAGTGTGCGTCCTGCGCCTAATTGGTTTGTGTAGGCAAAGTTTCCAATTCATTTTTCTTCTCCTTACACACTTAGCGTGCGACCAATATTTCGAGAGTTAATCTGAACGAGTATGGAGTTCAAAAATTTCCTTCAAAAATTTAGACAAAAAGTCTCAATTAAAAAAACATCTACAAAAAGATTTAATTTTATCATTTTAAAAATTTTGCAAAAAATACATGCTCTAATCCAAAATTTCACTTTAAAAAATTCGAGATGTCTTATAAAAATGAAAATGAATTTCAAAATATTTCCTTCCAAGTCCTACAGAAAAATTTCATTTAAAAATCTATTTCACAAAAATGCATTTTAAAAAATCACTATAAAAGATTTACTTCAACCCAAAGAGCCAAAAAATGTCCTTCGAAATTAAGCCTCCAAATCCATACTTTATGAGAGCCCAAAAACTATATCACATACACTCAAGAAATGTCTTTTGAATGTACCTCCAAGAAATTTTTGAATGTACCTGCAAGAAAAATCTTTAAACCCAAAAGAGAAAATCCTTGCAAAATCGGATCAAATGTACGTAAAATAATGTGTCTCAAATAAAAGCTTTGAATGTACCTCCAAGAAAATTCCTAAACCCAAAACAAACAATTTCTTTTGCAAAATCGAGATCAAGACTTTTGTAAAATCGGACCAAATGTGTGAAAATATGAAAAAATAATGAATGGTTTCATCGGAAATTTGTATATTGCTGCCGAAATTTACTTTTTGGAGCTCAACGGTATGGCTTTCCTACTTCGATTTGCGGAAAGATAAGTAAAATTTCAGGCCAAACTCCTAATAAATAGTTCGGCTGAACTACTTTTTCGCTTTGATTTAACGCAGTTGTCGGCAGTTGCAAAAGAACACAGCTTTGGCGAACTTTTTTAAGAGTTCACGTGAACTAGCGCGTCACCGAGCTCAGCGAGATCCAAGCCACCGGATCACGCTACGCAATTTTGGACTCAATTAAACTCCATGAAACAATACCGGATCAACTACCTGAAAACCAAGACAAGCATTTTCGAGAATTGAGTCTACTTTCGGGAAATATAACTTTTCATGGAATTTCTCATGAAAATATTTACTAATTTTAATTAATTTGTGTAATAAAATGGATGCAAATAATTTATGAAGGTCATTGTGACTAAAGAAATCAAAATTTTGTATCTTCTAGTAAAATACATTGTACTGAAAAATTATGGTACATTACATTGGTCAATCGTCATCTCTAATGGGTGTAGCTTTTCGACATTTTTAGTTTATAACTTATATGTTACGAAATTTCATGCGCCGCAGAAACATATTCGCTTAAAATGTGCTGAGCTTTTCATATTGGACCGCTATCAAAAATTCCTAGTAATTATGATATGCATCCATTGGCTATGTAGATGTGAAAGCAGAAACCAAAGTAGACTCTGCGCGGATTGTTGTAACACATTTTGTTTCTCAAAAACACAAATTTCTACAGACTACACATTGGCGTATTAACACGACTTTCTTATGAATCTGCTGATTGTTAAAAAATACACACTCAAAGAAACGCTAATTTGACATATCAAGTGCGTATAAAAAAATTCCAAAAAATAAAGTAATAAAAAGCTAACAAAATTTCGACAACTTTTATTTTTATCGCAAAATGAAATTTCTAAAGCAGATAATGTTTTAGCTGACAGAAGCTGAGAGAGTTACTGATGAAAGCTTTTCTCTCGTGCAAAAGGGCAAAAGTGTAGCAACTTCACATTTTCACGTGCGCATTTCTTGCAAAATATGTTTATATTCATCAAAGCAGATGATGACGCGATAGAGAATCAAAAGTTGAAAAAGTACTTTCACTATGCCATACTTTTCGCTTTGTCCAGATCAGGACACGTGATCATTTAGAACCATTACATATAAAGTCCACGATGGGAAAAACATAAATAAAATAAAAATAACAGAAAGCTCATTAATTGGCCTAAAAATTTGTCCAGGCTCATCTACAAACTCCTCTGAGAAAAGCTGAAGCTAGTAACAGTCTCTTCGCACATGGGTATTTCACACCCGCATTGAAAAATTTAAAGGCCGACGGTGGCCTTGACGGAGATATCGATCTGACGTCTTATCAAAAGCTTTGGATGTGGTTTCAAAATTAGAGAGTTGGTGGGACGAAGAAGCCATGAGACCGAGCCTACATGGAAATGTAGTGTTAGAATATGTTTAAATGCATAGCAAATCAGAAAAAGAAAAACTTGTGGTACGAGGATTAGTTTCAAGCAAACATGTGTACATAATCTCTATGAGAGTGCCCACCGGAATAGAAGATTAGAGTAGGAAAGTGTGAAATTAGTGTGAGAGAGAAAAGAAAGAGAAAACAAAATTCCTTTACCTATAGGTTGCTAGTGGTAGCGATTCTTCCTCCTCCGTAGCACCTGGGCAGGCTAACATAATAGAGGATTTGCATTGCCTCGATTAAATAAATTTTGAAACCCGTAGGAGAATGTATTAATAAAAGAAGGGTGTAAACCATATTTACCTAAGGATCACGGGAGCAAGGGTTCTAGTCGACGGCTATTCGTGAGGGATCATCCAGGTCACGCTCACTGCCAAACGAAAAAAGGGAAAGGGTTGCCTCATTTCATATGCATTATCTCTTTTATTCCATTGTGTCTGGCATGCAGGTATTTGTTTGAGTTTTTTATTAACATCATATTAAGATGTTTCTGTATGGCATAATAAGGTGTTTCTTTCATGATTACACCTCATGAATTTCTATGTAGATATATATATTCTTAATGTCTGCTACATAATTTCCGCAAGAGCCAAGGTTTTAGCTGCCACTACCTGCTAGCTCTAGGAGATAGATTCATCTATGTATACTTGTTTCTTTATTATAGACACCATATGGTCGAAAAATGTAATCTTCTGAACGTACGCTTTGTCATATTGAACTCGGAGTGGATTCTAGCTTCCACACTTTACATAAATCGCTTGGTAATCATTACCACTTAGATAATAGTCAACCGAATCATTATTCAATTTAGGAAGGTATGTCTTTAATCACTACCTACCATTAATACTCGCACCCTCAGATATAAATTGTGTTCATATTTGGCACCAAATGTCGTTAATTTGCAAAGGGTATGCTACTAAAGCATAAAGTCGAGAGAAACTACTTTATCGCTAAAGGAAACTCTATACTAATTTCTTAAGATAAAGATAATTTAGTTTACCATGAAATCCATTGGAGAAAATTTCCAAATGCTACTCCTATGGTTCATGTTTTTTGCGCTCTCACACAACCTGTACTGCACTCTGCTGAGCTTTTTACACACGATCAACCTCCTACGCACCCTCGTCTAAATTTACGGACTAATAAAAATTGTGTTTATGTTGTGTAAACACGTCAAATTACGATCATAGAGTGAGAATGTATTTACAATCACAATGTAAAAGGCATTTTATTTATATTCTGGCAAAGTATAATTTAATTTATTTATAGTCATCGAAATAGTATTAAGCATTAATCTTGTTTGGGTAACACTAGCACCTATTGCCTTAGAGCCCATTAGTTGCTAAGCAAGTAAAAATCATTTTGAAACTTCTAATCTCATACCTCATTGGTTATAGTAAAGAATATTATAGTTATTCACCACTTTAAATCCTTAATTTAAATATATGGAATACACATTAATTTATGTTTGTTGGAGTAATCACCGCACCTCTATGGAATACGTAATTCCCACCACCGGGTGATCACTAGTTACCGCTGGAAGTTTACCATGTCTACTGGGCGAGGCATAGCTCGCCTCAGAGTACTATAGGGGGGCTGCATCCACCTCTACCAAACTGATAGCCACGGCACAACAAACGTGAACATACACACTCGCACGTGCAACTAGTCGTGGAAAAGAAGGTGAACACACACCCAAAAATGTATAGAAGTGGTACTGTATATGAATCACAAGTGCGTATGCAACTTTCATATATGCACCTTTCACTTCCATATATGTGCTTATAGATTTGCATGGATTGGGCTATCACACATAGAATAAGAAAACACATACATATAATGTGCAAGCACATATATAGAAAGCTTGCATGTCCGGAAATGCTGGTGCATATACGAAAGAAATCCACATGCACATTGTGTACATCGTATACTGCACCGGCCTCCATATATATGATCATGTTGGAACATTGCGCATATATAGAATTTACGCATATGTGGAAGCCTCCATATATGTGTGCATATACGAAAACCCGTCGCATATAAAACTATTCACACATATATGGAAGTTTCTATGTATATGCACATATGTAGACCATCCATATATAGAAGCGTCCATATATGTGCGCATATATGGAAGTTGTGCATATACAAAAACTTCCATATGTGTGAGAATATATGGAATTTTCACATGTATGGAATCTTCCATATTATATATGTGTATCTTGCACATCTACATAATTCAAGTGCACATATATGTGCACTCTTCCATATATATGCGCAATGTCCATATATGCCCACACATATATCAAAGTTGTCCCTATCCAGAGTGCACAATTGTTTGTAGAGGCACATATATATAAGGAAGCTTCCATATATGTGTAAAGTGTGTATATATCAATAGTTGTATATGTGCGCAGCTCTCATATGAGGTGAAAACTTCCATATATGTGCACGTATACTGACGCTGGTCTATATATATAGCATTTGTATATGTCTCCATACATATATGGAATAAATGCATATATGAAAGCAAAATAACACGTGAAACTTCCGTGTATGCACTTTCATTTTCCATATGTGTGCTTCCAAATATGTTCTTGAATTTTATATATGCAATAGCTTCCAAATAAGTGATTTTACCTTCCTATATATGCGGAGACTTCCTAATTAAATCTTGCATTTGTGTGTTTTTAATGGGATGATCCATATATACGTTGTAGTTTTGAATATGAATATGTCGTTTAAGCACACAGTATATATCGAAGATGCACATATATGGAAGCCTTTGTATATATGCACAACTTTACATACATGGGAAGCTTTGCGTATGTGTAGCTTTCAATATATGCAAGTATCATTTGTGTATATGTGCGCGATGCTTTTATAAGTGTCTCGCACACGTATATACACACATATGCCCACAGATATATGTAGCTTCCATAAATGTGCTCATATACAAAAAAAGGCTTTTATATATGCACAATTTTTGTATATGCTCTGAGATATGGAAGAAGTTCATGTATGGAAGTACACGTTCTATCGGTGGCTTCTATATATGCACTTGCATTTCAATATATTTCCTTCCCTAAATTCTTTTGGAATTATTTATATATGGAACTTTTCTATATGTGGAGAGTTGTAGGTGAATATACAAAAGTTATACATATAAGAAATGTGTCTTATGTAGGTCCGGTGAGCTTCTATATAACTTTGCACATAGATATGGAAGGAAGTTGAATTTTATAAATACACTTACATCTCCAAATGTGTGTGATTTTTTGTATATGCATGATTCCAGTATCTATGTGAATATATGTAGAAGATGCTATATGTAGAATCCATATTTTGTATGTATATATGCATCTTTTGTTTATGTAGATGGATATGGAGGTATGTAAATATACGACGAATGACTTCCGACATAGTAAGTGGATTTTGTATATATTCACTTCCATATGCATGTGTGCATATACAGAGATGGCGTATACGAATAATATACACATATATATATATATATATATATATATATATATATATATATATATATATATAAGCATACAAATATGGAAACTACGCATATGTGGGGAGATGGCTTATGTATGTGTGTGACTTTTATATATACACACATGTATGGAAGTATGCATATGATGAAAGGCACACATACGTGGGAAATGCCAAGTGCATTTATGGAAATTGATTTTATATTTTGTATATATGTGTATATAAAGAATTCCGTATATGCACGGCCTTTTGTATATACACATAGATATACAAGAATATATATAGAAGCTAGATTTTATATATGCATTTTGTATTTATGCATGTGTTATTCTTTTTCCCAAGGAAAATCATAATTTTATTAGTGAGAAATAAAATTACATGTTGTAGATTCGCAGTATGCTCTGATCATTCATGCAAAGTGTGGCGTTCTACAATACCTTACATAATCATTTGTTTGGAGAATGAGTGAAATAAATTTAACCTTTTCTGTTTCTTCTTTTCAAATCTTCCGCTCATTCTCCTTGAGAAGTTTGGATGACACGATTTCCGGATGATTTTGTGCTTCCATTCTTGGGTTTTCCTTATATGACTCTCGAACTTTGAAATACATTGTGGTAGCTTTCAGTAACTTGTGTCCTTTGCCTCGGAATAACTTACCAACTTTGTTGTGGGGAATGTAGTTTTCGGATGTAGCTTTCACAAATTTCTTCCTCTCTCTCTACGCTTTCTTAGTGATTTCAGCCTTTACTTTGATAGCACTTTTCTTCTTCTCTCCCATTCTAATAGATTGGAGGTGAAATTTCCAATCCCTGCGGGTTGTTTTCCTAATTTCTCCTTTCTCTCATATATCTTTATTTGCATCTAGGTATGAATTTTGTAGATGAGCTGGCTCTATTAGCATATTCATTCACATTTCAATGTCATGTTCTCAAAATCTAGGAATTGACTCCAAACATGTTTGTTGTAGTGACAAAGTGGATCTGCGATCTAGCGGACGCACTTGTTGAGATCCGGCTCCACGCAAATTCTTGCAAAAGTATAGATTCATTCTTCCATTCTTTTTGTGTCTATATATATGTGTCTCCCTACAGATATTCTCGATGCCTTCCTACTAGATTGGTGGTGACAAAAATGAAGGGAAGAGGTTGTGTAGCCTAACCCAAATTGACATTATGTTGGGAATAGTGATCTGTCATTAGACCAAAACTGCAAAGTGGGTCGATGATCGCATCACCGAAAGATAAGGACTCCATGAGAGATTTTCTACTCCATGTCAAGACAAAAACACATGTGAACGTTGGTTTATCCAATGTCCAACGATATACCCCCCAACGCGAGTCGGTGTGTATTGAACTCATGACCTACACTCTAATACTCACTTTTAGGAATCATGATTGTCGTTAGCACTAAAATGCGGTGTAGGTGGCTTCGTCAACGATCGCATCGCTGAAGACAAGGATCCACGAGAGACTCAGGTTAGTCCATGTCGCGCAAAACAAATGGGAGCACTCATTTTGTATCCAGCTTTCCAACATCATTCTTTGGATACGAAATCACTGGTGATTGCAGCATCAAATTTTGGGAACCATGGGGTGATAAAAAGACTTCTTGAACCCGAAAACCACGGACCTTCTTGCAGCAGTTGATGCTACTCGATCCTCCGCAGAAAGCAAACTTACTACTGAAGAAATCCCTTTATAGTAAATATGAATCTCACATGTTGTCCATTTTGTTAAAGAGACAGGTGAAATAAATCCATGGTTTTGGGCCAAAATCTATTGAATATACATATACGTGGCTTTGAGCTTCGTATGCAATGCAAAGATCAGTTTGCTTTCTAGAATATATATGATCAATTTAAGGACGATTCCAAATGTCTCCAAAATATGGGAGCTAGGAATATTGTTTGTCCTTGATTTGGATTTGTTGATGAGGGCTTGATTTTCCTTGGAGAATATCCTTGAAGGAGAGGCCTCCATTGATATTTCCTTCTTTACGGGTTGGTTTTGTTCCTTTAGTGTAGAGCTAGATCCCGTGGACACCTCTTGCTCCGCATATGAGATTTTCTTTGATCGGACACTGCTTCTCTGCACTCCCTGGTTGGTGAGGATGATGGTAGATAGAGGGAAAATGTTATAAGATTGAAGCACATCATTTATCCCGCATAGATCTTCCACTGTAGATAAAAATTTCTCAGTGCATTGGAATGCCAAATGATCCCGAGAGACTCATCTTTAGAAGCGAAACTTCGTCGGATTCCTCTGAACACCGTAATAAAGTTGATTTTTGTCATTTGTGATATTTACAAAATTGACAATGTTTTGTACTTTCATATTTTTCGAATGCCGAGATGCAAGATAAGGTTCGGATTTCTGGATTATCTCTTTGGTGAGAGGATTTCACGAAGAGGTGAAAAACCCCACTGATCCTCACCAAGAAGACACCAAATTAATTGTCATCACTAATCTCCAAAGTGAAAGGAACTTCAAACGAGGAACGATAAAGGCTACTGAGATCTAATTTTGGTTCCACATATGACTTTTGACTCCTTCCCTTGCTCGGTGACCATCTCCAACCTCAGTGCGAACCTCCCTCAACGCGGACTGCGCATGCGATGCGGATCAGGTTTCCTTTCACTCATATCGACTGAAAAAATCATCGCTTCAAGAGATCGGATCAGAGTTGTGTTTCGCGTCTAGGATCCTACCAATAGCATGGAAGATACATTGTTGGGACGTGGTCAGCGACGAAGTAGTTAGAGAGCCCACATCCGATGTGGACTTCTCAAAAAATCTATGCATGGACAATCCAGCGTTGTAAGTAGTCGTGGGTCCAAACGCCGGATCTAACCCATCAATCACGAAAAGAGAGTTTTCGATATCATGTGGCATGAGCCCAAATTTGGTTTCCAACAAGGACATTGGAGGCAAACATTCAAAAATGACATGAGGCGACATTTGGATGCGGGTGCGGTATGTCTGTGTACCTGCACCATATGCATCAGCCTGAGAACTCCAATCAACGCAAAGACGAAATGAGGTAGAATGTGATTTTTCCTCGAGAAGACTGAAGTCACGATTTATCCTAATGATCCATCTCATCCCATTATCACTAATATGGAGAAATTTGGGTTGTATCAACTTAATCAACCTAGCATAACTATCTTCAGCTAAAATTTGGCTGAAAGTTATCCCTTTCCCGATCGAGGAGAGGGCTCTCTCCAAAGAAAATAGGTGAAATATTCTAGCTAAAAATTCAATTTTAAGATGGCTAACTTTGTACTATATTTTTATGTGATTTTTTTGCGGGTGGAAGCGTGTATCATGACGCCACTGACCATATGGACTCAGCTTAGAGAAAGTTCAATCTACAAACAGTCGTATTCATGGAAGCTAAGGCAAAATTGGCTAGAAACACAAAATACTTTATAAGCAAACAAGTAGTATATGAAGGAAATTGGAGGATTTAATCATGAATTCCAAGTAATCATACTTCACCATAGAGCGATAACAATACACAAAATGAAGAGATAGAAGCACATAGGCCAAGGATAATCTTGGGTTGTAGAAAGCGCAGTGGCCGCAAAATGTATATTAGTCATGAAAGAAGATTTGCATAATTGGCTACTCCCACTAGTCACTTCATCGACCCTTTAAAAATAAAAATCCCTCATTTTATAGAGTGGGCTCTTTAAAGATAGTCTACCTACGCTGGGCACGATAACCTAGCTGAGAGACCTAGTTCTGAGTAAGAATTGCCATCACATGGATATTTTCTAGGGATATTTTCTATTTGGCGGAAGCTTCAGGATACAAAGGAATCTGTCAAGTATGCACGCCAAAACGTGAGACTATGCTAGTCATGCTTATACGTAACATATATGATTGCCGAGGGTGTTAGATATTTGCACGAACCATGTATTCAGAGACTCGTAGGCTTTGAGTTGGAATGATGGAGTCAGAGTAGGGATGAGCCGGCATAATGAGTTGGCTTTGATGAGTTTTCAACTACATGGAGGTTGACCAGTACAGAGTTTTCCCCTTTAAAATAATAATATGATGACGCACACACTTTTGGAATCGTGCTACATCCATTCATTTTCTTTTTATTGCCCAAAAATAATCAAAAATCCATAACGCTAGAAAAACATAATCACGAAGACGTAGCCAAAACTTGATGAAAAATGGTAAACATCACCCTTGTGCAAATTATTTAATTTTCCTGACTATTCGGTCTGTACTTCTAAGGTTAATTAGTTAAATACATGCATTGATCCCTCCTATTTCGAGATTTTAGATCAATTTTTTTCCTCCATGGAAAGGCTGAGCGGTTTCATAGCAGAGTCTCTACTCGCCGAGATGGAGAGTTTGCTACGAAAGTGCCTGGTTTCTAATATTTTTCATTTTCCAATCATTTTCTACCTCCAAAATTATTCTAGAAGCTTATATAAGCATGTATATTACCATTATCCATAGAATAGAGAAAAAATTTATGACATTAGCATACCAATGGACCATCATCGAGTCTAGTACAATGGTTCTAGGCCCCTCTTCAAAAGTTTAGCTTGTATCATCTCCATTTGTGCTTCTAAATCTTTTAATTGGCCTCAAGCAACCTTCTCCCATCTTCTTGCCACCATATATTTCTCTTCTATATATTGTTCATCATTTTTTGTAGATGGAAATTTCCTCTTTAACATCTTTCCAAATTTATCTACAACCTCATTGTAAAAGTCCGAGGCTTTGGATCAGTCCTCCTTCAATTCCTCAAAAGAAATTTTGATTCTATTACTCTCATTCTTAGCATCTCTCAACTATTCCCTGCAGCATATCACATCACCTTTCTCTGTTTGCTCTGGACTCCTTACTCCGTCCTCTTTTTCCACGAGGTTCTAATTTCTGTCTGCAGTGCAACTACGAGTATCTCTTCTTCCATGGAATATTCTCCTTCACGGCTCCTCGGAAATCTTTTCTTTATAGCCGATGTGATGTTGTGTGATAGGTTTCTCAGGCTTGAAAAGTAAAACACGAATATTCTTGAGAAAAATCCAACTTCATAGCTATCTTATGAGTTTCGCGCTCCTTGATCTCCAGTGAGGCCGCCTAGAGCGCGGTTTTCTCCAATTTCAATAACCCTACGGATGTCCGACGTAAAGCTTGCCATATTCCTCCCTCATTTTGGCTTCTAGTGACCCTCCTTGTATAAATTTCTTTATTTTCCTACTTGTAGAAAGTTTTCTCTACTACCATAGGCTTCTTCACATGCTCAACTTCAATTTCTATAGGCTCTTCTATAGGCTCCATCTTTGCCTCATTACAGCTCATAGCATGCTTCAGATGTATTATCTTCCCCTTGAGTAATAGATTTGGATTTTGGAGTTCTTCTAGTGGCAACTCCCAATTCAAAACCTCTTAAAAATAAATATTTCGGGTCTACTCTGCTTTGCAGCCTATTCAACTATTCAACCACTAGAAACTTGATAAGATCATGATGAAAAATTGATGTGTCACTTTAGCATGTGGGTTTTGGCATGAACCTTGCCTGTGCCATTTCTCCCAAGCTTCTAAAAACAAATAGAAAAGGTATATCTAAGGGTTGTTTGACCTGCGATATGGGCAACAACAATTTGAAATTAGTATTTTGGACCTACCTCTCGTAAGTGAATTATTTCCGGATCACCATTAGAAACTTAGAAAAATACTCTTTAAGGAAAGTTCTAGGAATGCCTAAAGCCATATCAATGCCTCGTAGAGATTCTTTTAGGAACTCATCAAGCAATTCTACAATTTGGACATTTGCACATTGAACCATAACTCTCCCGACACCAGGGATCTTTGTGGCTTGAGAAATGGTTTTAGGGGACACTACAAAAATTTAGTAAAACAACTTTGGATCCTATCCCCTATAGAATTTAATGGAAACTTCTTTTAAAATTTTCCCATGATGCCCCTACACATTATCTACGTAGCCAGAAGACACCCTACACTAGAAAATTCTTGTGTTGAATGTGGGGTCCTCTTCCAACAACCTCATGTCCATAGGCTCATGCCATTACCATAGACCCTCCTTTATATTGCTTCCTTGAGCTTCCATGGCTCCAACATGCAGTGAGAAAGCCATGTAGTGCACACGCTTTTGCAAATGATGGATAAAGAAAAAAAGGAGTAATCATGACCCAATAAAGCTACGACCATGCTCAATTTTCAACGATTTATGTATTGTTTCCCTAACATTAACATAAAAATAGACTTTTTAGAAAAATATGTATTGGGGAAGGAAAATTCTTGCACGTAAGGGTGAGGAACTTCCATAGCAAACCACTGACCGCTTTGAACATGAGTTGTTGCGGTAAAGTTGGAAAAGTGTCAAAGTCATAATAGACGACTACATAATCTCGAGGGGACATGAAATTTTGGATTTTACCTTGACTATGACACACACACTATGACCTTGTGAAATAATCCAAAATACATGTATACGCTGTGATTGTTTTGAAAATCAAAGAGCGAAAACCCTATTAAACTACTCTAACCCAACCATCTTGACTCAAAGCAAACCTAGTTGTTATCTTGGATAACAATGGCTCCAATGGGGATAAGTCAGTGCCCTCTGTGGTGCAACGAAAGAACCAAAATCTCCACGTCTGACCATTGGAAGTGAAATCCACAATCGAGAAACTACCTTCAAACCCATTCAATAAGCTAAAAATCAAGCCGAAAAGCAAAGTCGAAACTAGCTGCTATGTGCTGGATATGCAGTAAGAAAATGATGTACAAGCCGAAGCTGGAGCAACTTCAAATGTGGCCTAAATACGTGGAGGCGAAACTGGCCTCGACAAGCTTATTTATGTGCCAACAACTTACTCCACACTTTCCAAAGTCCCACACTCGCTGTACCTCAAGAAATATGAAAAACTCTAGTATAACCGGTCAAAGAGTTGATCCAACACCCCAGCTGTGATTGTTCTTAAGTGGACCATATATTGGAAACGCAGAATGAAAAATTCCATCCATAACCTAAACTATATAAATGAAAGAAACTCTTCACTGGGATGGAATAGAACATCACTAAGGATCTTGATGATCATGAGAAATCACAATTTTCTTGATGAGTAAAACCATGATGGTTGAATTCATTCATAGCGATGGCTTATTTTTTCATGTGTCTTCAATTCCAAGAACATCATCAAATAAAAATGCAACAATATATTTGTCTCACCTTTCATGCAAATCCTCAACAAAACCATACATGCATCCTTGAACGCTCTCGAACACGGCATCCATATTGTGTGTATAATATGCAAAACTAATATTCTTCTGTCAAACATACTCGAGATATAATCTTTGTGTAGTTTTCTCGAGGACCGCGATCTTGATTACGAACAATAACATCTCCTATAAAAAAACATTATGCATATCATCACATGTCCATTTTTAGTGAACCCCAAATAGAATAGTGAAACTCAGTAGTTATCTCAACTCTCCCATGTAGCTCGAGGTTTACCTAAAAGGTGAACTTTCATCACACATATTACCTCTAACATGCTCATAATTTTCATTCATGTATTTTTCCACGACCCTGATCTTGAGGAATTTCTTTGCTTGACATAAAATATCATAAAATGAATGGGCTGAAAAATTATTTGAATGATTTGGCTCATATCTTGTTGACCGTATCATAGATTGAAAAGGCTGCCAAATCCTCACTAAATACATGCTAATATGAGTTTGATTGTCAAAAGTGATGATATATGTTCATCTTCAAGAAGAATTCACATATGTTTTGTTGGAAACCTTCCTCGGTTATAATGACAACTTCGAGCCTAAGAGAAGAGAATCTCATAAAGTGCCTCTAACATTTCCTCATTCTAAAGCACTCTCCATTATCACCAAGAGTTTTAAGATATGGAATAAAAACTCTCACAAAAATCATGTAGCCTTGTAACGGTTGATAGAACAAGAATGAGCATCTCTCATAATTTTCGAGAACATTCTATGGAAATCTTTAAGAGATAACAAGCTCAGAGCGACTGTGACCCTTCATATACTATGTTCTAGCTTTCATCCTCTAGGGTCGGCTCATAAACATTTTCATGAGACAATCCTCGTGAAACTAAACCTCAAAACTTATACATGTGCAGGTGGAATCTGAAACTTGAGGAAGAGAAAAATTATCTTTCTTTCATCTTTAAATATAGGAATATAAGTTAACCAATCAATTGTAGGCATGGGATTTGGAAAAACCACTGGATGTGAGACCGATCTGCATAGCATATCCGCATCTTGTAATGGAACTCATCTTGGAACTTATTCAAGATGCACGATCTTCCAAGAAGTGGAGTTACCATGAAGTTTCTCTTGATCTTTTGTATGTTTTGAGATTAGAGGCCATCGAGTAGTGTCACAGCCTTTACAAACTACTGTTCCTATTACCCTCGGGAATTAGAATTGAGAGCCTCTAAATAAAATCTCGGGAAAGTGAGCTTTTGGCTCTGACCAGACGCATCTAAAAATGTTATCATTACGCGAGTAATTTGGGTTGTGTCAGCTGTGCACCCTAGAATAACTGTTTTCAGCCACTAATTTTGACAGCAGTTAGCCCTTCCAATTGAGAGAGGGCTCTCTCAAAATAAAATAGTGAAATATTCTAGCTGAAATTCAATTTGCGGATGGCTAATCTGCGCACTATTTTTTATGTATTTTTTTGCGGAGTGAAAGAGTGTATGATAGCCACCAGTAATGGGCTGTGGAGTTACCTAAGGAAATTTCAATTTAGAAAGAAGTGTGTCATGGAAGTTGGGGAAAATTGGCAAAAACATAAACTTTGCTGGAAGACAAATACAACATATGAAGGAAATTGGAGAATTTAATCATGAATTCAAGTAGGTCATACTACCATGAAAGCGATTACGCACACCAAATGAAGAGATATAAACACATAAGCCAGGAGAATCTTAGGCAGTGTACATGATACTGTTTACCAGAAAAATGTATATTATCTGATAAAAAAATACATGCGTAGCTCTCTCATAACATTCATCGACCCTTTCAAAGGCAAAAATCCCTCATTTAGGTAGAGTGATCGCACTCTATTGGCCATAGGCTTTCACCAGGCTGAACTTGATACCTAGGCCTAAAGAGACCTAAGTTCTGGTAGGAATTACAACCACATGGAGAGTTTCTTAGGGATATTTTTTGTTTGGTGTGCTTTTGTATACAAAAAGGAATCTATCAGAAGCATTTAATAACTTCAACAAAACTCTAACGAGACTATGCTAGGTCATCCTTATCAGAAACATATATTGATTGCCAGGTGTTATATAGTTGATGAACTAGAATTAGGGAACTGCGTAGGCTTTGGTAGCTGGAATGATGAGCTGTAGTGATGAGATGGCATAACGAGTGGTTTTAATGAGCTTTCAACTACATGGTTTGATCATGCATGAGGTGTTTCCTTGAAAATTTGTTGGGTGTTGAGCCTGATTATCTTCCTTATTTAGATGTATCACCATGTTGGACTCTCTATTCCTTTGCCACCCGCCGTTTGATCGAAGTAGGGCAGTGAGAGCAACGCCTGGTTAGAGAGAGCAAACACCAGATGTACAACTTTATTTGTAAAATATTGTAATTTTCACTTAGTTTCAATTTGGTTCATTCATTAGAAAAATGATGCGCGATGGTAGAAGTTATGCGTAATTTAGGGGTTTTTTCTGAGAAGATAGCCACTCTATTGAAAACGATGGTGGAATGGTAATGCGGTGTGTATCGAGTGTGTATAATATAAGCAAGAAGCTAGAAAGTCTGTGAGAGAGAGACACGAGGATGTGCAGTGGATCTAATGTAGGTTGTGACTCTTCATTTTTCGGATAATCTTAAGGAAGGACGGGTTGTTTCCATGGACATAGCCCAAGTTGGGTGGACCACACATATATGTGTCTCTCTTGTTTTATAAGTTTTCTATGTTTTGTGTTTGTGTGCATATTTTATGTGTTCCATTGCTACTGTAATATATAATTTTCTATAAGATGATTATGTGCATACTTTTGACTCATGTTCTATCAAATTCCTTTACTATTTGATTTTCAAAAATCATCAAAAATCCATAACGCTTATAAAAAAATAGAGCACAAGAATTTTGGTAGCAAACTTCGCAGTGGCAAATGCCAAAATCACTCCTTACGCAAATTATTTGATTTTTAATGGTACTGCGGGGGTCTTCTCTCGAGGTTTAAGTGAGGCTAAATACATGCATTGAGCCCTCCTATTTTTTGAATTTTAAACTAATTTTTCACTCCATGGAAAGCTACAACGAGCTAGAGTAGAAAATTTGTGTCGTCAAGATAGACAGGCTAAGCTATGAAAGTCCCTAGTTTATGAGATTTTTCATTTTCAATCATTTTCCGCCTCTAAAATTCTTCTTAGAAGCCTATATAAAGACGAGTATATTATGATTAGCCATAGTATAAGCAAACCATTTATGACCTTATCATACTCATGGAGCATCATCAATTACAGTAATGAATTTGAGGTCCCTCTTCAAAAGTTCATCTTGTATCATTTCCATTTGTGCTTTTAAATGTTTGACTTGACCCTGGAACCTTCTCCTGTGTGCTTGCAACCATATATTTCTCTTGCATAGATGCTTCATCATTCTGTGTAGAGGAAATTTCCTCTTTAAAATCTTTCCATATTTATCTGCAACCTCATTGTAAATGTCCAATTGCTTTGATATGTCCTCCTTCAATTCCTCAAACGGAAATTTTGATTCTATTACCTCATTCTGATCATCTCTCAACCGTTCTTGCAACATCTTCACTTCACCTTTCTCTTGAACAGGCTCCTTATCTTTTCTCATTTTCATGGGTTCTAATTTTTCTAGAGGCAACTCTGGTATCTCTTCTTCTGATGGCAGCTTCTCCTTTAACAATTGTTGAGGCATATTTTCTTTTAGCTATTGTGATCTTCTGATAGGTTTTTTGGGCTTGAAAATAAAACCTAAATCTTCTTGATCAAAATCAAACTTCCTGGCTCTTTTTTTTTTCTTTTGATTTTCTACCTCCTTGATCTCAACAAGCTGCACAGTGGAGTTTTCTTCAATTTCAATAACCTCCGGGATATCTGATAACTTACCTATTCCTTCAGTTTAGCTTCTAGTGACCCTCCTTATATACCTTTTTATTTGGTTGCTTGTAGAATTTTTATCTACTACCACGGGCTTCTTCACATGCTCAACTTCAACTTCTATAGCTTCTGCTATAGGCTCCATCTCTGCCTCATGATCAGTTGTAGGCTCTGCTTCAGATTTATTATCCTCCCCTCAAGTACTAAATTTGGATTTTGGAGTTCTTCTAGGCATGGCAACATCCAATTCAAAACCTCTTAAAAATAAAAATGTGGTCCAATATATCTTCATTCAATTTGAATCTTCAACCACCAGCAACTCAATAAGAGAATGATGAAAAATTGATGTGTCACTAGCATCAGGTTTGGCCTGAACCTTGTCAGCCATTTTTCTTAATATTCTAAACAAATAGAAAGGTATATCTAACGGTTGTTTACCTCTGAAGTGCAGCAAAAAATTGAAATGGTATTTATATACCATGTGGAGTCTATGCACACAAGGGAATTATTTCTCGATCACCATCAGAAACTTAGAAAATTTCTCTTTAAGGAATGTTCTAGGAATGTCTGAAGCCATATCAATGCCTTTGTGTTCTTCTTTTAGGAACTCATAACAATTTTGCAATTTGAACTTCTGCAGCTTGAACCATAACTCTCTTGACCTAGTGATCTTTGTGGCTTGATAAATGTTGTTAGGGGACACTCCAAAATTTAGTACAAAAAATTTAGATCCTATCCCTGTAAAGTTAATGGAAAATTCTTTTGAAATTTTCCCATGATAGCCCTGCAATTTTTGAAAGAACCGAAGATACCCTACATTGGAAAATTCTTGGGTAAATGTGGGGTCTTATTCCAGTAATGTCATTTCCATGGGCTCATGCCTTACCACATACCCTACTTTATACTACTTCCTTTGATCTGCCATGGCTCCAACACATAGTGAGCAGCTATGTGGTGCACGCCGCGTTTTACAAATAATGGATAAAGACAAAAAAGGAGTAATCATGACCCAATAACCTCTGACAATACCGCCTTTCAAATTTATGTATCGTTAATATAAAAATAGAATTTCGTAGTGAAATCTATGTTGGGGAAGGAAAATTTGCTACACAAGTGTCAAGAACTTCTGTAGCAAACCCCACTACAAGGAAAATACCCTCTAGCAGAGGTTATAAAGAAGGTTTTTAGAGTTATAAAATTGGCCAAAATTGTGAAAAAAACATTTTCTACAACATTTTTTTATGGTTACAAAGGTTTTGGCGGATCTTTTAACGAAAATTCAACACAACTAAAAAAATGGGCATTCGGAGGTTATTACTGATGCTTTTTCATCAATGCGCTACTCTAGATTTAACGCACCGGTGCATATATGTAGAAGGTGCCCCGGGGCAGTCGAAAGATAATGCACCGGGACATTAAGGTAAAAAACTGCACCATGCGTAGTGTTGGTGATACAATGCACGGGGCCGTTCTAATTGGTCTTGGGATTTGTGTAGTGCCCATAGGTCGTATCAAGGCACCAATGCGTAGATGTATAGAAACGCACTGGTGCACAGTATCATAGAAAGGCACTGAGATTTATAATTGGTATTAGTATTCGTGTGGTGCCCATAGGTCGTACAAATGCACCAGTGCTTATAGACACATAAAAGCCCAAGTGCGCAATATCACACAAACGCACCGAGATTTATAATTGGTATCGGTATTTGTGTGATGCTCATAGATCATAGAATGGCACCGGTGCGTATAGACACGTAAACGCACTGGTGCATCGTACCGCACAAACGCACCAATATTTTTAATTGGTTTTGGTGCTTGTTCGGTGCTCATAGGTCATAGAAACACACCGGCGTGCTTCTTAATACAAATGCACCGTTGTATAGTTATTGACATGCACCGATTTTCATTTTGTAATTTTTAGAAACATTGACCTCTGAAAGTGAAATTATTGTGATTTTTTTAAATTCATTATTCATCAAAAGTCGACACACCTTATAACAATATTCATATTAATTAAATATTTATTAATGCATTTGAATGTGATGTTTGGATTAATTTTTTATATCATATCATAATTATTGTGGTTTTTTAAAATTCATTATTCATCAAAAGTCGACACATGTATATCTTATAACAATATTCATATGAATTAAATTTTTATTAGTGCATTTAAGAACGATAATGGAGAACGCAAAAGCGACAATGGAGAACGCAATAGAATAAATTAAAACATATTTTATGATATATAATATATATGAATAAGACAGTCTTTATCATACAAAATGGGATAGTTATTGGTATCCCTTTGGCTTTCAATTGGGACACTATGTCCATTACATTAAACAAAATGTCTGATTTCACAGACATATTTCAAAAAATACAATGCCTTGCTTTGATATCCAAACATAGTGATCATCATTCTTCGCTTGAACTGTTATCACTGCTAGAGCTACTTCCATGACTTGGGTTATTTTCAGGAATGTTTTGTTCATGGTGTTGATCATTTTCTTCTTCTTCACCTTCCATCTACAAACATAAAAATAAACTTAAATGAGTGTATATACATTGGTGAGAATAATGAAAATTGCAATATTAAATAATATAAATCAATGTAAATCGAAAATAAAAATGGCGTACTATAGCAACAATTGACTCATAAACTATACGCATTCTTTCAAAACCATGTACATTGCCATATTTCAAAATTTCATCTGTTGGCGCAGTTCCATACTTTGTTTCCTACAAGTTTTATACCCCATAACAGATCATATATTTAATATAAAAGATGTTTTTTTCTATTAATTATAGACGGAGCTAAGTAAAACAAGATCGACAGATGCTTACAAATTTCACAATTAATTTCTGATATGCCAACATATACTCACAACCCATATTTAACCCAATTTCAATCAATTCGTCTAATGGTTCTTATTTGTATGTTAGCACCTGTTTGAAGACATTCAATGATGATATTTGTAAAACAACTTAAAAAATACAAAAATGAAATCTAATTAAGTTGTTATAAATAAGTAACAATTACTCACAAACTTAAATATCAACCCTTTTCTTCCTTGTCATTCTGTTTTATTTTCTTTTCTGCAAGAAAATTCTTGAGAATTAATATTTAATGCTAAATTTTTTATTTATTGTACCTAATGATCGAAAATTCAATGATTACATATTACATTTAAAGCACGTTGTTGTTGAGATAGCTCCTCCTGCAATGCAATTTTGTCCATTTCTTTGACCATCTCCTTGTACACCTTTTTGGACATTCCTACTAGCATATTTCTGATATCAGCTCATTCATCTTTTGATATTTTCCTAATCTTCCTGAAAATGTAACATGACAATAAAATATTTAAATTTTATATTGATATCTGAAAAGTAAATATACAAAAATTGATATTTATAAATAATTCTAGACAAATATTCAAAGGAATATTACTTTTTCATTCCTTCTTTTTTGTTGTTGTACGTTTTTACTATTAAAATTCTGACATGTCTCATTTACCAATTCTCTATAAACTCTTCCAGTAGTTTAGATCAAATTTGTTTCTTAGAATCATTGGATTGATTTTTGTATTGTAAGTGGAAAGAATGTCTATAAATTCATTCCACTAGAGCCCTCAATCTTTTGTAAAAGTTTTTCCCCCTTTCGTTAACTTCCAGCACCACTTCAGATGAGCTAAGGAGCAATTCATTTTCATTTGCATGCTCTATTTTCTTTTCTTTTCTTAAAAAAACATTCCTTTTCTGAGTTGTTGGTCCCTGTAGAACATTAAACAGATGCGAATTAATATACTATTTGACACATGTTATCTAAAAATTTTAAGTATATTATTAATGATAATTAAAAAAAGAAACTCACATTGGATCGATAGTATTTTTTCATTCACCTGATTCATACTTTTGTAATTTTTCCATCAAGCTTTTACACTCTTCTGGTCCTAGATCAAAAATAATCTTATCGAACTTCATCATTTTGTGGCTCTGTGTGATACACAGTAAACAATACATATTAGTTAAACTTACATATAGTTCAAAAATAATATTTTTTATAAATAATTTACAAAGAACTCATCTTTTTTGTTTTTCTTGATGTGTTATTAGTATTTTTGTTACTTGATCTCTTGTCAGACATTTCTTTATCAATCTGAAACCTGTACCATATCATTCATTAATATATTTATAAATAAATTGTCTACTTTTCAAGTAAAAAATAAATCTCAAGGCACCAGTGCACCTTCCTTGATGTACGCACTGCAGCCGGTGCATGGGGGTATTACAAACGCACCGCAAAACACTATAATAGACCGTATGGTGCCTGAGGTATCATAAATGCACTGCATAAATACTATGATAGACCGTACGGTGCTATCCTCATAACATGAAGCATCGGTGCCCTATTTCAGATATGGCGCACTGATTTAAAAAATAATGTTTTCAAATTTTTTATTACACAGTACTTGCATGGTGTGCTTTATAATACAGCGCACTGGTGTGCTAGTTTATGCACGGCGCATCGATTAAAAAAAACCCATTTTTTCCAAAAATTCACGCAATGGCCGAATGGATTGGGATCCAACTACACAAGTCGTCCTATGGGTTGGATGTCAATCTAAAATGAAAAACCCTAATTCTGAAATCACAGAAATAGGGTGAAGAAAGGGAAAAAAACAAAAAAATGAAGGGTTTAGGGTAAAAATGGATAAAACTGGAGAAAAAGTAAAAAAATTGCAGAAAAAGTAAAAAAAATAATCAAATTTAATCATGAAATGGTTTGAAATGCTATGATATAGGGTTTGAATCACCAGAAATTTGGTTTCTGATTATCTGAATATTTCTGTTCAAACGTATTTCACTGCTCCACAGTGCCCTCATGCTCTCTTGCTCCAGGTATGTCTCCTACAAATATCTGGGTGAAAATTTTAGCAAAAATAATGAAATAATGAAAAGTGTTTAGTATTTAAAGAATTATTTTATGAAATTAGATTTTCGAAAATATTTTGCCGCCCATTTTTCAATTTGCTGCTTTTTTTTCACTTAAAGAAAATAGAATTGCGATTTTTTTATTTGCATTTATTTGTCACCGGTGTGTCACTTAATAGCACCACACCGGTGTGTCTTTTTGTAACACTAGCACCGGTGCGGTTATATGTACAGTTGCACTAATTTGCGATTAAGGCACCAAAATTAATTTTAGGTGTGTACACCAAAATTTAATGAAATCCAACCATAGAAATTGAGAATTAGAATTTTGTTTATTCTTGAGAATTAGAATTAGAATTAAAATTGAGAATTGGAATTGGATAAATTCTTGATGGAAATAACTATTCTTCCAATGCATTTTGTTTATTGCAGGAGGTCCCCACTGATTATGTGGAGAGAATGCAATGTGGGATGTGTGAAGATGCAATACTATAGGGCCCAAGTGATCAATTTTGGCATGTGAACCTATTTTAATTGGAACTTCACTATTTGCAACCAATATGTTTTAGAATATAATCTGCAGATAGACGAATGGCTTGCCAGCAATTAGTACATATAATTTGTAGAAGGGTAATGTTCTAGGAGCAATGACAATGAGTCCTTCATTCTGCATTTATTAGCAGAAGAAGACTGACTTTCGACTAGACGATGCAGTTATTACATGTGGAGGGAATGGTTTCCCGTAGAAAATGAGTATAGGGTTGAGCAGAGGAAAGACATTGCAAAATAGGCTATTACATTAGTTTTTCCAAGGGGAAACTGATTTGCAGGTGGAAATATCGTACCTGAAGGTATCTATGTTTTTCTTCCCACAGAAATGGTCACTAGATTTCCATATATAATACAAGCAGACTTTTTACTGGTTTCATCCACAGGACCACCGCTCAGACAAGTTAGAGATTCCATTCAAGTTCAATTGAAAGCAGAAGATGTGATTTTATGTGACGTCATATTTGCCGGTAAAAGTTTATGTAAGCCAACTGAAGCTCTGACAATACTCCCAACTGCTTTTAAACACATTCTGGAGAATATTTCCCTTCATGGGACCTACCAGCCCGCTCAACAACGTCAATTGATCTTTCTCTATTTTCCTTAAGGGAATGAGAATCCTTCCCTTCATGGTGCCTCTTGGCTTTATCAACTGCCTCGATTGATATTTCTCTGCCATCAACTCTGCTCTCCATTTCTCCATCATGGGGCCTCTTAACCCTATCGCTGACCTCAATGCTCTTTGTTGGTCTCAACCTGTACTCCTTTTATACTCTGTCGAGCTCTGTAGCCATCTAGATCCATGTAAGTATATTTGTCTGTCTTTCTATTTGAATCACTCATTTTCTCTGCTATAAACTTCTCAGCCGAAATTTGAACTCTCGTCTTTTCAAACCCTCGTCTCCTCAGAAAAATTCTTACCTGCAATTCGAACCCTCCACTACTCCAATATTGCACTTTACAGAATAACCCTGTTCTAGTGCGCGTTGTTTTGTAGGCGCACCGAGGCGGTTTGTAAGGTCGAGCTTTTTGTTTTGGCGCAGTGTTTTATGATGCACGGGTGCGGAAGAGTTATGAAGCACCAATGCGTCTAAGTAATAAGATGCACCAATGCATGTTATGATGATAAGAACACCAGACTGTATAAAAAAATTTTTTTGTATGTAATATCATAATAAAATAATGATAATTCTAAAGTACATGAATTTATTTGCATTATTTTCTAAACTTTATTATGTTACAAAAAATCATATTATTCTAGATTTATTATTTTACAATTATTTACAAATTTATAAATTTAAATATTTTAATAAAATCATTTCACATTAATACAATTAAAATTTTCACATTAATACAATTAAAATTTTACAAATATTTTACATACAATTACAATTACAATTACGATTTTACAATTTCACATACAATTACAATTAGAATTACAATTACAATTTTAATTTTACATACAATTACATTTACAATTAAAATTTTACAATTACAATCATTTCACAGTAATACAATTCAAATTTTACAAATATTTTACATACAATTAGAATTAGAATTAGAATTACATTTACAATTACAATTACAATTTTACAAATATTTTACATACAATTACAATTACAAATACAATTGAAATTTTAGAATTTTACATACAATTAGAATTACAATTACAATTTTAAAATTTGTCATATATACAATTACAATTAAAATTACAATTACAATCATTTCACAATAAATTAAATATTACAATTACAATTAAAATTTTACATTAAATATTTTACATACAATTACAGTTAAAATTACAATTACAATTACAGTTTTACAATTTCACATACAATTACCATTAGAATTACAATTACAAATTTAGTTTTACATACAATTACATTTACAATTAAAATTTTACAATTACAATCATTTCACAGTAATACAATAAAAATTTTACAAATATTTTACATACAATTAGAATTAGAATTAGAATTACATTTACAATTACAATTACAATTTTACAAATATTTTACATAGAATTACAATTACAATTAAAATCACAATTTTACAATTAGTCATATATACAATTACAATTAAAATTTTACATTAAATATTATACATACAATTACAATAATTTCACAATAAATTAAATATTACAATTACAATTAAAATTTTACATTAAATATTTTACATACAATTATAGTTAAAATTACAATTACATATACAAATACAATTTTACAATTTTACATACAATTAAAATTTCAATTTCAATTACAATGACGACATAATATTTAATAAATATCATAGTCATTTAATATTAAATTAATTAATAAACATCACGATCATGATAACCATCGTACAAACATTGTATTCGACTAAAAAACACATTCAAACATCAAATTAACATTATATATTAACATAATCACAACACAAACTTCAAATATACATCTCATGTCAAATAACTCATGCTATCACGTACACATCTATCTGCAAGCTAAACATTAAATGAACATATCTAAAATGACCTAACAATATACACATCATGATGATCGCCAACATGTAAATTAAGTACAACTGCAACATGAACATAAAAAACATGGACCATATATATATATATAACTGAATAATGTTAAAAATATACAACTGTAATATAAATGTCATGGATCAGCTGGTGGTAGTACAACATCAATAGCAGTACTAGTGGAGGCCTACTCAGTCAATGGTGTAGCCTCGATGGTCCATGGTCGAGCCTGCTCATGATCATGACTAGTACTGATGGATGGATCAGTTGGTGGTAGTATAACATCAATATAAGCAGTACTAGTGGAGGCATGCTTAATCAATGGTGCAGCCTCGACGCTCGATGGTCCAGCCTACTCATGATCATGAATAGTACTAATGGATGCTGCAAGCTGCTGACTGGACATGGTCGATGGTCCAGCCTCATCTCCATGATGACTGCTAGATGCTAGTGGAGCCTCATGCTCATCAAGCGCATTGCGAGGTGAATGATCATGAGATGAGTCACTGCTTGCAGACTGTCCATCATGTGTTGTGGCTTGAGCACACCTATAACATGCAACAGTACTCCTCAGTCGTGTAACAACTGTCGTAGCTCCTACAACATGCCACATCAGGCTGTACATGTCACACGGTTACATGTCACGTGGCATGCCTCTCCGCATCCGTACTAGCCTATCATCAACCTGTATGTCTCTGAAATGAGTGGGCCTGATGCCCACCTCAACGATCAATGCACTGAGTTGGTCGCCCAACTCCATATTGTATCTAGTATCAGGTCAACCGCACCTAGCAAAAGGCGGTACCAGCACACGAGCAGGAGCATGTCTCTCTGCACTGGCCTCCTGATCATGATCCTTGGCATCTACCATGCCCTGATCGTCATCATGATCCACACCTGGATCATGTGGTGGTTCTGGCATCTCCTCGCCATCAAAAGAGCCAATGTTTTAAAATATATACAAGTACACAACAATAATTAGACAATTCAATTACACATTTTAATAAAAAAAAGTTAAAGAGCATGTTAGAATAAATATAAATAAAACAGTAATATTACCTCTATCATCTGGCGGCTCATCATCTGTGAAGAGGATGTTGGCACACCCTCACCAATCCAATCCAGCATAAGGACAAGGGACCATAATAAAGGGAAACATAGTCTCTCCCCTCTTGGGCATCATCTGCCCCCACATGTGCATCCAGGCCTCCAACATCAGCCTACGAGGATGCCGAACAAAAGCAAACCACATCTCTGGAAACCTCTCAAAAAATAAACAAATAAGCTCTGAAGCAAAAGGGAATTTGACCCTCCCTTGTGCATGAGCACGACATCTATCTAAGGTTGTACATAACTGCTACAAAAAAAATGGCTGACCACCTGACAAGTCATGGCACCTGTACTAAAGAATCAACATAATATAGAAGCAGGCAACTAATGCATTTCCCGTCACTAGTGTTGTGTGAAATGATAGAAATGAGAAGTGAGAGGCATTGCACGTCCTATCTTCCAAATGCACTAATATGTAGCTAACCTCCAGGGACCTGAAACTCTGAAGGAGACAGTACATTAGCTCCAATGTATCTCTGGGAGTAAACTAACTAACTCCCCGCTACACAACCAGCTAGAACCTCTGGGAACGAGGGAAAATCCACCCCTCTCCTCGATAGCCCTGTAATGAAATAAATATCCTCCTCAGTGGGTGTTTACCACTGGTCAGGACCAACCTAAAAAGCCTATTGGTGGGCATTCCACCTACGGATAAGATGTCTCAAAACAACACTATGGGCCTTTAGGGAAGTAGCCTCCTCATAGAACTTGAGGAGGCCTACCTGCCTTAGGAGCCTCTAGGTATCTGCTGTAATAGGGCGAGGGTATGCATCTCTCTCCCTCTCTCGTGCCTCCCACTAGCAAAGCATGTCATACTGCTATGCCTATTGTTGCTATTGTTCCTCCTCTTCTCTCTAAATCATTGACATATTAAATAAAAAAAAATTATTAAATCATACATGTATTTAGGAATATACATATATATATTTTTTTTGAAAAAAAAAAATCAGACTAGTTGGTGCACCACAAAAATAGTCATGCACCTGTGCCAGTTTGGCTTTTGTTTGCAGAGCACCGGAGGCAGTACCCTAGATGACATACAATGCACTGTATGTGATGCACCTGAATTTTTTTCAAGCCTCGTTGACTATATATGGTGTCAGAAGAGCGATGCGCTGACTAAAATATACGTCCGGGTGCGTATAGTCGTGTCAGCACACCGACTTCCTGACAAATTACATAGTCAACGGTGCAGTCTATTACTAGGCCGCACTGTTGACCCTGTTGGAATACCGAATGCAGTGTGCTGACAGACACCAGGATAGATATATCCATCAACGCACCGTGTTGCTATTCCCATGGTCAACAGTATGCCCCGCTAAATGGCCGCACCGCAAAACTTTTTAAATTTTAAAATAATGTGGGGCACCTTTCGGTACCACCTTGGACACGGTGCGGATACCGTTAGCACCGGTTGCAGTGCGACTTGTAAATTTTACAAGGTAGCACCGCTTACCAGTGCAAGCCAAACGGCTCGTGCGTGCGCCATGACAAAAATATATATATATATTTTTTTTTAAATGGTTAATTTTAAGGTTCTTTCAAATTATAATCTGCTAGAAAGCTTAATTATGGAAAAACTAGAAAAATACCTATACATTTCGTCATCAAGGAGGCATATTGGCTGTAGAATTTGCAAAAGAAAATTTGCCCGCCATTTTGCAAAATGCAATCTAGAGATTGGTGGCCAATGCACAGTAGTAGTGCGTGCAATGGGTGTAATGGGAGCACCGATGTTAGGGTGGCTAAAAGGAGGAGAAATTGCACCGGTGCTTGAGAGCTGTAGAGTACTAAGAAAAGTGAAAATGGCAGTTTTTTGGCTGTAAATTTATTTTTATTTAACCCTGTTCCGATGTGCGGGGTTTTATTGGCACACCGGTGCAGTTTCTTAAGACCGCACTGAGCGATAACAGATTTGGTGCGCTGTTTTATGATGCACCGGGGCGGTTACTTAACATCGCATTGGGTTGTTTTAGTTTTGGCGCGGTGTTTTATGATGCACCGAGGCGGAATAGTCATGAAGCACCAGTGCTTTACAGTAATAGGACGCATCGGGCGTGTGTGTATGGAGCGCACGGTGTCTAGTGTGCCTATGTTTTGTGCGACCGATGCTTTCTCTTGTAAATCGCACCGGTAATTGAGAGTAGAAAAGTGAAAAATGTCATTTTTTTACCGTAAATTTTTTTTTTTTTAAACCCTTTTTCAATGCGCGTGTTTTACAGGCACACCAGTGTTGTTTCATACGAATGCACCAATTTGCTTTTGTTTTGGCGCATTGTATTATGATGCACCGGTACGGTTTCATAACACTGCACCAAGTGGTTTCTGTTTTGGCATGGTGTTTTATGCTCCGTCGGCACGGAAGAGTTCTAAAGCACCAGTGCGTGACAGTAATAAGATGCTCCAAGATGGTGTGTATGGAGTGCACAGTGTCTGGTGTGCCAATGTTTTGTGTGCACCGGTTCTTTCTCTTGTAGAGCGCACCAGTAATTAAGAGCCTAGAGCACTGAAAAAAGTGAAAAATCTGATTTTTTTGCCGTAATTATTTTTTTATTTAACCCTTTTCTGGTGCACGTGGTTTATAGGTGCACTGGTGATGTTTCTTACAAACGCACCAGTTGGTTTGTGTTTTTTCACATTGTTTTATGATGCACCAGTGCAATTTCTTAATACTGCACTAGGTGGTTTTGGTTTTGGTGCGATGTTTTATGATGCACCAGCGCAAAAGAGTTGTGAAGCACTGGTGCTCTACAGTAACACAACGCACTGGGCAGATGTGTACAGAGCACATGGCGTCTAGTGTGCCAATGATTTGTGCACACCCGTGCTTTCTCTTGTAAGGAGCATCGGTGCGATATTGAATGATAAGCGCACCGAGCAGAAAACATCCGCAAAACCCTCCACCCGCCAACCTCCTCTAGTAACCTCCACTAGAAACGGATGTATGGCATATTTTTTTAAGGGGTTCCTCAAAAACATCTGCTAGAGGGTCTTTTCCTTGAAGTGCCCTGACCTGTTTGAACTAAAGTTGCTACGAAAGTTGGAAAAAGTGTCAAATTCGTAATGATGAATAGATAAGCTCGAGGGACATGAAATTTTGGATTTTCCCTTTATGATGACACACACTATGACCTTGCAAAATAACTAAAAGACCTTTATACACGTGATTATTTTGAAAATCGAAAGACTTAAAAACCCTATTAAACCCTAACTAGCCTAACCATCTTGACTCAAAGAAAAACTAGTTGTTATCTTGGATAACACATCCTCAGAAAACATAAGATTTAGGTCTCACGAGCCAACAGAGCCGATTTTATCATCCAAAAAAATACTCATTTACACACATGTGTTACTTCTATATATGCAAGCTTCCATATCTTTGTGCATATATATAATTTTTTCATATAATATGAAATTCATCCCCCATATATGCACAATTTTTGTTTATGTACATAGATATGTAAGCATTCATATATGGAAGATGAATTCCATAAATGTGTGACTTTAATATATCCATGCTTCCATATCTATGTGCACATACATAAGTCGCACATATATGGAAGATGGATTTGGTATATGCGTATATTTTGTATATGCACATATATATGGAAGTTTGCATGTATGAAAGTTCGATATATACAAAAATACATAAGTTCATATGCATATGTTGACTTCTACATATGTCCTAGAAATATCTATGTTCATATATAGAATTTTCACATATGAAAAATATGTCTTTTGTATATGTGTATTTTCTATATCTATGTGCATATATAGAAGTTGAGCATATATAAAATATGTCTTTTATATATGTGTGCTTTATATATATATATATATATATAGATATAGATATATATAGAAAATACACATATACAAAAGACATATTTTGTATATGCACATAGATATTGCTAGGACATATGGCATTATGCATATACTGATGTTAGATATATGCGGAAATGCACATGCGTTTAAGAAATTCAAATTCTATATATTTACTTCCTAATCCAAAATTATGCGGGAACGTAATAAAATACATAAATACACATAAACACAGAGATGCAGCAAAAATGAAACCTCATTTCATTAATATCAAATAACTAAAATATGCTTATAGACATAATGGAAATAAACTAGCTAGGGTGTTTCTAGCTTATCTCTGAGAAGAGATGTGGTGGCTACAAGCCTCTGAACTATATTAAAATGAGGCTCAAGGGTCTTTTTATTATTTAAAAACATAGTGAAACCATGAACAACCAAAACCCTAACCTCAGGAGATGAAACGCCAAGAGTTTGTGGGCCCAGTTGGGATTAGTTGGGCAGCCAAATTCCCGGGGTCGTATTATCTCTATTTGGCACATATGATATATCATTGAAAATGTCTCTTTGAGTAATACAATAATTTCTATTGGCCCCTACCTATGGCTATGGGCTTGTTGTAGACCTCAAAAAAATTCCGTTTAGGGGGTGAAAACTGCTCCGAAAGTTCAGGGCCCGAAACACGGCTAGAAATAGTAAATGTTGCTGTAAAAAAGGAAAATTATGAAACTAAATGGAGGTATAGGTGGAATAGGTGGGTGACCACCAATATCCACCTATATCATTCCTCCCCCTTTAGGAATCAATGGTCCCCATTGTGTGCAAAGCCTCCATGAGGTGAGGTAATTTTTGTTGAACCTGGTGAACCACTTTCCCTAGTGAAGGAGTTGGCCTACTTTGACGACTCAATATAGTTGGATCCTTTACTAGGGGGTGTTCTCGATTTTTGTGTCCATGATCTGATCAGTTGTGGCTTGTTCCATGTAGTCTATTTTTAAATATGTTGGTGTGAGTTTTTCTGTCGTGTCATATGTCTCCAGTAGAGGTGGAAAATAGGGTCGAAGGCAGTCCACATTGAACACTAGATGCAGACCAAGGAATGGTGGAATAATGAGCTTGAAGGAATTGTACACTACATCCTTGGTGATGTTTTATGACTCATAGCGGAGTGGGCGAAGCTTTCGGTGAGTTCCAACAAGGTGCTCCTTCACCAAATGTCGCCACACTTTTTCACCCACCTGGAATTTGTGCGGCACCCGATGTTGATCATGTCAGTGCTTGTACCTATCATTAGCTCTATCCAATATGACATCAACATATTGGAGGATGTGCTTAATTCACTCAATAAAGATGTTCACCTTGTCCACTTCAGACTATACATGAGCCGAATCTACCTGAGTAGTCGCAAATTTCATGATTACCTCAATGGGACATAGTGGTTGTAATCCCAAGTCCACTTGAAATGGGTTGTGGCTGGTTGAGTTGTGGAGAGCCTAATTATATTTGTGTTGTACATATGGGAGTCTCTCATCCTATGTGCTTAGATGCTTTGAATTGTACATGCGCAGAATGTGTATGATCATCATTTTGACAACCTTTGTCTGTCCATTGGTTTTGGGATGGAAATTTATGGACTTGGGGAGCTTGGTGTCCAGCATTGACCAGAGGTTGGACCAAAATGTACTGAGGAACCAATTGTCTTGATGTGGGATGATATACTATGGGATCCCAAAGTGTACCCACACTCATTCAAAGGAGAGTTTAGGATTGGCTTCTATTTTGATATTCTTCTTGTAGACCACCATAATGGCCATCTTCGAGAATCTATCTATGACCAAAAAAATACAGTCATTTCCATGCTTAGTAGAAGGAAGGCTCGACATGTAATCCATGGAGATGGATTCCCATGTTTGACTAGGGGTAGGCAGCAGATTATAGAGGCCTTGCTTCTTGATGGTCAATTTTGCAATGGCGCAGGCAATGTAGGATCTGATGTACTTCCGGACATCCTATCAAAGGTTCAACCAATAGAAATAATTTTGCAGTACTGCCACTGTTTTCTCAACCACGAAATTCCTAGCGACTCGACTATAGTGTAATTCCAAAACTATCCTGCACGTTCTCTTGAAGGAACACAAAGGTGTCCCAGGTGACATAGTAGTGCATGGTGGAGGTGATAATTTGGAACTTGCTTACCCTCCAAGAGCGTCTTGTATGTTTGGTCGAATTATGGATCGCTTCTGTAGAGAAGCGGCTAATCAAAAGTCTCATGCCCACAAGCATTGAGCATGGTGGTTAGTGCCACGATCGGTGGTCAGCTGAGGTAGTCTGCAACATTATTGGTATTTCCCTTCTTGTACTTGATGTTCAAATGAAATTATTGCATGTATGTGGACCACTTCTGATGGTGATATTTCTACAAATTCTCTTATGTATGTATGAGCTATAGGGGTCAGTGGTCTATGTTGATGACCGTTTCCTTCCCCAAAATGTAATTCTTCCATTGTCGGAAAGCCTAGACAATGGAATACATATCTTTTTCATAAGTGGGATACTTTCGAACTG
This sequence comes from Pinus albicaulis, assembly GCA_034641835.2. Taxonomy (NCBI): domain Eukaryota; kingdom Viridiplantae; phylum Streptophyta; class Pinopsida; order Pinales; family Pinaceae; genus Pinus; species Pinus albicaulis. The sequence continues at coordinate 323,942,398 of CM076569.1, read as the reverse complement.
TGTCAAAAATTGTCTCACTGTGATATGCCACAGGATGCCCCTCTTGAGTAAGAACTGCCCCAATAGCATAGTCAAAGGCATCTGTCTTGATCTCAAATGGTTTTTCAAAGTCTAATAATGTGAGAACTAGTGCAGAGTAGAGGCGATGTTTCAACTCTACGAACATCTTCTGTTGAGATTCATACCAAAATAATTTTTCTTTCACTCCTCCCTTGGTGACTTAACTCAAGGACCAAGTGATATGATTGATTCACAGCACGAACCTACGGTATAAATTGGCAAGACCCAGAAAGATGCAAAGCTCTATTAGAGTGGTTGGTTTGGCCAATCTCGAATGAATTGTATCTTGGCTAAATCCACATGTGCCCCCTACTCATCAATAATGTAGGGCCAAATACTAAACATGGGTCATGCCAAAAGTTTACTTCTCCAAATTGGCACACAACTTCTGTTGCCGTAGTGTTTGGAGGACCTATCGGATGTGGTGGAGGTGCCCTTCCCATGTATGGATGAAGATTAGGATGTCATCCAAGTAAACCACCACAAATGATTTTGTGAATGGATGCAAGATGTTGTCCATCAGCTTCATTAAGGTTGCGGGACCATTCGTAAACCCAAAAGGCATGACTAGCAATTCAAAAAGACCCTCCTTTTCTTTGAAGGTAGTCTTCCACATATTAGAGGGTTTGATTGGTACCTGGTAATACCGGGACTTGAAGTCAATATTGCTGAAATATTTTTCCCCCTTGAGTTGGTACAGAAGGTCATCAATCTGTGGGATCGGGTACCTATTTGGGATAGTGATCTTGGTCAGCGCCTGATAGTCAATGCAGAGTCTCCAAGTCCCATCCTTCTTATACACCAACAAAATCGGCCTCCCACGGGGTGATGAATTCGACTGGATGTGACCTTTCTATAGTAGCTCCTAAATCTACCTCTTGGTTTCATCGTTCTCCTGAACATAGTGCCTATAGATTGGTCCATTTGGAAGCGGCGCACCTCAGGTCAGATCGATGGAGTACTTGACCTGACAGTGTAGAGGCACCCCTGTAGGTGAGGTTAAGATGTTCTCATACTCCTCCATGACCTTATCCATCTGTTGTTTTTGTGCGGAGGAGCCCTAGGTGGAGTTCGTGGCCACGGTCTTATTCTTGACCTGAGGGTGGATCATTAGGAAAATAAAGTCCCGGTTTAGGAAATGAGCTTACTGCATTGTTTTACAGTAACCAAATATATTGCGGTAGTTGATGCTACCTTTGGTATCCTGTACAACTTATTTCCCAAAGTAAAAATAATAATTTGAGGCCTGGACTCATACACAACATGTCACTTCCACAAGTATGGTTGGCCTAATAATACATCACAAATATCAAGAGGATAAAAGTCACATAATACCTCAACCTTGAAGGGCTTAATTTTTTAGGGAAGGTGACACTGCTAGCTGACGCAGAGATCCTCTCCTTGGTCAATCCACCTGATGGTGTACGATTGTGGGTGTTTTTTGGTCGAAAATCCCATCCGCTTCATGACCTATGCTGAAATCAAGTTATTTTGGCTCCCATTGTCAACTATGAACTGCAGCAACAAATGCTTTAACCACATATGGGAATGGAAGAGGTGCTACCCTTCCTCTGGATCTTCTGGTTCCTCCTTCTGGATCTTCACTGTGGAAATGGTGGCATTGGGGTCTGCATCGATAATATGTTTTCCCTTTCCATCCCCCTTTTCTGGTTCTGATTCAGAGTCAGAGCATGTATCTGATTCATAAGCCTTTAGCTCGAACACCAATGACTGCTTGGCCCGACACTCGTTTTTTGAATGGAGCTCTTATGGAACTCACACCACCTTTCCGTGTCCTTCTTTGGCTTCGTGGTGTTTTTCTTTGCTTGCGGCTTCAGCAGGTTGTCCTGGGTCACCCTGCCTTTGCTTTGTCCTTTTTTCTACAGTTTGGGGGCACCTTTCCCTAAATTATGACTTACATATCCAAAGTCTCGCTTCTTCTATTTGAATTTTTTCTCAATCTTAGTAGCATACTGGTATGTTGCACCAAGCGAGGAGATGTCGAGGAACTTTGTTTCCTTCTAAATGTATCTGTGTAGAAAAATGCAGTACTTTAGTACCAAATGTTTCTTTGAATCTTTGATACCCAACTTTTTGCGTAGGGTATGGAACAGATTCATTAGCTCATGCACATCTTGATCCCTTTGTTGTCGCAACATAGTCCATTGTATGTATTTGTCCTCATATCTCCCCACATGATAATATTGTTCCTTGATGGTGTCTCAGAAAGAATCCCAATTGGGTGAAACTGAGAACATAGAGGGTTCTCTCTCATCCTTTTGCTCACAGTATGTTTCCCATCAGTCCTGGACATGGGGATGACTTTGAGGAGTGCAAAAGAAATATTTTCCCGGTTGGAAAAGGAATGAACCAATAAATATCCTTCTAATAGATTAAACCATCTATCTATGACATATGCATCTATTTGGACCTAAAATATGGGAATTTTAAAGTTTACTTGTACCTTAAAAGGAGTGGCACCTCCAAAGTGGCTGCTGGATTCAGATGCGCCAACGGTGGGCAGTCGTTGAAGGATCTGGCCAAAGTCATCAATCAACGCATTCCTTTGTTTCTCGAAGGCCTCCTCGAGCACTATTTTGATAGGATATCATGCTCCCTCATCTTTCTCTTCTTCCCCCATGGTCGGTCGTCAGGGTTTACGAGGTTGATATTGAAGAGGTTCCACCAGTTCGAGCCCTAACTCCTTATACCCCAACCTCGTTGGGGACATGCAAAGAAGGATTGAGAAAGAGAAGGTCTCTCTAATACCATTGATCTGGAATTATGTGGGAACACAATAAAATACATAAATACACATAAATGGAGAGATTCAACAGAAATAAAACTTCATTTCATTAATATAAAATAACTGAAATGTGCTTACAGATAGAATGGAGATAAACTAGCTAGGGCGCTAGTAGCTTATCTCTGAGAAGATATGTGGTAGCTATAGGCCTTTGAACTGTGTTAAAATTAGGATCAAGGGAATTTTTATTATCGAACAACATAGGAAAACCCTAAACAGCCAAAACCCTAATCCCAAGAGATGAAACACCAAGAGTTTGTGGGCCCCGTTGGGGTTAGTTGAGCAACCAACTTCCTGGGGTCGTAACTTGGTCATAGTATCTCTGTTTGGCACATACGATATATCATCAGAAATATATCTTAGATTAATACAAGTTATGCCGCATGCCCCTACCTACAACTACGAGCCTGCTGCAGAGCTCAAAAAAAACACCGTTTAGGGGGTCGGAACTACTCCAAAAGTTCGAGACCCGAAAAAATGTTAAAAATAGTAAATGATGCTATAGAAAAGGGAACTAATGAAACTAGCTGAAGTTCTATGTGGAATAGGTGGGTGTCCACCAATATCCACCTAGATCACTTCCATATCTATCTGTATATACAAAATTTCACACATATGGAACATGTCTTTTGTTTATACATAGTTTCTATATATGCACATAGATATGAAATCACATATATAGAAGTTGGATTTCTTATATGCACTTTAATTTTCACATATACATAAATGCAAGTGCAACTGGAAATGCAACTTTCATAAATTCTTGTTTCCATATCTATGTGCATATATAGAAGTTATGCATGTTTGCATAATTTTGTATATGTACTTCCCTATATGCACATTGATATGGAAATGAAAGTGCATATACTAAATTAAACTTCTATATAGGTGCTTTCATATCTATGAGAATATACAAAAAATACATATATAAAAGAACCATATCCCATATGGATTTTCATAAACAAAAGTACCACATATATGGAATCCATCTTCCATGTGAGCATGCTTCTAGTTGCGAAGAAATCTTTAATATACTCACAACTTCTATATATGCACATAAATATGAAAGTGTGCATAACTTATATGTATACACATGAAAATATTATTGTTATTTTAGGGTACAATGGTATGTTTCAATAACTCATGTGTCTTGGAAATAATTTTTTAACATGTAATGTATAGGATTTATATATTTTTTGACTAATAATCATTTAATTTAAATTTATAATGACTTATAAAATAAATAACAGTACATAAAAAATAGAATGTAGATACCGAACCTATCCATCCTCAATGTAAATTTAGAGTCACCATACCATCTAAAGGGAAGATTTATCAAGGCAGTTGTTCTATTGTCTATATATATTTGATAGTGCTGAAAATTTTGAGAAGTGAAACATAAATGCAACTCTTGCACACCATCTCACACAAAAATTTAAGTTGGCATATGGTCTTTTCACATTCATGGAAATTTTCTCTCACTAAAGATAACGATATTTTTATTTCACACTATATATGAGTCAATAGAAATTGATGCAGCACAAAGTAAATACACCCACACAGAATAAGTGAAAACATGGAAATAACAACATCATTTTGTGATATGTCACAAGCATGTTCTTTTTATCTGTCTGGTGTTACTATAATAAGATTTTTTAGTGAAGGTGTTAATACTCAAAGGTGATCTAATGGATTTCCTTCATATGAGGATGTGAAAAAATTATACCAAATAGGACCACACTATATGATGTCCAACTACTAAAATTGCTACACCCCTTTCCATCAAAGTGTTGAAGTGGATCTCTTTAGGATTGTCATATTACTTAATATGGTAACGCATATATGAATCGAGTATACGTTCCTTTGCAAATTTTATAATGTTATATTTAACACTACCCTAGTTTAGGGGTGAATTATATATACAATTTACACATAATAATATGCCAACATTCCAAATAGATAGAGCAAGTTGAATATGCATGCATACAAAGGAGCCTTATCCCATAACCTCTTTTTGCGCAACTGCGTAATTCTCGGCTTACATTTTCTAGCATATTCTCTTAGCTACCTTACCTCCAAGGTGTAGAGAACCAACAACCAACAAATTCACATAACATAGACGAGATGAGTCAGTACATAGGTTGACCAGGTATAAAAGAGTTCGTGCGAAAAAACTTGTGATTATCTATGTATTTCTTTCATATATTTTCATATATATGCAGGTGCAGGTCATGCATATACAAAATATAGCTTCCATATATATACCACTCACATATATGTGTGTATGATATAAAAGAGCATGCTATAGCTTCATATATGTGGAAGTGTTGTATATAAATAAGTGTAAGTGCATATACAAAAGATGTTAAAGTATATATATATATATATATATATATATATATATATATATATATAAAGAGCATATATGCATGCTTAAGTATGTTGCATATATGCATGCATATATCGAAGTGGAACTCAATTTTGTATATGCACACATATACATGAGTGGCACATATATGGAAGCTATTTTTTTAAAGAAGTGCTTCCATATATACATCATTTTCATATATGAGAACATATACATGATTAACACATATACATAAGCTAATTTCGATATAGGAACAAATATATGGAGGTTGGGCATATACGAAAGTAAAATGTATGGGTGGCTTTGGTCCATGCGATTATGCTTCTATATATTCCCTTCGTCTATATATGTGCCTTTTCTTCCTCTATCTACTTTCAACCCTAACCTAACATATTCCTTTATGTTTCTAGTGAGTGCTCCTTTAGCCTATCTAGTCTAACCCTTCGACTCTGTTTTAGATGCTACAATCCCCTCCAAAAAATTTCCCTCGTTCAAATTTTATGGCAATTTAATGATCATGTGAATTTTCATCTTGATTCATCTAATTCATCCATGGTATTATTCTTGTAAGTGTGCAAGTCTTCTTCTATAACTCCTAAGTGTTGCAACTACTTTCTTCCGCATGCCTAGATTTGATTCCTTCATAAGTGCACTTTTTATAGGAAATAATTATGCACATCTAAGTGAAAGTGGTGTGCACTTCATACCAAAAATAAGTTCACACTTTTTGCTAAAATTTAGTGTGCATTTTTTGGGAACAAGATAATACATGCCTTGATTTCAATGATTGTGCATTCTGCGGTAAGAATGATTGCACAGTTGCTAGTAATGGTGATTGTACAGTTACTAGTGATAGTGAGAGCGCAGTGCCCAATGGAATTTTGATCCCAACCTTTATAGGCAGTAATTTCACACTTTCTAAATATAGTTAGAGAAAGCTCCAAAAAAGTAGCTCTATCACACTTTTAGTGGAAGTTATCTTACCCTTATCCCTTGATTTTTATGTGATGCAATAGCGCACTTGCAAACCTTAATTCTAAATTGTATGTGCTCTCCCTATATAAGGAGTCTATCCTAGAGATTTTTCTCGCATTAACCATTTTTCTTAGAGATTTGTGCATTCTTGGAGCACAAGGAACATTCTTGGTTGCAAATGTGCCACTTTCTACGTAAACTTCTCAACTATGGCTTTTGTTTTCTTTTACTTTTTCATGTGTTGCTTTTGCTTTTGCATGAGTTGTTTCTACTTTATTTTTCAATTTTAAGTGTGTTGGAAATGTTTTCATTGATGGCAAAGGAGATGGTAGAGGCAAAGGAAAGAAACAAACAAGAATCGAGGTACTAGAGAGAGCATAAGACAAGTAGGTGAGGAAGAGATGAAAAGGTCGAGCGGTAGAGGCACAGCGAAGCTGACGCAGGCCAGTAATATTGGCGCAGAGCGCTGAGCAGGTAATATTTACAGAGTGCAGCAGAGGTATAGAGAAGGCAGAGGCAGAAGTAGCGAAGGCAGAAGCAGAAAGGCAAAGGCAGAGGCATAGGTAGAGCCGTTATCGCAGAAAGGCAGAGGTAGAGGCAGAGCCGTTATTCCGAGAATCACTACCCCAACTGATAGATACACTAAAGTATATATATATGCGCAAAGCACTATATACGAAGTACCATAAGGTGAGACCCATCTACAGAAAATTCTGAGATTCATTACCCAGGCTGGAGGATACATAAACAGTAAATTCCAAGAATCATTACCACAGCCGGAGGATACAATAAAGGCGGAAGCGGAAAACCTATATATACACACAGTGCATTACATACACAAGGGTCCAAAGCATATATATGTATACATATACGTTATATGTTGCGCTTCATATTCAAAGGAACGAATCATACTATATACATATATGAAAGGTGCCCTATTGTTCGGCCTTAATACAAACAAAGTCATATACGGTGGGACCCTCATCAATCGCATCAGAGTTAAAGCGGAGCATTGGAACATCTCAATGGAAGTTGCGATTGCGACTGAAGCCCGGACTCGATGGGTCTATAAATTATGATCTTATAGATTTAAGTTCCGTTCTAATCGCATCGGCACATTTAAATGAACAGTGGTCAATCGCATCGGAGAAAAGTTGAGAGCGGAACATGTAAACAAAAGGTTGCGATTGTGATTGAAGTCCGGACCCGATGGGTTTATAGACCATGATTGATATATGGTTGAGTTTCGGTAAACAGAGTTGCATCGCATCGGAGAAGGAGCAGAGCATCAAAACTTGTTAACAAAAGTTCCGATTGCGATTGAGTTCCGGACCCGACTCATTATACATAGTGACTCATGTGTGTTTGAAGTCTGGCTTAAAGGTATGCCATCACATCGGAAAAATGGTGGAACATCAGAACATCCTATAGAAGGATGCGATTGCGATCAATCGCATCGGGAAAATTACAAAGGATGTAATAGCAATCGGAATTCATTGGAGGAGGCTCATCGCATTGGAGAATAGAAAGAGTTCGGCAAGTGGGGCCCAACTTCTTATATATATATTGAACTGTGCGTTTTAACCAAAGTCGGGATTGATAAAGCGTTGGTTAAATCAAAGTCGAAATTGAGAAATAAAATTAAAATGTCGTGGGTCAGATATGATATTTGGTGCAATATAAAGTCTCGACATAGGTTAACATATGCAGAAAAATGAGTTACACTTCAAGTTCTAAAAGCAAGCCGAACCTTGTATAAATGAAACTTTTTGCTGAGCATATTATTGTTATATGCAAAGGATAAGCTTTGGGCTTATGATATATTGAGTTGTAATCCAAAGTTGAAATATTCATTTGATGGCTTATGAAGTGGGTTGGACTATGGTTTAACCATAGATTTGAAACAGGTAAAGTTTCCGTATATGAAGAGTGTGAACTGGGGATTGATTGTAAATCAAAGATGTCAAAAGATAAGCTACCGCATACACTTATTCAAATTTCCAGCACAGGGAAAGCAAATGGAGAGACATCTTTATATGCGCCAGACTCTGATTTTATTCAGGGTATTTAATTAGATTGCCAGATCAGCAGTTATATATATACAGCAGACACACAATCACAGTCACATATGTATGGCATATGGTCGTTACCCTGCGACAGTGAACAAGGAAACAAACAGAGCCGAAAGGGACAAAGACACAGTCAAAGAAAAGACAAATGCGCAGCGAGCCAAGAGGCTGAATGAGTGAGCTGGAGTTTTCATTGTAATTGAATGTAAATGATTTTAATTTATATTGTTGTGATGCATTGGCAAGTCTCCGAAAGAGAACAAATTCCCACTGTAGTGTTAAATTGGTACCTACAGTTATATTTTTCTGAGTGAGCCGAAAAGAAATGAGAAGGTAGAAGACTAAGAGGTATGGCTATCCATTTCGAATTCCTTGAGGAATACAAACAGTCATCAAGAATTCTCTATAAGTAATATCATCTTGATATGCATAGATAGGTTAGAGAGAGTAATGATAGAGAATGAAAAGTATTGAAGATTAAGTCAGAGAAGATAAGGAAGAGAGGAGCAGAAAGAGATGATACAGAAAAGAGCTGATATCTGAGGTAAATCAGCAAACATTTTTTTGATAAATTGAGGAAGTTGGAGCTTCCCTATCAAGTTGAATCTTGATAGTTGTTAGTTGTAGCTGACTGAGGTTGGAGCCTCCTGTAGGTTGGTGCCTGTAGAAAATTGAAGGGAGTTGGAGCTTCCTTGCAAGTTGTAGCTTGCATAATTGAGGTTGGAGCCTCCCTGAAGTGCTCGTTAGAGTCGGTATCTTCATCCCCGTCAGAGATCAAATCTCTCTTGTTGCATTTCATTTTAGGTGTCACATTCAGTTCAGTCAGCTGCATTCCATTAGGAGCATGGATAATCTGACAGAAGGGTCTTGTCACTCATATCCCTCATGTCATGTACCTGCTGGTTTAGTTTTGTTCATCAAAATCATGTACAGTCATGCTTGGTCTCATAGTGGCAAAGAGTCATTTTAGGGTTTTAGGTCCCAATAGGTCTAGGGTTTCGTTAATTTTCTCTTAAAAATGTCTAATAATGCCAGCAGGCACATGAGGAAGCTTCAAATAAGGTTTCAGTGAAATTTTTTTATCATCATAATGCTTGATAATGATTTTTCTTCAAAACTTTGTTTTGAAGAAAAAATTGTATATTTTATCCTTTTGTAACAAATGCAATGTAATTTTTCAAATTCTTCAGTTGTAATAATGCTCCATTCGCAGCCCTGGTCGCCTTTGCCAAAATCCCATGCCATCCATCCCTGCAAAACAGACAAGAAACTCATCATTCAGTCCAAAAATTGAAACCAAGAAAAACAGAGTTCTTTTGAAAAAGTGCCAAAGTTTTCAAACATTGTAAAGTGGGTTTTTTCAAATAAAAAATCAAAGTCTTTGGTACAAATATGATTTTTGTGTTTCAACAATTCATTTGCATGCCAAAGATAGCATTGAGCCTAGAAAAATCGTGGAGGAGTGAAGCAGTTGTTTGAGGGCGGACTGTGTGTAGATTGTTGAGCGCAATGCACTGGCAAGTGTCGCGGCGCATTAGAGGTGCGCAACGCATAGGGTCGCTCCACTGTGTGTGGTTTTGAACCAACGCGACGCATCAAAAGGGCACGATGCACTGGGTTGGCTGCATGGCGCATTGGGCCGAAACATAAAAAAAATTTCCATTCTTCTCCAATTATCAAATTTGCTCGGTTGCTCCATGTTCGAGTAAGTCCATACAATCACTCCATTGCTTATGACAAATGTTTGGTGTTGATTGAGATTGGTTATGAGAATTTAAATGTTAAAAACTCAAACCCTATTGTCTTGATTAAGAATGCTCCTAGGGTTTTAGAATTGGGTTTTGGTGTTAAACATTTCCACTTCCCTTCCCTTGTTTTTCCCCTCCTCACTGTTTATATTTTCACCACAGTCCCCTTTTCCTATCCATCTTATATCCTAAAGTCAATCATCTCTATCCCATTCCCATTGTCCCCATACCATTTGCAAAATTTTCCCAGATCCCAAGTACCCAAAAAAAATAAATCAAGTGGCTGTCCCTTGTACCTAAACTTATCAAATCTCAGAAGTCAAGTGACTGTCCTTACACTTCGAGTTTCACTTGATTAAACCCCATTGTCCCCACTGCCCTATTTCTCTACAGTTCCCCCATGCTACCATACATTTGGCAATTAAATCAAAAGCACCAAAAATCTCATTTTCATCTCATACAAGCCAACATACACCTTGCATAGACCTTGAACATCATGGAGACAGACACTGATACATCATATGACCGAGACAGTGATTCCACCACTGAGTTACATGTCCCTAGAAGGCTTCGTAAAGGTGGCAGACATGTGAGAGAGGAGCCCACCTCATTGGCTGAATTGCAGGCTTACCCACTTGCCATGGCATGTTTTCGGGAACAGTCATGCTATCAGTTTTGTGAAATGATTGCTAGGATCCATTATCATTAGGAGTTGGCTCGTTTGTTTGTATTGCATTTACATGATAGTGAGGTAACTCTTGCTGGTGTAAATTTCACTTTGACACCGGAAACTATCTCTCAAGCAACCGGAATACCGAATGTGGGTGAACAGTGGAACAAAAGACAACAGGTGGACAAAGTGCATTATGAACCATATATCTGGCCTAGCTTTGTGAGACAGCTCAACAGAGTGTTTCCATTCCGGTTCTTAAAGGAATCCTATGCGCCTCTGATGAAACTCATTATCAGATACTTCAGTTGTGAGGGCCGGTTTTCACGCCTCTATGCCTACCATATCAGGTTATTGATGCATTTCACAAGGGTGAGGATGATGAACATTCCTTATTTTATGTGCCGGAACATGGAGAGAATGACCACTCTTGTGCAGAGGAAAACTCCCGAGCAGCAGTACAACAATATTTATCACTATGCACTCATCAAGATCGTGGTTGTACATCAGCTTGGAATGCAGGGTATTTCATGGGAGGATTTCATTTCCCATGATTTCTTCATAGCTCCTCAGGTTCCTCCCGAGGTTTTCCATGATGCAGGTGAACCTTCACATCAGTATGGAGGTCAGGAGGCAGAGACTACTAGTGTGCCGACATATGTCACTTATCAGAGAGGCACTAGAGGATTATTTGTAGCAGCTCGGCGAGTACTATCTCCACCTGGGGTGGAAGGGTCTTGTTGTCGTCATCAGTATCATAGGTACAGGTGCAGGACAGAGGTAAGAGGCCTATGCAGGATGAGGGCCCTTCAGGAGGCCAAGACACAGGTTTCATACTGATTGATGAGGATTTGAGCTCTCCAAGCTCAAAGTTGAGAGAGACCATTCAGGAGCAGAAGGCAGAGATAGAAACATTGACCGTCAAGTTGCAGAGAGCCCAATGGATCATAAACTACCTGGAGCAGTGAAACAAACAGTTGGAAGATCAACAAACAATCATGGAGTTGCAAAACATCCGTGAGAACCGGCAAGCTACCCAAAGAAGCCAAACCGAGATGACATCCATTGAGCGGGAGATTGAGGCCGATAGAGAAACTTGGCTTGAGAGGGTCAATATTCATCTTGAGAAGTTGTTGGAAAAGGCAAAAAAGGAAAATAACATGCTAAGGCACATGAAGAACCATTATTGGGTGCGAAATCATGTTTGCAAGGTGCGAATCAAGATTCTGAAGGCAAAGCTAAAGAGGGCACTAAAGCGTTGCAAAAGGCATGCTAGACTCCAAATTTTGGCCGAATCTTCTTTGGCCCAGCATAGCGCTTGATGGTGGACATTCAGCCCAAATTTCAAGAAATTTGGGAAACTTTTTGTCAATTTTGATTTTTTTTTGGCCTTAACACATATTTTCTTGCCCGACGCGTAGCGCCACTTGGCGCGCGCTTATAATTGGCAGCTCCCTTTGAGAAAAACTTTGCATTTTTGGATTTTTCATCAAAATTTATGCATGCCTACCCATTACCTAAGGATTTTGACAAGTTTTGGGTTGCTTGAAGGGTCAAAAACACCCTAAAAATGGCCTTTCTGCCACTTTTTGGACACACGGGAAGCTGTGTTGGTAGATTTGATTTGTGGAGGGGAAAATGGAAACCAAATTCAGAAATTATAATTGGGTTGTAAATTATACATGCAGAGCTTTCCAACAAGCTATCCTGCACTGAATTTTGACTTCGGGAAGGCCCTCAAAATTAGCCTCAAAGTGGCGTGATGCATAGAGATTTCAAGCACGGCGCATTGGGAATTTTGGCCTAATTTTCACTCAGTAGTTCAGATTTTCGCCTAGTTTTGGCCAGTTTGACTTTTTATCTCCAAATGTGAAACTCCTGATGTAAATTGATGTAATTTCATGACTTTGATGTAATTTTGGCACATTTTTACTCATCCAAGTAGATTCATTCACCAAAAAGTGAAATGTAACTGAATGAATCAGTTTCCTATCTTATAGAGGCAAGTTGTTTCATTGCCTATTTTCCAGTTCTTAGTTTAGATCTTGTTGAAACAGCTCCTAGAATGGTGAGCTAGACCCCTAGAGGCATGGGAATGAGTTAGGCTTGTCTATATCTTGTATTTTCTCAGTCATTTTCAGAGGTTGGACACTTGGGATTGCTTGGCACTTCATTGTACATTTCATCTCTGCAATTTTGGCAAAGGAATAGACCAGGGTTTGCAGCACTCTTTGGGATCCATGTGGCTCTATGTTTTGATGGTGTGTTTCTGTCTGTGATTGTAAGTTTACTGAAGTTTCATGTGTATCATTTTCCTTCTCCTTTCTTCTCAAATTAAACAAACAAGTTATAAAGGTGGAATTCATTAGATTGCTTTGCTCTGCCTTGAGTTTTGTTTAATTTTCCATTTTTTCATCTATTTGAAGAGGATTATTGAAGCTTCTTGCCCTCTTCAGCTCCTCACCAGTCTGAGCTATTCATTCATTCAATCCAAAGCATCAAAACAATTGCCTTCCTTGCCCCATTCAGAACTCTGCAAAAACTAGAAGGCCATCCTAATTCGAATCGCTTTTCCCTTTTGATTCCAACAAAAACCCCCAAAATCAAATCAAACCCTTTCACATATATACCTAGCTCTAAAATCAGCCTTTATTTCAAGTCATATCAAGCTTCATTGATTATTCTTGTCGGTGATTGACAAGGAGAGAGTCTTCTCCCAATCTCAGTGAGGCTAGCTACCGGGACACATGGTTTGAGTTAACCCCGAACTCTACCTTCCTTCAAATTCTTTATGATAGATTTATGGCTAACAGGTGCCTGCAGAAAAACAGTGGTGAGAGGGAGTTGGAGCTTGCCTTTTCATCACAACAATAATAAGATGTGGTTTTCTCCCTTTATGGGTTTCCACTTATATCTGTTGTCTCTATCTGTGTTGCCTGTGTGCTGAGATGATTTATCAAATCTGCTTAATGTTTGTTGCTCTCATAATAAGTTTAATGTCACATTAATTTAATACTTGCTGCAACATATTAATATTGTTCATATACTAAGGTTGATTATAAAAGTAAGCTATAAATAAGCTGATGAAAAATTGAAAAATGCTCATGTATGTATTGAACTGATTCACCCCCCCTCTCACCACCTGCTAAGAATTCAACAAAGTGTATATTTTGCATATTTTATCCCTTTCATGTGTTGTTTCACTCTTACATGTTTTTTTCTAGTGTCTCTTCGCATTATGAGACCTTTCACCATAGGGGCGTTCGCTCAATTAACCTATGGCATAGCACACATTCGTGGCATACTAAAAAATACCCTTAATTTGACTACATATTGGAAAATACCTCTAAAAATCACATTATTTAACTCCCTACCAATACTAACCCATTGCATTTTCCCAATTTAAAAAAAAAAACCCCTACTTTCACTAGATATTATAGGTCTCTATTTTTTCATTAACATTTTTTACACCCCTTTATATTTATATCCTTAACATAATGACATGATGCCTCTCTTATGACCCCACATGACCACAATTCAAATTTTCTTCTTGTGATATACATAAGAGATGCATATTAGTATTCCCACAATGTGATTACTCAATCCACACTCGAGCACATCTCACTAATGATTTGTGGCATTTAATGGTCTAAGGAATACAAATATCAACCATGTTTTGTGAAGATTGATTATGTGCATGTCTATAAAATGACATATAAATTGATCTATATGATGATTAAAAATAAATTGATCAATCTTTATGAATATGTTTGAATTAAAAAGGTGTTCAATCACAAGTCTAGACCCTCTTCCCTTTGAAAGTTTCTTGTTCAAAAATCCAACCACAACCTCATGTACTCAAACTAGTGTCTTTATTAAGGTGGAACAACAAAAGTTATAGTTTCCCGAAGAGTTATATAGAGAAGAAAAGGCAAGGTGACGATGAGAGTTATGAGACCTCCTTTGCTTTTGAATGAAAAAAAAAAAAAAACATTGTTCTCTCGTTGTTTCTTACTTTAAGTGTTTTAATGAGAGCCCCATGTTATATTTTATCAAGACATCATTTGGAAACGACCCATGTAAGCGGAATTAATGGTTTTTTAACCTTGGTACGATTTAAAGAGATCTTACCACTATATTTCTTATTTTCGTGATTATCAAAAGATTTTGTAAGCATTACAGATAGTTTCCCCCCAAGTTCAAATCTGATGGTATTATGTGGTTATGTTTTATGAACCTTCCCAAAATCAACATGCTAGGTAGGTTCACCCCTGCTGCTTTGCAGTAAGCATCTTTCAAAGATGGGATTTTCACATTTGGAGAGATCTATGGGGTGACAACACTATCTTGGTTGGATTGGAGAGGAATTAATAAGCCCAATATTCACTAGCTTAAGACAAGAATGTGTTTTCAAAATGATACCAGAAATTTCAAGGCCTATTTGGAAGCACTAGAGATGTAGTCATAATTATTGTAACAACTATACTCAACAACCTCAATATGAATCTTCAATCATAATTACTATAACAACCGTACTCAACAACCTCAAGATGAATCTTCAACAATTTTCACAAAAGGGGATAATTATCACCATGTCACAGAGAAGATTGTTGCTATACAACATGCAAAGGTTATTGTGACAAAAAGCAAGATCTTTCGTGTTGCTGCCTGAACATTAGTATACAAATGTGAAATAGGGTCACCACCGACACATAGGTCACAGATATATATTACTTCCTCATACTCATTATTATCTATCCACAAGATTACCATAAAAATGTCATTTTCATATCAAGGTTCTCATGTCACCAAAGGCAGGTTTGCAGGACATTGTGACGCTATTAAATGATCAATCACCATGCTCAACCATACCGCTCAAGAATCAAATATTGGCAAAGAACCAACCCGAAATTAAATTTACACGTTCGAACAAGCTATCTATGATACACATGTGAGCAGACTCAAGACCTATTTGCATCTAGCTAGGACAACTCAATACATCAAAATCCTAGACAATTGTATACTTTAAGGCTTGGTCATTAACGTGGAGTAATTACTTCAAGCGAGATCGAAGTCTTTCTTATGTATAGGTGTTTCTATAGGTAGAATTGCTAGCTTTAGGCCGACTTATCCTCTCATAGAGGTTGACTTGTTCTTTGCACTCACGATTTAGTCTCTGAGGGTTCGACTCTAGATTTGGACTCAAATAAATTTTCTTTTACAATATGTAATATGCCTAAAAGAGTCTTCCAGACATGACGATGACTCAACCGAATTGTATACCAAATGAAAAGTCCTAGAAGCATTGAATGGGTGCTTTGACCTAAAAATAAATTTCCTTTGAGCATGAAACTCATGCCTCAATAATTTAATAATAATAAAATTATAAGCCACATATAAAATACATAAAATCATGATTACATATGTCATTAGCAGTGAAGACTGCATCGAGCCACATATTTCAACATGGATTACCCTCCCCCCGCGTCATCATGCATCGCATATATATGTGAGAATTTAAACATCATCATCACTTTTTCTCCTTTTCATGATGTGATCTACCTCACTAGGTTTATTTCTACCTTTTCTTCCGTCGTAATAAAATTAACCAAGGGGTCGCTACTCCGCAATAGCTTCCATTTGGCCAATAAATTTCCGTTGCTTCAATTGCATGAAATGGACTTTCTTGAATTGAGTTTACTTCCATTTTTATTGCCTCGCTATAGCTTCCTTGGATGATTTTCAATATTTTGAATCCAAGTGGTTCCGTATTAGCCGCCTTTCCATTTCAATATTTGACATGTGTATAGGTTGAAAACCTACTTGTTTCCTCAAATAAGATATTATATGTAATGGATTTACAATCAATCCGAGAGTTAAATTCATCGCTCGAATTAAAAGAAAATTTTCTTTGCCTAATAGAATGCAATCGAAGAATTTGGTAAGCACATATTTATAGCTACCAACGTTTACCAAAATCAATGTCGACAACCACCGCTTACATTACCATTATCACATCCGACTCCAACTCCGCCTACTATAGTGAAATGTCATTGTTTAACCATAAGAGAAACTCGTCATATATCATTAAGATCTATGTTGTCGTAATTCACCGTCAATCACACGATATTAAGAAATCTTCCATATAAAAATTTCAAGACAACCATGCTCACAAGAAAATAATCTTGTAATTCTACTTCAATACCTTTAGAGTATATTAGTTTCTTTATGAACACATTGATGAACCCAAGTCATGTTAAATAACTCCATTGTTGCCTCTCTTCAAAGCATTCTATCTTTTCGGCATCACAAATAAGACAAACTTAAATTTCTCCGGTCACCTAGTATCAAATATTGGTCAAATGTATCCGAGGAAACTTACCTACTATTCTTTGTTTTCCATGTGTCAATGAAAACTACTCTTCAAAGGTGATGATTCCTCAAGTCTAATTGATTAGCTTCATATTTTCTTCTGAGAAGATGCCACCTTGGTCAAGCTTCAAATATGTATTAAATAAAGGTCTAACTATAATCATAAATCGAAACTCCTTAAAGATTCACTTAGTCATGACAGTGAAGACACCCATGCAGATATCGTAACATGAAAGGTTGAATCATGTGCATGCAATCTAAAGTACTAATTCCATTCAACTCTGCTGGTATATAAATCCTTAGTAGGCTTATGAGTCGAAGCTTTATCGTATTACTACAAAGGATGCTAAAAAACCAAGGCTAAAAACCATTACTTAAACATAATTATATCCTTAGAAAACCATGACTACAATGTTGTGAATTTCCGAACAATGCCGCATAGTCTTTTAAGATCTCTCCTCGTTTTCGAACAAGAATGAATATATACTTCGGAAAATTTACACATCAATCTTCTAAATTTTGGATCCATGAATTCCCAAAATGCTACATAAAGTGCTTAAGATCTATGTCTTCGATTATATGTTATGAAAATTTAAAACATCTTAACTGCATTGCCATCCACTCCACTCTTGTCCCTTTTTTAAAGTGTGATCCGAATTGGACAGAGAGCTCGGTACCATGTCATGACAGCATTAAAGAACCCAGACATTCCAAATCGTATCATACTACAAACTTGTATATTTAACGTTTAAGTCCATTTGGGGTTTTCGTATTTAATGTTACTTTCCCGAATTCATGTCAAAACACAACTTACAAATCGTACACATTATGTAGTGACTAATGGAAATAATTTCATCCTATACCCGTGAAACCGAAGTATTCATGACTGAAAATTGAAGCCACAAGAGTAATTCTTTATTTTTTATAACACACAAAGAGAAAGACCTTAAGCTCTCGTGAAATCGCATGCCACCTCTCGCATCGGTTATTTGAAGTGCTCCCGATTTTGATTTTGGCCGGCAAAGCTAGGGCTTAAATGTAACTCCATCCTTGTTAGCATGCCATTTCTCATCGTTTAAAGGAATTTTGTCTATCATTTGAATTCTTAAATAAAACTTATGTTTGTCATAGCAAAATACTATTAAAATTTAAAATATGCCAAACAACCTACAAATGAAAAGGCACAGAGGTTTTGCCCTTATTTCCGTTGGTGGTGCAACAATAAGTCATAATATTGCATTATAACAATCACCATATTTTCATGACAATAAATGACCGCTAAAGTCATTCAATTCCATCCTACCTATCATCTCTATAGAGCCCTTCTTCGAATCTCTTCAGATTTTCTAAATCGACCTATATATCTATCTCTAATTTTGGGAAAATAAATTCTCAATTACAAAAGAAAAAATTCGTCCTTCTATGGAAAACTCACCATGGTAAATAGTAGTAGTGCATTTTTCTAATTTATAATCGATTTACTAGTAGAAATGTCTATTTTAATTCCTTATCAATAATATTATTTTAAACGGTAATTTTATTATTTTAGCTATAATTTTTCAAATATCTCTAAGAAAACTTTCCCATTTGTAAGATAGATAATATTTCTAGTAGATTGGTCAAAATGCCTAGCCAAAAGCAACATTGTAATGGGGTCAATTTTGTACATTACATCCACTTCGTCCACTCCTTCCACTATTTGTCATCGTATGCCTACTGTTGTTCACTCTCACTACCACCTATCCCACTAACTTTTTCCACTCTAGCTAAAATCGCTACTACTAATACTCCCATTGTTCATAGCTACCACCGCAACTAAAATAAATGTCTACAACCACTTCTTTTGTTACTACCACTATCACATCCGTCCCAACTCGCCTACCGTAGTGAACTCGTCACTATTTAACCATAAGAGACACTATCATATATCATTAAGATCTATGTTGTCGTCATTCACCGTCAATCATATGATATCAAGAAAAATATTCTAAGACCCTCACTCTTATTTTCTTGACCGCAAATCTATATATGAGATGTGTTGTTCCATTCCATCATAGAGGAGGCTGAAGTCCTTTAATATATATTTTGTCACAAAATTCCTCTCTAGGGCCGACATGATCTTAAGCCGCCCAACTCGATCTTGGAGACAATCTATACCATTCTAAATAATATTTCATTTTCCTACTCGTCTAGAGGAAAGTTCAAGGGATAAGAGTCTATGAAACAATTTGACAAGGAGATCCAACCATGAACCAGAAATTGAACCAACAAGCACAAAAAGGTTAATCATTATGCTCTTTGTTAGTTTTTCATGCATTTCAAAATTGTTAGAATATATAATGCTTCTCGGGAATCAAGAAGCAATTAGCAGATGTAGTTTATGTGTTCTCCTTTGAATTTGGCTCGAATTTGCATAAAGTGACCAATCCATTAACGAAAGGATGGCAACCTACTCATCCAGGGAGAATTCAAGGGGAGAAGAGACTATCAACCAATTTGACAAGGAGGTGGAAACTATGAACCAAGAAAGTTAACCAACAAACTGTAAAATGTTGGAAATTGAAGAAGCAATTAGCAAGATGTAGAAGCCAAGTGTGTTCTCCTTTGAATTTGAACTGACCCACAGTAAAGGTGACCACTCCATTAATGAAAGGATGGAAACCTCGCTTGGCTCAGGGGAGAATTCAAGGGAGAAGAGACTATCAACCAATTTTACAAGGAGGTGGCAACTATGAACCAAGAAAGTGAACTAGCAACCAAATGTTGGAATTGAAGAAGCAATTAGTAGGTGTAGAACCCGAGTGTGTTCTCCTTTGGAATTTGACTCCGAATCGTACAAAGGTGACCAAGCCCATTAACAAAAGGATGGAAACCTACTCATCTAGATAATTCAAGGGAGAAGAGACTATCAACCAATTTGACAAGGAGGTGGCAACTATGAACCAAGTTATATGAACCAAAGCACCAAAATGTTGGAATTGAAGAAGCAATTAGCAAAGATGTAGAAGCTTAGCATACTCCCTTTGGAATTTGATCAATCATGGATAAAGGTGACCATTCCATTAACGAAATGATGGAAACCTACTCATCCAAAGGGATAATTCGAAGGGAGAAGAGACTATCAACCAATTTGACGAGGTGGCAACTATGAACCAAGAAAGTGAACCAGCGCAACCAAATGTTTGGAGGATACTACGAGTCGTTATGCTCTTTGTATTTCTTTATTTCATGATAGTTGTAGTTAGGGATATATTTTAGGATTTTACAAGACAAGGAACACTAGGAAAATTTGTATAAGGACTGCCAATTCATGTTTTGGGCTTTTTAGTCAACCCACATGGTCCGTAGAGCAAGCTTAGCTTGAGATTTGTTTTAATAATATAGTTATCTAACATCTCACATACCATAGTTGTAGTTTTCTTATCAATATAAGTTACCCAATTATTGCTAAAAAATAAAAGTCTCAACAAACCACTCAAAAAGTTTAAACATGATGCTCAATAAAGTAGTCACATTCAAGAAACTAAAACACTCACATAAATTTCATCAAGTTTATATCTAGTTTATCAAATTCTCGTTAACTTTCTTATCAATATAAGCCAATTATTGTGAAAAAAAAATCAAACCACTCAAAAATTTCAAACACAATGCTCAATAGAGTAACACTTTCAAGAACTAAAACACTCACATAAATTTCATCAAGTTCGTATCTAGTTGACTTTTGTGTAGAACTCTCAGCTTCATGCAACAAGCTAGTTTTGTCATACCATCCACCTCAAAATAAAGGCTTCGCATCTTTAGGGTGTGCATTTGAAACGCTCCGTAACCACCGTAAAGAAGCTAAAAAATATCATTTCGTAACCCAAAAAAGTGAAATTAATGAAATAATTTTCTATTTACAACAATTTAATTTCATAGTAATCAATTGCTAAAAATAGTTATAACTTATAAACTATGTCGCATGCTTTCGAAACCGGGGTTGATGTATGGAGGGCATTAAAATCACAAGCCTTATATCTACAAGTCTAGTTTTTTGAAGCTCCATTTAAACGTTATAAGGTCGTTGACATTCCGTTAGGCCGAGCTCCAAGATTCACCATCTTTCTCGTGATCTTCATCCCGTAATAGCGAAATCTTTTGGTAAAATTATCCTAGCTTCACGACACCCTGCGTCAATGAAAGTTCGTACTCATATCTTGTTTAAGACCTTTCATTTCTTTGGCTCTCTTAGGGAACCACTCCAAATATTTCTCTCCAATTTTTCTTGATCAGCGTGGTACTTGAATATCGAAAGGCTCGTGAAATAAGAGGACGTTGATGTTGATTAGAGCCTCGGTTGCTTCATTACATAGGAGACCTCTTCATGCGCCTTGTGCATCTCCATTTAAAGGGAAGCTCGATTCCCGCCTCTGTACTAAGCCTAAAGCAACATCAAGCTAACAATTATTACCTTTTTAAGAATTATTAGCTCTCAATCCTTTGAAGTATGGAAGTCTGACATTCAGCGTATCACCGTGTGCAAATTCAAGGTGTAAAAGTGAAATTTATATTCCTTTTCATATACATACACCAATTACAACATTTTCCTAAGCCGACCTATAACATTCTAAACTCGGTGGACAAACACTATGTAAGCACCGTTCATTACAAACTGGAATAACTTGAAGCCTATTGAGGATATCTATATTTGATCCAAAGAAGTCTTAACCTTATTGAAGATATTCTAACAATTTTATATGTGTTACTACATTCATCTCCGTAATCACCCATCAATATAGTGACCAAGAATATGACCCAGAGTATACTCTTAGTATGATTTGCATACTAATTATGATAAGATCCATGTGATATGTTGATCATATGCCCGGGCCTTGATTTGTCCACAACGCAAAATAATTGAAGTACAACATCCCTTCTATGTGCTTAGGGTTAGTGTTTGTAGAGATTTTTCATAGGAAAGGCTTGGGATTGATCGTTATATTGTTGTTGGGAATTTCTCTGCATGGTCTCATGAACATCTTTAGGACGAGTAAACAGACAATAACACCGCATGACTAACCAAGTTTATATATATCAATGTTGGAGTATATTGGGGATGACAATCGCAGCCTTGGTATATATGTCATGATACGGTAGTAATTTTGTACACTCGGAAGGATAGATCCTTATCATCTTGAAGAGGATCTATCAAAGATCAAGAAAATATCTCAGTTTAAGAGATATGGATAGAGACAATTTAAGATACCTAAGGGATTCCTAGTTTGAATCATGTGAAAACTATAGTTTTGAAATTTGGAGTCGTTCCGTATATAATAAAATCTTTGTCTCGAATACCTTGAAGATGTTCCCGCTTTATTTAATTGAAAAAAATTAGTATGAATATTTTGTAGAATACATATGTTGCAAAGCTAACTTAAGCACCAATTCGAGTTCCTAAATAGGAGAAAAACTAAGGGCACTAGATCTTTGTACAAGTCAATATGTAGATCCAAGATCTCTTCAAACTAGGAAAAATTCTGTGAAGAAAACTTAAGAGCACATAAAAACTTTAACAAGGAAAATTTGGACGAAAAGACACACAAAATCTTTAGTTTCAAAAAACAAAGGTGAAAGAATCCCCCAATAAGCACAACATTCCAATTACAATATCTTCTTATGTAAAAACATTAATAAAACAAAATCCTTCGCTTTCTATACATGACACCTTCTATGTGTCCCACTAGGTCGATGCAACTCCATGAGACCTTATCTCTAGAATTTGTGACATTCACAACTCATATTCATGGTAGGACCTCATGAAGCTACCTTTGGAGTCGAATAATAATAATATAGCATCATCCGGGTAACAAAAGTCCGTGTATTTAGAGAGGCTTTTATGCCCACCTTTGCAATGTTGACACTGCTTTCCATCATCATGAACAATAAAGACGTGTCTTTCTTGTCCATAACATTCACACCCGATTCATCACATACAAGATCCATTACTTTGCCACTAATCCAAAGGTGTCGAAAGATATATGTTGGTGAAATCTCCTTCGATGCATTCAATTCAAAATAAAAAAATTCTCCAACCCCAAAGAAACCACAATAACCTAAACATTGGAAAGAATAAATCTCGTAAACATACGAGGGCCCCGCCTTCAAGTACCATTTCTCTTCACAGGATCGTATCCCTTTGAACAACATTCTTTCGACCAACACCACAACTTCCTCGACCTCGTGGTGCAAACTCTCGAGGATGTAATGGATCTCTCTCTACCTCCACTTTTTTTGAATATAACCAAAGAACCCATTTTGTAAAAAAAAAAAAGTCAATGTTGCAATAACTTGTAATAGATAATTTTTAGATGTTATTGATCAGAGAATTAATAAATCCCGCCGACATAATGGATCCATTGCCTAGTTCAAGAGATTTCCCCTTACCCCACAACCTCGCAAAAATACTAACACTGGGAGAATTTTGTTAAATGAAGACTACTTAAAATACTCAAGACATACGATGTACATTAGCCTTCCAAGAAATGTTCCAAATCCACTTTAATTTAATCCAAGTTGTGACTCATATTTAAGAAATTAATGTGGAATATAGATTACAAAAGAAGGACAATGCATGTAACCGGGCCGAAAGGGCAACATCCCTCATAGTCTTCGGCACTACACAAGACTAAATTGAAAACCCTCGCGTTTTTTTAAAGAAAATTTCATGGTTTAAAAAAAAAAATTCCTAGCACAAGAGAAACAAGTCTTCAATCAACATAGAATTTTCTATTTATAGCGAGATATTTATACACAAAATCAACTCGTGAATATATTTTGTTTCAAAAATCACCGGAAATAATGGGAGCACATTTATCAAGGTAATGGTTATCTAAATTAAGTCATGGGCTCATATTTATATGAAATTAATATGGAAAACAGATTACTAAGAAGGACAATTCTACAAATCAGCTTTCTGAAGGAAAATCCCTCATAGTCTCTAGAACTACACAAGACTAAATTGAAAACACTTGTTTTTTTTTAAGAAAAACTTGATGGTTCTAAAATAAAAAAAATTCCTAGCACAAAGAAATAGGTCCTTCAATCAACATAGAATTTCAATTCTATAGCTAGACATTTGCTGCACAAAAAATCAACTCATGAATATATTTTGTTTCAAAATAACCGAAATAATGGGTTATTATTGATCAAGGTAATGGTTGTATAAATTCGAGTACGCTATCTTAACCATGGTATGAAGACTATCATGTTATAAAAGAATTTCATGGTGACAATAATATGTATGATTTGAAATTCACCTCAAGAAAAGCTTACTTCTCAAAGTTAGCAAACTTATTTAACTTCATGTTAAGCAAAGAGAAGAAATCCAATGCCAATCTACAAAAAATAATCCTTGAAATGGTCAAAAATTAAAATGGATCCAAATTCATAAATCTAATACTGTTTGCGTAGTAGACTATTAAAATTACTTTTAGTTAAACCAATAAAAAACATTTAGTATGCTTTTCTTTTATGCTACCATGGGGAAACCCAATACTTATAGTCAAGGGAGTACATATCTTCTTTCAACAAGCTCAAATATTTTAACTGCTGATGATTTTCTCGATTCTAACACATCACAATTATTTTTGTTAGTTGCATGCACATCCTTTGTAGAGACAAAATTTCCAATTCTCATAGCAATGTAAGCTTGAGGAAGTGATAAATTATTAATTTACATAAAATGACATAAAATGACAAGTTGAATGTCATTAAACCAGAACGCTTTGCTAGGATTGTGTTGAAATTACAAGTGTACTATTTCCATAGTACATATTTTCCAAGGCACAAGAAATCCGTAAAAATTGTTGAAAAAAGGTAACAAATGGCAACACTAGAAGAAGGAAAACATAATTCCTAAATTAGCCTCAGATTACAATCAAAAATAAAGAAAAGCATTGCAAATGCTAAAAGAGCAGGCCCCGCACCTTAATTTCCATCTTCTTTCTATTTGAAATATCACATTAGGCCATGAAGAGCCTCGTAATTGTTAGGTCCCTATATTACTAGTATAGTCCCTTATTGTTGTTAGTGTAACCCCCTTATTGTTAATATTGTACCCTTGTAACCCCCATTTTAATATTATTGTGCCCTTAAATTATTATTTTTAGGTCGGCTAGGATTACATCATGGCCCACTAGGATTACATTATGGCCCCACAGATTCCCATATATATAGAAAGGAGGTTTTGTAAATTGGATCATCCAAGAATTGTTCATTTATGTAATGTATTGGAGGTATCCCCCCGAAGTGGCTCATTTCTAAGGCGTTGATATCTCTTTTCTTCTATTTTTGGAGTCAAGTTACATAACATTTGCATCGCAGCTTTTGGATTCTAGGGTTTTGCTGCTCAAAATGAAAATACCGTGGAAATTTCGTTATAACTTTTTTTTCACGAAGTTCTTAAGCTGAAATTTTTTAGGGTGCAAATTTTAAACTCGAGGAATATTTTATAAAAATTTCAGAGCTTGTCCGCAATATTTTCGGAGATATGATCCGTGGAAGTTAGGTCCTTTTTCGTGATCCCAACAGTCATCGGGCATTTGCGCTATAATTTTTTTGTCACGGTTCAGAATCTGAATTCATATGGTGCGGTAAGATGAACCGAGACTTTTCCAAACATTTCGCAGCTTGGTTCGAAATATTTTTGGAGATATGATCCTCGTGGAAGGTATTGTTTTTTCGTGCTCCGAATTTCATCTCAAATAGGTGATCGTGGGAAAATTTCAATAACTCTCTCTTTTGGGCATCGGATGGGAGTGTCGTAAAAATTGGTCGTAAGTACACGAACTTTAGTTTCTTGGCTATCAATTTAAGAGACAAAGGAAAACAACACACGTGGCAAGTCACAAGTTCGCTTCATCGAACTACCCATAATTAGGTCAGGGGAGATTACAACTTTGTCTCTCGAGAATCCAAATCAAAGCCGACTTCATGGCATTCAAAAGATAATTCGTATAGCTATGTTAGTACAAAAATTTAGATATTGAAGTGTTTCAATCACAAAGATAATCCAATTGCAATATCGAGCTCCTCAAAAGCAAGAAAAAAGGCGTGTATTTTTTCCGAATCGTATAAGTCTTCTGTTTAAGAATCAATTTGAATTGATTCCAAGGGCATATTGTAGAATAAATATCAAGATTGGGTTCTAAAAGATGCCTCAGAAAATAATTCAACAGCCATTAAGCTCTCGTAAGGGTCTACTATGACTCATGAAGATGAAGAATTGCAACATGATCTATCAAAATTACAAGAGCAAGTGCAATGTTCTACTCGCAAAGAGCAACAAAATGAAATGGTTTTGAAGAAAGGCATGGAAGAGAAGATGGATAGTTTGAAGAAAGGCGTGGAAGCTAAGATGGATGGCATGAAGTCATGCGGAAGCTAAGATGGATGGCGGGAAGCTAAGATGGATGACAAGAAAGACAACATGGAAAACAACATGAAAAACATGAAGAATGATCTAAAAGTAGACATCGAAGGTTCGACCAAGTCGATACAAGAAATGTTTCCTAATGGTGAAAAGATAGTAGAAGAACCTCATGATAAGAACAAAATAAATTTTAATTGTGATTTCACAAACTCTAATGTTGGCGGGAAGCAGAAATCCACCATATTCCAAAAATGGATATGAGTGGGTTCGGGCGGGGAAGGATCCCGTAACATGGATACTACGTATGGAGCAATATTTTGACCTCCATAATGTGAAAACACACAAAAGGTACGCATTGCAACTTTACATTTAGAAAAATACATTTGTATGGTATCGTATGGTTTTGTTTCGTAAAAAAATTGTCACTTGGTCAATTTTTACGAAGAAAATGATAGCACATTATGAGGATACAAAAGAGAAACACCTTCTTTAGTCAATTGACAACTTAAACAAAAGGGTTTAGTGGGGCTAGCATCGAGGACTTCCAAAATTCAATATAAGGGTAACGTATATTCCAGAAGAACACAGGATTGATCTCTTCATAGGAACTTTAAAGGATAACATCCAACATGAAGTTTGTGTTCTGGAACCTCGATTCATTGGAGAAGGCATTCAAGTTGGCAAGAAAATTTGAATGTAAAATTATGGGCGACAAGGAAGCTTCACCACCACCTATAAAGAAGGAAGTGTTGCTACGTCTAGATTTAATAACCTACAAGGTTGACACCACAACAATTGGAAGAAAAAAGAGCAAAAGGGTTTTGCTAAGCGCTAAGATAGCAAATACACTAAAGGTCATAAGTGTGCTTAGCGT